>MTQE01001141.1:1550926-1588819 GCA_014337955.1 Aspidoscelis marmoratus | reverse complement strand
AAGTTTTTCATGTATAGGCTGGGCTGACAGTCTAAGTTTCTTTTTATATATATAGTTCAGCCAAATTAGCCAGCAAACATGGATGTTTGTTTAAGCAAATAACATATGCTGTGTAATCTTGTTTCAGTTGAATAAATCTATTTAAATTGTTATTATTAAGGTAATGATTATTTTTTTCCTTCCTAAGTACAACAGAAAAGTTGGGTCCAAATATGCATGATTACCCTATTAAACTGGGGATAAAAAAACTAAGATGAAAAGTTGTTATTCTAAAAATCTTCATCTACTTGCATATTAAAGTAGCAAGAATTAGTTAATGTAGAAACTATGATTTAAATCAGTTTGATTTAAATCAAATCCACCCTGATAATAATATTAGCAATAATAATTATTATGATTCAATCATGGTTTATTATTAAAACAAATCAGGAAAGAAACATAGTTTATAACCCTGGCATGCTAGCAGGCCATAAAATATTAGAATTTCCCCTCTTCCAGTGCAAATCCAGGAAGGCTTAGAGTAGCTTAAAAACAGGAGATGCTTTACTTTGTAGTCGTGGTGGTGGTGCAGCTGAATACAGAATATGCACCCCCAAGGCTTTATTCCATTCCTTCCTACAGTGCTTAGCTGTGATACACCAACTTGTCCAACATGGAACTCTCAAGCAGTCTCAGTCTGCAATCCAAACACAGCATTATAGTTCAAATGTCAAAAATTAAAACAGCTGATAACATCACTGTTCTTGGGCAAGTTACGGCCATAAGAACATCTAGCTATCTAATTATTGTACTATACAGAATTAAGGAATATTTTTAAAAATTCCTGACATAATCTTCCCGTGGCATCTTAAGAAAGCCACCTTTTTTCTTTCCAAAGAATGTTCTACAGTAGAGGCACCCAATATTTTCAAATGACTGCTTCTTGTACAGCACCCCAAAGCATGTAGGGGTGCAACTGGAAGAAACACGCTTCTGTGATGTGCCTGATACACTTTTGGCAGAATTTCTAATTTTGTGTCTAACTGCAGTCCACCATCTGTCAAGTCTCGTAATGATTTCGCATGGGAAATACTGTACAGAAGATCGAGGCCATTCCCATGCAGACTTCATTTCACTGAATGGTTTACTCTCTGAGCAATACTCTTTGGATTTAGGAACCTCTAATTCTATATTCAAAGACATAATACCAACGAGAACATCTATGCGGGGGACACCTCTTAAGTTAAGGCATCTCATTTCGCCTCCCTGCCAAATGTGAGCACTGCAAAAGCTCTGTGAACGCTTCTCATTTAACTGGAAAAGGCCTGGAGATACTGAGGCCAGTCTGGTTAACACTTTGCATTTCAACCTTTCTATTAGCACCAGAGATTTACTAAGCTGCTAGTTAAATATTTTCTCCAAGCAGTTCACTCGTCTTGTAGTGAAGAGGGCTTCTTCAAAAATGGCACCGTTTTAGATTCATGGTCCCTGAACTCACAGTTTTCTTAACTGCATCAATCTAAAAGGCTCTAAGACCACTTCAAGGGGCCACTGACCCACCCCCAAGAACTGTGGTGACCCACCCTGGGACCTTCTGGTAAAGGGGAGACTATAAATTCTTAATAAATCAAAAGTCTGTGTTAAAAGCTTCCCGTTTGCCCAACAGTCAAAGGGTTTGTTTTTGGATACAATATTTACAAAGCAGCAAGGGCTTTTAATGAGCTGAATGTAACAATCATCTAGCCAGAGATGTTTGCTCTCATTATCTTGAAGTTTTTAAAAGTCCTACAGAAATGACATGAGGACCAGACACAAGTCCAAATGTAGCGCGTGCCAATTTTGATGGTGACCAATTCCTCTCCTGTGGCTCATTTCCCCGATATTCAAGTGCTGTGAGCACCCACGACCGGCAACAGTCCACAGGGGGAAAAGCGTGAGCAAAGGCAAGAACTCAAATCAAACAGGAAGGTCAAACAAGAAACTCGGATTTTGCCCCTTTTCTGCACTTACCTGCCTGCAGTCAGGATCACTGGGTCTAGAATAGCCAGACCCACTGAGCCCAACCCTGAGAAAGTGTGTGTGTGTGTGTGGGGGGATGGATTAGCACTGCCTGCATCGACGGTACTGATCTGGATGTATCTATGCCGTGGCCTCAAAGCTTGCACTAACTTTGTGGCTGTACCCAAACGCCGCATAGGGCTAGGAACAAACAGCCTCAGGGCTCTGGGGAAGTGTCTTGGGGCTACTGTACATCACTGAAAGGCACCTTAACACAGGAGGCACGCTGTCTCCATGCTTGAGTTCTGGAACAGGGCTATACTGGCTCATTGGTAGACCTGACTACACGAGTCCACTAGTGATCCAAAGTAAGGCTCCCTTAATCTGGATCCAGTTGTTTAAAGCAGATGGGGCCATATCAGCAGGGGGCACGGCCTTGTAGATCAACACTTATGTGTGGATCTGAAGACCTAGATGTGTACTACATGGGCCCTTAATCCAGATTAAGGGCCCGTGCAGAAAGGGCCTATGTCTCTTTGTTAAAGACTAAAGGAATACCTAGTGCTACGGCTAGATTTCACATCAGCATTTGGAATTTGGTGGTGTGATACACACTGCCTGCTCTTCACACACGCCAGGACAAAAGTGTAAAGGGTAGACAGAATACACCGCTATAGCTACAGACCAAGATTTCTTCTCACTAGCAGGACAGTTTCATCAGCAATACAATCCGAGAGGCCACACCATGTGTTTGCCTTAATTCATTCAACCCGCCCCAGCGGCAGAGACCCTGCCACATTGCCAACAGGGCCCTGGGACTCCTTAGCCGCTTCAGCGCAGGACAGAGAGTTACAGCCGCGACAGAAGGGTCGGGTCCTTCACCTTTTCATGGAATGAAGCCAATTAGCAGTTAAGGAATGCGGAAAGTGGAATCAGAGACCTGTTATTGTACACTAGAAAGAGAAACTTACTTTGGACATACAAATTGCGTGTTCCTTGCCAATATCTGATTATTTACACGGTGTGCCAAGGCCTATGAGCTTTATGCTACAACGCTGAATGTTAAGGAATTATTTAGATGTCATGGCTGTACAATGAGCACAATACATTAGGTTGCAACTTAGACTTACTTTACATCTGTTAATCTACCTTGGAATGCAAGTTTTTTTAAAAAAAGAAAAACAGAGTCCTTAATATGCTAGTTTTAACTGTTGGGAATGTATGCCATTACAAAAGTCCTATCTGAGTACACATTCATGGAATGGCTATGGAAAAAAAATTATTATCAATATACTTTGGCTTACAGAGATGGAACTGCTTTGATCTAGTGCTTTTCTCTATGAACAACAGTACACGCTAAAGCAGGACTACATGGTATTGTACCCCAAAACACTTGGGACTGTAACTGAAAGCAAAGGAGAACAGAAGCACTGCTCTGATCTCCGATCTGTTTTGCTGACAGACAGGTGACAATTATAAAATTGGCTATGCTCTGTATTAGTGGGCCGCTAATAATATCCAAGGCAGGATCGTTTTTATGCCACACTGTGGCTGAAATCCCTTGAAGGCCCCGACGTGTCTGCTGAGTTTAAGAGCAACTATACTGAGAATCTTTATTTCTTTTAAAAAGGAACCGTCCCTCTTCTTACGTATCCAATGATTCCTCCCTTGAACCAGAAAGAGAACTCCTTTTCTCTTTGTTCTAAAATAAAACACTAGCTACATGAATCATGTATGAGCAGTAAGGCTCACATACAAAGCAACTTTCATAATGTGAAGTCAAATACGGACTAGAAACATACTAGTGTTTTTCCTCTGCCGGTATCTTCATGGAATCCTTTCCATGAGATAACTGCAGGTTCTTACCATGCTGCCTTGTCAGAGCAACATACCTGCTTTCCAATCTCACTCCCACACTCAAAACCTTTGTAAAAGCTTTTGCCCAGCAGACCTACCTTCAATTTTGTATGGCAGCAAAAAAAAAGGTACACAATCTTTGAGCTACCTGGGCCCAAGCCCATAAGGTGAGCTCCAGTACTTTGACCACAACTGACCCCACATTCAGTGATTAAAATACTGTTGATGTTTTCAAGGGTAAGGCTGAGGTGTACGATCTCTTAAAAGGCAGTTGCTTCTATGCAGCAATTTGCAATTCACTATTATGCTGTGTTTTTAAGACGACACTGGTCAAAACTGTCGAGTCCTGCAGAACCTTTGTACCTGGGATTCTTTGCTCAAACTGTCCTTTCCAGTCACCCAACACCCAAGGATGGGACCATGGAACAAATGGATTTGGGTACCATCCTCTGCAGCAGCTTCAGGACAGCAAGCAGCTTTTAGAAGGTCAGCGCAAAGCAAAATATACTTGGGTGTAACCAAAGGAAAAAAAAAAGGAAGAAGATCCATGCACATTAGTTGGAAATCCATTATCCCTACACATATTACTGTACAAAATCCCAATGGGGCAAAATAACGTCAGCTTGATCAAGGTCAATCAAGCAGTAACTTCAGTTCTATGAGCTCTAGTCAAGAGTGGTTAAGATTTCTCCTATAGAAAATTTAATTCATGGATAGAATAACTGCATATTCCTTCAGGATACAATGATACATCCCTGTGCATAGAAATTTTCTTGTGAGATTTTTTTTTCTTTTTGAGGTCTCATGTTAGGTTTTGCCACAGCAATCTAATATGCCACTATTGTAAACGTCTACAATCAAGTCTAGAACAGGCAGTCAGAATATAGATGTATCCCCAAGATGTGGATTTTTTTAAGGCCACCCTTATGCAGCATCTGAAATGATTACAAGTACAATCAAGATTGGGCCTTTTCAGTACAATCTCTAAAGCTGCCATAACATTTGAAGCCACAAACATGCCCTAAATTCACATTTTGGGCAAACACACTTGATGGGTTCCAAGTGTAGCGAAATAGCTGAGCTATACTGCACAGTCAGGATCCCAGCAGCTTTGTCAATTCAATGAACGTGCCCTAAATTCACATTTTTGAGCAAACACACTAGCTCCAAGTGTCAGGAAGTAGCTGAGCTATTGCACAATCAGGATTGCAGCAGCTTTCTCAATTCACTATTGCTATTTCAATTTTTATTCACGCCTGCTAGCACATTCTCAAAGAAATTGGTGGTTCTGAGGTATGGATTTTTTTTTTCATGCTTCAAGGATTGACTGAAAACTTTCCACACTGATAATATCCATTAATCATTAAGTGAATTTAGATACTGAAGAGCTTTATAAAATTGGATTGTACCGTTAATTATATGCAAGTATATTCAGATGCTTTAAGCAGCATTAAATCAATTATACCAAGTCTTTGCTGATGTTTTTATTTTTATTCTCTGGAAATCTTAATACTGGAAGTCTGAATTACGCATTTCAACAAGTTTAAATTCCTTGCACTGAGGAGCATGACTTTTCAGTGGATGGCACTTGGAGGCGGCTACGGTCTTTTTTTTTTAAACATATGGAGAATAACACTCACATGAGCCTTCAGTAAAAGGCTGTGATAAGACTTAGGCAACTAGATGCGATCAAATAGTCTTGAGCAGAATTTTGGGATTCAGATTTGATCAGTTTGGACAGCAAAGACTGATTTTTCCAATTTGATTTTTCATTTTTGAAGTTCAGCCTTTGTCAGAGGCTGACATACACGAAAACTGCTAAGTGCTTCTTACAGAAAGATATCCAGAGCAACCTGTGGCCCATTCCCCCTTTGGTTCCAGTTGATAAAAAACCAGTGTCATGCCAGGAAGGTAGGAAATAATTCAGTACTGTGATGCTTTGAACTTCAGCTGAAATTTGGCAATCCAAGGAGAGCACCGACTGCTCCAAAGTACCCCTGTATTGAAAAGAAGATTTTGTTCAAGTAACCATACTAAATTTTCTCCCCCACAACACACGTCAAAAGCATTTGTCTTTTTCTTGTGGGTAGCTGAAAATCAAGCCATTACCTATATGTCAATGGCATTGTGGACAAACTAAGGGCCTGTCTGCAACATTCAAATCCAAATTATGTCTATAAACTGATGGGGTCTGAGCTTTCTGCAACACACCAGGAAAGGGATCTCGGGGTTTTGGTGGACAGTTCAATGAAGGTATCAACCCAGTGCGCGGCAGCAGCAAAAAAAGCAAATTCAATGCTGGGAATAATTAGGAAGGGAATAGAAAAGACAGCAACTGTCATTTTGCCCCTTTATAAATCTATGGTGAGGCCACATTTGGAGTATTGTGTACAATTCTGGTCACCACACCTCAAAAAGGATATGGTGGAACTAGAGAAGGTGCAGAGAAGGGCAACCAGAATGATTAAGGGTCTGGAACACCTCCCTTACGAAACCAGGCTGCACCGTCTAGGCCTCTTCAGTCTGGAGAGACGGCGTTTGAGAGGGGACCTGATTGAAGTATATAAAATTATGCACGGTATAGAAAGGGTGGATAGAGAAAATTTCTTTTCTCTATCGCACAACACTAGAACCAGGGGGCACTCTATGAAGCTGATGGGTAGGAGAATAAGGTCTGACAGGGGGAAGTATTTCTTCACCCAGAGGGTCATCGGCTTATGGAATGTGCTGCCGGAAGAGGTGGTGACAGCTACCAGTCTGGATGGCTTTAAGGTAGGGTTAGACAAATTTATGGACGACAGATGTATCAATGGCTACTAGAATGAATGCCTAGGTGCATCTTCCAGGCTGGGGGGGGGGAGGAACTGGGGCGCTTCTAAGGCCATCTGCTGGGACTCGAGAGCAGGAGAAGGTTTGTCCTTGTCTCTGCTTGAGATGCCCATGAGCATTTGGTGGGCCACTGTGTGCAACAGGATGCTGGACTAGATGGGCTGTGGCCTGATCCAGCAAGGCTTCTCTTATGTTCTTATGTTCTCTTATTCCAACACTTCATCAATCATGTTTTCCAGGACATGACTGACAACCTTACACTGAGGTTAAAATCAGGTGCAGAGGGAGGCGTGTGCACTCCCCCACCAGACCACGAGCACTCGAAGTACACATGGCCCAGCATGGGCAAATCTGTGTGCACCAGGATGTTACCGTGGCAATCGACCCATGGTGCGTGACTGCACTGCTGCGCTGTCCCACACACTAGCAGCCTTGCACCTAGAAGAAGATGTCAGCACTGTTGACAGGCTGCTTGCTAGCTGTTCCCAGTCAAGACTGGGCAGGTGGAGGGAACTCCTGGGTGGCAGTGCATTATGTGGGCGGACCTCTCCTGGGACGTCTGCAACCGCTCCAGAAATGTAAGTGCAAACTGTTAGGTCCCAAGCAACTTTTCTACCAAGTACTTAATGTGCTGAATTCCCCTTTCACCACTCTTTCTCTTACTAGTTACTCCCTGCCACAAATGGCTGAAGGTTCGGCCTTTATCTTCTCCTTGAGCAGTTGGCAGGGCTACTGTGAGAAACAGGATGCTAGACTAGATGGGCTGTAGCCTAATCCAGCAAGGCTCCTCTTAGGTTCTTATGTATGTCACATCATACGGCTCACAAAGTATCATGAGGGATTCTCTGCTAACTCAAGAGCCAAGAACAAGGGCTCAACGGGAAACACAGAGAACCTTTTGTGCAATTTCTATAATCTGGCCCAGTACTTGGCACTGCCTGTGGGGCTGCCTATACATCTATGCTCTTGAGTGCAGTTTTGGAACAAACAGCTGCAAAGAGAAGCTACAGTCATGAGCAGAGCTTTCGTGATTTCACTGTTTTAAACAGATGAATTCTGGGGTTGTAAAAAAATCAGAACAGTCTGATCCTTTTGCTACAACATCTAGCTGTTCTGAGGCAACCCTTGCAATGTACAAAAGCAGTTGACCCAGAGGGGAAAATGGGAGATATGTTCTGAATCCTGTTTTCAGTGTCAACATAATAATAATTTTATTTGATCAGGCTTATGACCATTTCCAAATTCAGTAAAAAACAATAAAAACATTATAAAACAGAATAAAGGAAGGCAGCTGACATTCTATTTGCAGGTAGGTTCTTGTTTTCCCAGTTCTTTTTCCAAGAAGCAAGCTCTTTTTTTTGTGGCTTTCAGAATAAAAAGGCTTACTCCGATTATTGTAGATCTTTCTAAACCTTGCAATAGGAGTCTCAAAAGATCTTCTCTGTTATGGGAGCTAAAATTATCTGTAATTGGGTACACGTATCTGTGTCGGAGGTCAGCATAGGCCAAGCATTCGATTAAAAAGTGTTCAATGTCTTCAACAATTTGGTCACCCCAAACACAGAGTCTCTCACATCTTGGAATGTTACAAAAGCGACGAGTTTGCATCTTGATGTCAAGTTGTTTGAACCTGGCTCTGGTGTATATTCTCCTTAAGAGGAGCGGGACTGGGATCGTCAGGTAATGTTCTAAATGAATATTCCGTTTGTGCAAGGCTAAAAACTTTATAGCAGACGCCCTAGCAATACTTGCTAGGTCCTGTTGAGCATAGATATCACGGGTATGTTGCTTGAGCACTTGTTTTGCCTTAAAACCTAAATCGTTCAGCAATTCTAAGGGGAGGCTGATCTTGGCCACCAACCAAGATGATCTGTGTTGCAGTGTCAACATAGCTGCGTGAATTCCCCCTCTCTGACACATCCAGGGGTTTAAATGCGGCCATATAAAGCTAACTGCAAAACTTTACAGACACTTTTAAGGAAAAATCTCCCATCCTATTAGAAATTTTAAAAAATCTTAACAATGCAAGGACCTCTGGTCTCTCTGAAAACGCTATAATGCATACTAGTAAATGTTTAGATTCCTCTCATACCCCAAGAATTCTGAACTTGATAATCCTCAAGCAATATTCATTCGTAAGAAAATAACTGGTCATCTAAGTGTGAACTCTAGAACTGTGACCTCACTTACCTCATGTTCTAGAAACAAAGCCTTCAGCTGGCCTTTGGACCAGTAATCCAGCGCATACGCCAAGAGCTTCATCGACAATGTGTTCACGCGTAAAAAGTTACCAACAAAGACAACACGATTTATTTTCTAAAGAGGGGAAAAAACAATAAAAGAACTCTTCACTGCAACAGAGCAGAAATCAGTGCAAATTGTCACCACACCCTGCTACCACACCCTTATGCAGGTTTTCCCAGAAAGTGTCTCTGCTGTGCTCAGCAGGGCTACAACCTTGATCCTAAGCACAAAGAGAAATTGTTCCCCCACCCTCCAGTTTTACACATAAATGTACTTTATGGAAGAGGAAGAAGAAGAAGAAGGCTTTTCTACCCCGCTTTTCTCACCCATTTAAGGGGACTCAAAGTGGCTGATAAAGCTTTTCTATTCTTCTCCCCATAACAGACACCCTGTAAGATAGGTGGGGCTGTGAGTGCTCAGAAGAGAGCTGAGACTAGCCCAAGGTCACCCAGCTGGCTTACTGGGGATGGGAGGAATCAAACCCGGTATTCCCGATAAGAGTCTGGCTGCCTAACCACTAGACCAGACTGGCTAGAGGCAGCTGCTGAGATTTACATTTTTATGCTTAATCTGATTTTTTTTTCCCCAGAGGAGTTAGAAGATGTATATTCTATACAGATATTTAAAAGTTGTCGGGGGCTGATTAAAACCTTTTTAGGATCCAACCAAATATATTTAAGCTCATATGGAGCAGAACAGTTGCCTTCTATATTTCATTAGCCAAGCCAAGGTTTTCAATTACAATTCTGTATATGCTTTGTAATTTGGGAAAAGGAGGTAGAGGAGCTCTTTTCCCATTCTGCAGGCCTTAGACACATGGTTTGTATAAGGAAATACGGTATAGGAAATGGTGAGTTCGTGTACCGAAAAGGGAAATGAGTTTATTTCACAGGTCTTCCAATACCTCAGCTGGTGGGCTTTTAAAGTGGCTCCTGTATGCCTCTTTGTGGGGCCCTCTATTTGGCACTTGACATACTGTGAACGACCGCTAACCAGGGATGGGAGCAAAGTGAAATTTAGCAGTTTGGTTTAGGTTCGATTCAAACCAAGTTTTTCCCAGACAACCAGGTGGTTTGGTTTGCAACTGAACCATTTGAACACCCCAGTTCACTGCAAACTGTGAACTAAGTGAACCAGTTTGGCACAACTCTACTTCTGACAGTGTTAATAGGATAACAAAGCAGAGTGAAGTAAAGGCAAGATGAAAATAAAGGCTCAATCAACTTCAAACTATCCAGGCAACCCAATGACTCCTACAAGCATAGAACGAAAGAAATTAACGATCAGTTGATTTCTGACAGATTTACTTATATTTCACCCTTCCATCAAAATAATGCTAAAGGTAGTTTACAACCAGAGAATACAGTACAATTAGAATACACATTATGTATGAGATATCAATAAATATAAAACACACTAAAAAAAGGTTAAAATATATAGAGAGGGGCAGCAATAGCTCTTCTATGCAGGTGTGTTTGAGTCATTGTGTTTTGAATAAGCAAAAATACTCTACTGCCCAGAGACATTGGGAACTCTTTTTTGGATTAGTTTTAATGCACCTCACCCAAACCTTTTAGTACAGTGGTTCTCAACCTGGGGGTCGGGACCCCTTTGGGGGTCGAACTACCTTTTCAGAGGGGTCGCAACAAGTCTCTCACCGCCCTTCCCTCCCACCTCCCAGCTGCTCCGTCCCTGAGGTTGGGGGTCTCCACAACACAAGGAACTCCATTAAGGGGTCGTGGCATTAGGAAGGTTGAGAACCGCTGTTTTAGTAGAACAGTACTCAGTGTCTTCATAGCCCTGTACAATGCTGCTTGATCCATATGCAACAAGGCAGCACTGTAAAGAAGCCAAAGACATTGAGAAACATACCGTATAAATTGTCTTCTCCTGCTGGTGTAACAGTGAATACAAGCAAATCACACATTTCTCTGTTAGCGAGGATGCACTCCACTTTATGTGACACCGCAGAGGTGCAGAGAACCTGAAGGAGTGTCTGCACCTACGCAATAATGCCACATGTAAGACTAATGTGGCCCAACTCAAAGTGGTAATAATGGCAGCAGCCACGGGAGTTCCCTGCACCTTTTAAAGTGTGAAGAAGAAGAAGAAGAAGAGTAGCTTCTATACCCTGCTTTTCTCACCCATTCAAAGGGACCAGAACAGACATCCTGTGAGGCAAGGGGGGCTGTGACTAGCCCAGGATCACACAGCTGGCTTTGTGGAGAAGTGTGGAATCAAACCTGGTGACTATAAGATAGGAGTCCGGGACTCTAACCACAAGACCAAACTGGCTCACTAAGCTACCCCTGAGTAGCAGCAGGTTTAGAGAGCCCAGAGTAGTCAAATGAGGCACCTGAGTCCCCGGCCTCTCTGAGGGGTTTGTTTTTGACAAACCAGTTAGGCACAAGCCTAAAGCAGATATGCAGGCCTGAAACAGGATGGTTTCAGAAAGCAACAAAGGCAGAAGTATGTTCCCTCGGCAAGCTTAGTAAAGCACAGTTTTACATCTGAGCCAATTCATAAGGATAACTAAGGTTTTCTGCCTGTTTTAAAATATATGAACCTTCCCAAGCCTGCAAAAGATTGGTTATTATGAAGTTAATCAAAAGAGCACCAGACATTTATTTATATGTGAAAACCTATTTGTCACAAAGAGGAGGTTAACTGATGTTTGAGGAAGTCTTTCAAACTTTACACCAATCTAGATTTCAAATGCACTGCGTCATTTCTGCTGTTCAAATGCCACCAAAATTACCTCATTCACAGCACACATCCGTGCTATAGATCCAATGTTATTGGTGATTGTAACCAGTGTTGCTCTAGCCAGGTCTTGTTTACTAACCAATTCCCGTTTCTCCTTATAGATCATGTTGCCAAAACTGGAAAGAAAGAGACCCCAGTTTAAAATAGTTCGGTAAAAAACACAATTTTTATGCTCAGCAGTCCTCCCTTTTCCTGCATCTAACCTCCAAGGGAAGGTCTGGGGAAACTATTAATATGTGAGTATGTGTGTTGTCTATCCTTAGTACTTAACCCTGGAAAGGATGTTTCAGAAGAACCCAGGTGCTTTTCATTGCTACGACAGTTAAAGAATTTTGTCAGAGTTTAAATAGCTTCCCAGAATGGTGTCATCAGCCTTGGAGTTTAAAGTCATGGTATAGTGGGAAGAATGATTATCTATTTTGACAACCTGCAGTCATTAACTTATTTAGATTAATAACAACCAAGAAAAAAGGCACGCTTACTTAACAATCTCACAGAGATCTAAATAAAGGAAGCCACTTGCCCAGTGTAATCTCTCTATCAATATTGTATGTTGTGGAAGATTAGATAGTTCTGGTACACATCCTACAAGAAAATCTCAAAAGGTGAAAACGAATCTAGGCTGAAATGTTACGCTTCATATCGTCACGCCTAGTTCCCCTATATAGTACCCAGGGCTTACGTACAACTTTGACCTGAACAAATTACTATAATGCTTATGGCAACCTTTATTTTCTTATACACGCTAAGTTCTAGATATTTTGTCTTCATGATTCAGTATTTTCAAATGATTTTTGTTAAAGCAACTAGCATCAAGAACAGAGAAATAAAGTCCATCTCTCTCCTGGATGGGAATGTTCTTCTGGACACTTTGCTTGGAGGCCTTTGGGCACTAATTCACTCAAGCGCTATTTTAACTTTTAGCTTGTAACTAACTATGCTGTTTAATAGTATCTTAATGGGATATATATTTTGTTTGTATGGGTCTTTTACTGTAAGCCGCCCAGGGATCTTAGGATATGGGGTGGGATATAAGCACCTTGGATGGATGGATTGGATGGATTGGATGGATGGATTGGATGGATGGATGGATGGACGGATGGATGGATGGATGATCGATCCCTGCTGTTAAGTATCATAGGTGACTATAGCCTGCATCCTACGCAGAGTTTAAAAATGCTCAAGCTTCCTGCAAACCAGGCAACCTTAAAAAAAATTCAGCTACAAGAGTAAATGAATTGATACTATTGTGTTATTAAACCTTCTCCACTAAAACAGACTAGAGGCATAAAATGCTCACAAACAAGTATGTCCTTACACTAGAAAATCTCCTGGACATAAGTCCTTATTATCAGGCTACAAACACAAAATGCTCCCATTACAACTTCGATGTTGCAACTGCACAATCCAAAGGCTTAAAAACAGGAACATCACTGACTAGGTTATTACTGGGTCTAAATACTAGACTAGTGGCCAGCAAACTCATTAATCAAAAGAGCCAAATATCAACAGTACAACGACTGACATTTCTTTTGAGAGCCAATTTTTTAAAACTTACAGATAGGTACATCGTTACTAACTTAATTAGAGTACTCCTAACCTGGAAGAGCCACACTCAAGGGGGCATCTACGGCCATCCAGCAAGAGCTTCCTCTAGCTGGCCCAATCTTCCATAGCTGTGGACAAGTAAAAGCTTGTCCACAGTTTTACTGGGAGCAGCTGGTGAGCTCCCAGTCACAGAGTTTGCATTCCCTTCTGGGAGTAAAAGCTGAAAGAGGGAGGTGGTGGTGTGCCTGCGGGTGTGCAGTTGCCATGGCGACATCCTGGTACATGCCGGATGATGACATGGCCACTACCAGTCTGGTGATCTGGCCAGACTGGACTGAGCCATCCATAGTGCTTGTGATCCAGCTGGAGAGTGGACCATTCTACCAAATTAAGTGTGAATAGGCCCTCAGTCTCTAGAAGACAGAAATAAGACTGTCATATATGTGCATCTATGTCTACAACAGTAAGATTTTATTTTTGAAAGCCTTTAGAAAGTAGCATTAGGTAACATACAATCTGATCCATGGACACATTTGGGATTTGGGGATATTATCTTCCTCTGGGTGCTTATTTTTTTCCCAACCACTGAAAGGTTGTGTACTAGAAACCATTCTTGTGACATCTGCGCTTAAGAACAAGAAATAAAATTGCAAGCTAAATTTCCCACCCGGCAAAGAATCTGGTTACGCTGCATTTCACATTTCCCCTTTGATAATTCCAAACTATTACAGTATGTCAAAATTATATTAGAGATGCATCACAAGTACATTACATTTCAAAATATTCCTTCAGGTATTTTTATTAAGAACAATATAAGCTTTCCTTTCCCAGAGACTTTACATCCAACTTTAACACACATATATAATACATACCTAGATGCCACTGCCCATCCTGGCAAGCCAAACCGTTCATAGTCTCCCCCATAAATGTCCCGGACTAGCTTGTCAGCGTGTGTGCTATCCCCCTGGGATGCCATTTCCAGAGCTTCTTCAAAACTTTCACATCCGGTCAGTAAGCTACATAAACCAAGAAAGGTCCCACCACCTAGACTGGTGAAGAAAAAGGAAGTATTGACCTGTAATGGCTCTTCTAGAATCAAGAATATTAATACAATGACAGAATATAAGGGAAGCTCTGCTGGCTTGGAATATAGCACATCTTGTCTGGCTTCCAGTCTCTCATTGTGAGACTGCTCCTGGGCATCACAAGTAGAAAAGGTGAAACCTTCACATGCTCCCATATCCTTGCAAACGGCTTTTAGAGCCTTCCTGACCGCCTCTCCAACCTGAAGTAGTACTTAGGTATCCATTCTAATAGCCATTGATATACCTGTCCTCCACAAATTTATCTAATCCTTTCTTAAAGCCATTAAGACTGGTTGCTATCAGCACTTCTGGTAGACTAATAACACGCTTGATGAAAAAATACTTCCTCTTGTCAGTCCTAACTCTCTTGCCCTTCAGTTTCATAGAGTGCCCCCTGGTTTTAGTGTCTACTTATTTATCCTGGTGAAGTGAGAAGCTTAGTAATTATTGCTTTATTTCCAGTTGCAGTCACCATATCACAAAGGTTGTTTACAGGAATTTTTTTTATCACATACAAGAAAAAAACAAAATAGCCATGAAACAAAAAAGCCCTATATACCCTTTTCAACTGCCCCCCTTTTTAAGTATCCTCCTCGAAACAGTGAGTTTTCACTGAAATTCTCTCCCTCTCCCTCTCAAGATTTTCTCTTATGAGAAATGTTCGTCCAGCTAAAGTAGCCGCAGCAATGTTTCAAGGGTAACAGAAAGTATTAAATTATTGGTTAGCAGCACCAGCAACTAAATGGTGCAGGCCCTGTCTTCCTAATCCTGTTTCCTAACCCCTATCAATGTTATATGCTAGATCAGTGGTTCTCGACCTTCTTAATGCCGTGACCCTTTAATACAGTTCCTCATGTTGTGGTGACCCCAAACCTAACCCTAACCCCCAACCATAAAATTATTTTCATTGCTACTTCATAACGATCCCTGTGAAAGAGTACATCGACCCCCAAAGGGGTCGTGACCCACAGGTTGAGAACCACTGTGCTAGATCCCAATTCCCAATCCATGCTTGGAGGTATACCAGAAATCATGTCAGCCAAAGGACAGGTGTGTCTAATATACTTATTTAATGGAAGCAGTTGCTACCTAGACTTACTTCAAAAGAAACTGTGGCCAACACTGCTCTGTAGTGATAGAACTATAGCTCGCCGTGTTTTACTTAAATACAATTTGTATGAGCCCCATCAAACTAGCTGACAGCAAAAAATGATAATTTTACTTTGGTAACATCTGGAAGATCACAGCATAGTTTGATCACTCTCTTCACGTATTTGTCTAGCGGGTACTGAAGTCTAAGCTCTACTGCATGCATTAGAATTTACTGTTTTAATATCTTCTGGTTAGCACGTATTACAATTGCTACCTTGTTCCAGTTACTCTCTTATAGTTGTCTTTGGAATGGACGGCTAAAATACTGACACCCGAACCAATATTTACAACCAGCAACGGGTATGGATCGTCCAAGTTAAAAGGCATCTTTTGGCATCTTTCAGGTTCTGAAGCGTTTTCAAAATAGTAGCACTCTGCCTGGCCGTTAAAACTGACGGAATCTATGTACAACAAGCCTTTCACCAGGCAGTCAAGCTCATCCAGTTTGTGTAGCTGGAGGTCTCCAATCTGTAAAAATAAATAAATAAATAAATAAATAAATAAATAAATAAATAAATAAATAAATAAATAAATAAATAAATAAATAAATAAATAAATAAATAAATAAATAAATAAATAAATAAATAACGTACTTACTACAGATTTTGCTCCTCAGAAAATCATAGGATGTTTTTCCACTGTCACTAAAAGTACCCATTAAGTACCCATTAATGGGTACGAAATGGCATTTTTGTGCCCATTAATGGGTACTTCTAGTGACAGTGGAAAAACACCCGTAAACTACATTCAAGTCCTGAATTATTTATGCTGGCGATTGTAAAACAAGTCAGTCCAAAACTAGCAAAAACAACAATTCACAAACACTTTTTGTTTTGTCAAGAATTTCAATATTTGTGAAGCATCTAATTCCCAAACAGTGAATGGGATTAGAATCTTAAATGAAGACATTCTTATACTGAGGTATGTGCATCCAAGTGCATAGCATGCAGTACAACCTCATGTAAAGCATTTCAAGACAGTGGGCTTTCGACAGTGTTCATCTGAAGAACTGTGACCATTAGGAACATGCATGAATATCTGTAACATTAGAAATTTGTATGAATTCGTCTAAATTTGGACATTCAAATAGAATGTTGGCACATTTGAAGACTGACCTCTGAATCTGAATCAAAAGCTTTGGAACATTCGTATGAAACTTTGTTACATTTGTGAACCTGGGGAGGTGGGAAAGCGGCTACGCCAGTCACATCTGCAATGGATCTGAGTGGACTTGAAGTGGATTGAGAGTGGATTCAAAGTGATTTAGGGCAGATTTGATGCGTTCAGAGCAGATACATAAGAGATACGTTTCGAATACTTAGGGGATACGTATGGGATATGTAGGGGATTCGTATCATTCATATTGAATTTAAATCCTACCACATTCCAAAGGGATGCATTTGAACAAATACAAATTTTCTTGCATTCGATTCAATGCGAATTGGACCCAAAAAACATTTGTGGCCATCCTTCTGTAACATGTTCCCATTTCTGGTGCAACTTGTCGCTTTCAAGATTACATCTGAGGGCAGGGCAGGGCAAGGAGGACAGTTTTCAGAAGGCTGCCTCAGGATATACTACCCATAGGAAAAATGCGGGAGGAAATAGAGGCAGCTGGAAACAGAAGTGATCCAAGCATTGGTAGAAGCTGAAAGGAGGAAACAGAGGCAGTTCACTTGCCAGAAACCTGCAGGGATGTGTCAAATTCATTTTGTGATTTCTGCTTTGCCAACAAACTTTGTATTCATTTGCTTCAGCACTGAACTGATCCCCCCTCCTTACCTTTTCATACTCCATCTGCCAGGCACTAGACTGGGTTGGGCCGCTGTCATAGGCTATGTGATCCTTCAGAAAGCTAATGGACCCATTTTTCCCAGCCCACTTGGCCTTTTGGAAGAGACGACCACAGTCTACCCAGCAGACCAAGCGTGAAAGACATGTGGGCAAATGTAGCCAATGGCATCCAAACCATGCTATGCCCCCTGGGAGAACCATCAACTCTGCTGTGCCAGCTTCAGATTTGATGCAATGCAAAGCAGGTCAATTTGATTAATTCTCATCGCTAGAAGTCTGTCTGAAAGTTTTTGCCTTGACTGGAAGAGCAAGAATCCTTCATGGTTACTTCATTCAATTCCTGTTCTCTTCCCCCCTTCCTAAAAGGTATCATGCGAGGCACCCCTGGGAGGGTCTTCACTCCTCTGACCAAGGCAGCATCTCAAAGACAGACATCCAGAGAGTGAGCTGTTTTCTCTTTGCATCTGCTTCTTCCCTTCAGTCTCAGGTCAGAAGTTTGCACAAGCCTAGTATAAGTTGTTGGTTTCTGGACCAGAACCACAGTATTATGCAAGGGGTAACGGTATTTTCTCTTGTGCATCAAAAAGGAGTAGAAGTCAACTGTTCTATAAGTCACCTGAACTTAATTTCTGTTTCTAGACCACTTCTGAAAACTCTCTCTCAAACCTGTTAAGGTTCACTTGGCTCCATCAACACATTTTAGTTAAAAGGGGTAAAGAGGACATCCCATTGTTGGGGTAGTAATAGAAAGGAGCAAGTGTAAGAATCATAATGGGAAGTCATGATAGATCCACAGAAATAGTATGTTTCACCATCACTGATTCACCAAAGCTACTCAGAAAGAACCCAATCATTTGATAAAACAGTTAAATAAATTCAGTTCTTAAGGAGTTAGATGGCTGTGGTTAGATTTATGTAGCTCATGACAACAAGATGCATTAAGAAATGCATCATACCACAACTGGAAAAAAACTCAGGTATTCAAAACATTTTTAGCCATCTTCCCACTCTGCATGCCATCACAGGATACATGATAGCTACTTACTTCAGAAGTAGGCCAAGAAGAGCTTTTTTGCAGTTAGTAAGTAAACAGCTCTTCAAGAGATGACAAGGGTTCCAAAATTTAAATCCACAGGAATCAGATAATCAGAAAAGCCACAGTTACCTGAATTCGTTACATAACAATACAAGCTTCAGCACACTTTCGGAACAAGATCATGTAACAAAAATGTAAGTAAACTACCTACTGTGCGAAAATCTTCTTCAAACTTATAGGCACCACCGCCAGTGGCACACAGCACTGTATGTAGCGTTGAGAAGTTCTTATTTCTCCCCATTTGAATAAAAGTAGGCAAATCGTGGGTTGGGAATCGAATAAAGTGCAAATTTCCCTTTCGGCCAAAGAGTATCAAGTTTTTGAGTTCAAGGTGGACATCTCGAATACCAGTGGAACCATAGGCCACATTTGATGTCAAATACTTGCGAATACTTTTCAGGCTTTCAACTTCCTCTTGCTCTTCTTCTGCTGTAATATCAATTGGTTCAAAATATGCAAGTTTCACTAGTGTCCCTCCAATGTCCATACCAAACCACGGAAAAGCTACAGAGAAATAAGACTGCTGTTAGAGATCTACACACATAGGAAAGTGCATCTCTTCCAAACCTCCTTTCCAGCTGCGAGCAAAACTGGAACAGCCCATTTCTGCATATTTGTTAGTTTGCATAACCCATTAAACTATCAATAGGAAACAGATTTCACAGTTTCAGAGTTCTTTAAAAAGCTGTTATTATTCAATCTCGCATAGAAAAGTGTTAAAAATGTTAATCAAATTACAGTACATGGCTTCTGTAAACTAACTGTTTTCATATAGTTGATTCACAATAATTTACTTTCCAGAATGTATACAGGAACCAGTTGAAAGTGCTTTTCTCTCTGTCTCTCTCTTTCACTAGACAACAAATATAATAAGCCAAGTATTGAAAATTTCTTCTAACATGTGTCTCATCATGAAAACATGGAGAGGTACTAGCAAACCAATCAAGACTGCAACTCTACTTATCCTGCAACTACTTATCCAGAAATAAACCACTAAACTTAATGGAACCTATTTCTGCATAGATGGTGTATATGACTGCAATGAGGAAGATGAAGTGGGTGGTAGCTATTTACATTAAAGGGAAGTCTATACAAAGATTAAAAGCACTTAGCTTAAAAATATGCCTTGTCACTTGAATGTGCTACGTTTTTAAAAATTCCCTTATTATGTAAACTTGATCATGCCTCCAAATCTCTGCTGTCCTACGTCAACTTTTGTTCTCCTGGTGAGATTTTTCAAAGCCTTGCTGGATATCCATTGCACTTCTTACAATTTCTGCTCCCTTTCAGTACCTGATTACAACTTTTCAGCTTCCAGCAACAGACCTTAGAGTGGAACATTATCATCCCTTCTTGCCACAACCCAGAATTCTATTTGTGAAAAGCAAAATAAGTAAGAATTAGTTCCTGATTTTGTGCAATGTCATCAAGGCACGTCTTATTTTTCTGTTCATTAACAGTACATTGCTTCACCTTGAAATGTGAACTTCTCTACAAACAGTACTTTTAAAAGATACTATTCAGTTACAAGTCCACCGCCCAAAAAAGAATGCCAATGAAGAATTTCCATGACGCTTCCCTTGGAAACTTAAACTTGAGACAAGAGTGCGCATCTGTTAACTTAAATTCCTGGAATCAATATATTATTGTTATTTTATTGAACCAGTGACTCCTCTTAACATCTTCCTTCCATGACCAAAGGGCAAAGAGCATGTGCCACATCTACAAGTATTCTGCAAAAACACCTCTTACTGCGACAGCAATGTTTGCATGAGATACTATGTTGTTTTCTATGTAGCTGCAATGCCCTCAGAACATGTGCTAGCAAGGTTAAGAGGTATAACTTAAAATTCCATCCCACTTCCATGACTGGGTCCCCTCCTCCCCAGTATTTGTGGTCCACGACCAAGACCTTATAAATATGAAAGGGATGTTTTACAGGTTTTCTTTTTAACATTCAAAAGTCTTCAAACACATTTTTCCTCATCTGGTCGATCTACTGGAATCTCTATGTACAACTTGAAGTAGCAAGTCATGTTAATATGAACTGTGGAACTTTTTTGTTTTTTATTATTGGTTATGTTACCTTTGTCTTTTTTCTAGCTGTTTACAATTTAAATAAAACAACAACAACAACAAAAGTCTTCAAAAGCAGGGTTACTTCAACTTTTGTTATTTCTGAGAGTGCATTGGAAGACTATGCTTACAAGCACATGGCACTAAGGTTCAAGTCTCCCTTTGAGTATCAGAAAGCATCCCAGAGTCTGCTTCAACATCTGGGCTGCTTCCCACTTAGCAAATTTCATATGCAGAGTTGGATTTGGACAGAAGATTATCTAGGGACATTGTACTAAGGGCAGTAGGCTACACCAAGAAATGGAAACCAGTCCCAGAAGGCAATGAGAAATCTTTTCTCTATTATGCAACCCTCAGATGTCAAAGCTAAAGTTAGAGACACCTTGATCCATCCTCAGACAAGTGATATTATCCCAAATATATATTATTTGCATTTTTATTCTGCCCTATACCCAAAAATCTCAGGGCAGGTTACAGCAAGAAAAACAAAATTTAAAATGAACACACTAAAAACAGTAACAGAGCCTGAAAGAGGGGAGGAGAATTTGTTTCCTCAATCAAATGTCAGGGTAAACAGGTACACCTTCACTAATTTCTTTAACATATGAAGTGAAGATGTTTGGCACACCTGAGGTGGGAGACTATTCCATAATCTGGGGGCTACTACTGAGAAGGCCCTTTAGCCAGTGGTACAACCAGGAGGGCCATTCAATGTCTACTAACTGTTATTCTAATAACTGTAAATCTAAAATTCACACCAATGAAGAAAACAAATTCAGTGGGAATTAGATTTGTATGCTTTTAAGAAGTGTGGTTAGTACGTACTGATAACATTTTTAAAAAACAATTATCTCTTAAACATTTTTATCACCTTTCCTTTAAGGACTTGAAAGCATCTTTTTTATTCCCATGTTAACAAAAACAAAGCTTTCAGGTTTTTGAAAGGCGTTCAGTGGTCCAGTTAACTTCTCCTGAATGCACCTTCTCCTTCTCCTGGTTGCAGTCTGACATTGTATTGCACTAATTCTTTTTTTTTATTTTTTTTATACAATTTTTACATAATTATGCACTTATTACATTCTTCCCTTATTTTTTTTCCCTCCCCACCCCACCCCCCTCCTCAATTCAACGTTGAATTTTCAGTCATTTCAACGGTGAAAGTTACTATTTTACTGCAACATCCCAGTCTGAATGCAAAAGCAAAAAGAGAAACGGCTGGATACATCAGATATTCAAGCTCACACCAAATCGAAGAGACATGCCAGGAGTCCGATAAATCACCCCAGTCTATTGTCATACTTTTCTAGGCAACATTTTTCAAAATCTGAACGTGCAAAGGGATACTTAGCACTGCAGCAGAATTAAGGACTCTCTCTCTTTTCTGCACACTTTGCAAGTTAACAATTACAACTCTCAAACCAAGTACACATTTACGAGGCAACTACAGCGCAAACCTACCACTACCTTCTAATACTGAACTCGGCAATCTGTTTCCACATCAAGCCACCACCGGGCAGAAAGGAAACGAGACACTGAGGTGTGTAGTCGCTGTTATCCTGCGAAATCTCTCCAGCACCGACTCCAGGGGGAGGCACCCAAAACAAGAGCTGACTGACCTTCGCCCCCTACATGAGTCCACTGTTTTAAAAGCAACATAACAACAACAAAACAACAACCAACGGGCTACAACGCAACCGAGGAAGCTTAACCTGCCCTAACCAGCAACCTAGCAAACAGAGGGAGAGGCGACAGCAGCAGCTCTTACATGGCTTCTTGGCATCTTTGATCTTCATGTCTCCGCGGGAGCGCTGAGCCCGGGACCCTCAGCTCCAGCCAAGCCAGCCGTGGACGGATGGACGGACGGAGGATGCGCCGGGCAGCGGAGGAGGAGGAGGAGGAGGGAGGCGGCGGCGGCGTTGTGTGGCTTCAGCTCCCGGCTCGGCTGCTGAGGGGCGGGGCGGGGCGGGGCGGGGGGCGCGCGCGCACGCCTGGGTCGCTGCTCGGGTGGGAGGGGGCGGCGGCGCGAGGCAGGCAGGCAGGCAGGCACGACGGGTGGGCGCGCGCGCCTCTCTGACAACCGGCCGGCGGCGCGCGACGTGGGGGGGGAGGGGGCGGAGAGAGACACCCCCCCAAGGCCTGCCTGGCTGAGACGAAAAGCAAGAAGGCCCGTCGGGGCGGCGGCGGCGGCTCTTCACGCTGCGCTGTCTGTCGCCGGAAAGCCCGGCTGAAAGAAGAGAAGAGGCGGCGGCGGCGGCGGCAATGGGCGGGAGGGAACTAGAGGAGGGGGAGGAGGAGGAGGAAACCCGTTGAGCCGTCCGATCCGCCCCACCCACACATAAGACACCAGCACCGCCCGGCCGCCGCCGCCGCCGCCGCCTCTTCCCTCTCCCCTCTCTCACTGGCCCCTCATCCGCACCAACTGACAGCCCGAGTGGGGGTGGGGCTCGGACTCAGGAGTGCCTCAGGGCCGCCGAGACGACGTTGCCGCAACGTCTCCCCCTCCGCCTCCTCCCTCCTCCTCCTCCTTCCAGCAGGCAGGAGCTGCTCTCCTGCAAGGGTGGATGGGAAGGGAAGGAAAGGAAGGCGAAGAGGCTGGCACGGCTCAGCGGCCGGAAGTGTTAGGGTCGCCGCCCGCCCACTTTCCTACATTTCCCGGCGCGCCTCGCGGCCGAGTGCCCGCTTCCTGGCCATTGTGAACTCGCTAGGCGTGTTGGGAGCGTTCGTAGTTCTAAAGGCTGGAAAGGAGGCGAGAGTTCCTCCCGTGGAGACTTCCCACAGTGCTCAGCGGGACGGAGCCCGAGTCTCTAGGAGGCTTGAGCGCACACGCGACGCGCCACTCACGCCACAGTGAACGGGCCAATGGTGGTTGAGGGTTCTCTCGGCTTCGCCCCGCCCCGCCATTCTCTGGCGCTTTGGGGCTGCTTAAAGGGAAGGGCTGGAAAGAGAGAGAGAGAAATGGTGACTGATGGAGAAAGGGAAGAGGAGAGAAAAGCTACATGTAGGCTGTGTTCACACTTAAGGTTTAATCCAGCTTCAGTCCACTTTCAGAGCAAGAGAGCAAATCAGCAAAGTGAGAAGCTGTTTTCATTCCATGTTATCTCAGAATATCCACCTTTGGGATAGATAATGTGGAAAGAAAATTCCTGGTCACTTTTCTGATTTGCTCTCTTGCTCTGAAAGTCGACTGAAGCTGGATTAAATCTTAGGTGTGAACGCAGCCGTAGTGTAAATCTGGAGCTTGTAAAACAAGGAAAACATGTAGACCCTCCAAGGCATGACAGTTCTCTCTGCAGGGCAGGGAGACCGTGAAACCCGGAGCAGCTGTTCAGTGCTTCTCTATTGTCAAAACGGATTGAGCAGCTCTGAAGTCCATGATATGTGAAAGAACCTTTCCACACTTGGCCTGAGGCTGGAACATGTTGTCATCTAAGCCATTGCCGTTTGCACATTAGTGTAGAACTGGACCAGCAGCAGTATTCTGAACCATGAGAGGATGGGCAGACTGTGGAAGACATGCCCTGTGACCCAGGATACAATGGGGGAGCTTTTGGTGGTAAATAAAGATACGTTGTTGAGAGTGGCACTAGAATCTAGAATGTGATTTTAAAAAGGTTCAGCAGGAAAGTTTGAAATAGGAAACAGCCTTCAAAGACAATGGCTGGAATAAGAACGTAAGAGGAGCCCTGCTGGATCGGGCCACAGCCCATCTAGTCCAGCATCCTGTCGCACACAGTGGCCCACCAATTGCCTAAGGGCATCTCAAGCACAGACAAAGGCAAACCTTCTGCTGCTCTTGAATCCCAGCAAATGGCTTTAGAAGCATCCTGCTTGTCTCCCCAGCCTGAAAGACGTACTTAGGCATCCATTCTACCCTGTTACCTGCAAAAATAAGACCTACCCTGAAAATAAGCCCTAGCATGATTTTTCAGGATGCTCGAAATATAAGCCCTATATAAGTGTTATATAAAACATCCCCTGAAAAGAAGCCCTAATGTGTCTTTAGGAGCAAAAAATCCTGTCTTATATTGATACATCTGTCATCCATAAATTTGTCTAACCCTTCCTTAAAGCCATCTAGGCTGCCTGCTGTCGCCATCTCTTCTGGCAACAAATTCCATAGACCAATGACCCTCTGCTATATTAGTAAAATCATATTTTACTCGTTAAGGCTGCAAATCCTTTTGTTGCAACGTACTAGTGTTGTTTTTTCTAGAAACAATACATACGTAGTGTATTATTTTCCTTTGGCATTAGTGATTTCATTAGGTCAATGCTAGAAGATTGGATTCTCAACACTGGTTTGCCTCGGCTTAGCTTTATCAGAGTTCAGCTTGGAACTTACCCGAATGCTCTGTTCATGTATAGTGCAGTTTCCTCCTCACTGAATGAGCAACTCATTTTAAGATTAAGGTCTTTTTTGGGTTACCATCCGATGGAACCAATGTGATAGTAATGAACCACCTCGCTCGACACTGATGGGTAGACCCTCATAGAAACAAGCACACCTGAATCTTGGATTTGATTCATTTATTATCAGTGTGATCAGTGCAGCCAGACAGGGCACTGAGCTCAGGAGACACTGAAGCATGGCACACCTTTGTGCCCTGGCATCCTGGAAGGTAGCCAAGTGGGAGCATGGCCAACATTCCCTCCCCAGTTGGGACTATCCTGCATTTGGATAATCCCAGCACCGAGTCCATTCCAGCTGCCAGAAACAAACCCAAGCAAAGGAGTTTCTGACTAAGCACTGAATGCGACGACCAGAGATAGGCACTATGGCCATATTCTGCACCTTGCCTCACTCTGGCCACAATGTTCATGGAGTGTAACCAGCAGGTTCTGAGGCACTGAGCAGGAGGCAAGCCAACAAGCCGGGCCTTCCCTTGCCCAACTTCTGCTGCCAGGGATGTAGTTGCACTGCAGAGTATGGGTAAGATGAACGCTGAAGAAGCTCAGAAAGAAAGATAGGTCTTGGACTTTGTTGTCATTGAATACCATCAAATCATGGCTTGGGCACCACAACACAGCTGCCTCATCTTGCCCCCACCCAAAGGTAAATGTGACCAGGCCTAAAATGGCCTAAGTCCCCAATTCATCATACAGCAGACTATAATATTGAGGTGGGACCATGGCCTAAGTATGCACAAATCTATGACCACAGAATGGACAGAGCCAGGCACTTCCGACTACTTCATCAAAGACATCTAGGAACTGTACATTCTTATGTTAGGCTCCGCTTATGGCTACCTCCCTAGCTCCAGGCACATTCCATTCTTTTCAGTTCCGAAAATATTTTTTGATTACAGGGGCACGTGCATACACACACACCGCACAAAGGCCTTCTCCCCCCAAGGATAGTCAATTACCCTGTGACCCAGCTCAGTGGAAATTCCGCCTGTTTGAATCTCAACCTCTGATCCAGATGAAACATTTTTCTAATACCCGCCAGCCAAGAATGAATAAAAGATAAATTTCTTTGAACAACAGAGATACCACAATGAAATTTCATATATATATAGTTTAAAGGTTAGCTTGATGTTTATTCACCATACCCCATGTTTCTGTTTTTAAACAGAACCAAAAATACAAATGATCGCATGCTTTAGCATCTGTCCTGAAGAATGAAATACCAGAATGGAGGTTAGTGTTTGGAAAAAGTTCAAGATTCTATCTGCAGACTTGACACCACTGTCCGTTGTAAAAGAGGTCAGCAGCAATGAACCATTTAATACAGAATGATACTGAACTGTATAAGAGATCAAGAATCTGGTTTTCTGAAATACACACACAGTACAATTTTCCATCTGAGGTTCTGCTAATCTCTTCTACTTTCATTTTCAAGGACAGAATGGAGAAATAAATAAAACGTAATGCAGTATCTGAAATGAAGTCCACGTAGTTCAGTATCTAACAAAGCCCTATTCAGGGTTCCTTGCGTGCAAGCAACACATAGTGATGGTATGTTTTGCCTTCTCCCTTCCCAAGTAATCCTGGCATAAAACTTGGGGCCTTTGTCTGAAGAACAGGTCTTCATAGTGGAGACATTTTGAACCAACATGTTGATGACAACTGAAAGAGCTGCCACAGTTTGGAGTAGGCTAAATGTGGGGCCCTTTTAACATATTGCCTTCTTTTGTAACACCCAATGACACCACCATGAAACTTGAGCGGACTGTATGCTCAGTGGTAATGCAAGCAGCCTGGAGAGCAGAGGGTTGCCGGTTTGATACCTCCCTGGAAGTAATACCACTTCTGTATCTCTGCTGGGAAAACTGTGTTGCGGTGCCCAAGCCACGATTTGATGGTATTCAATGACAACAAAGTCCAAGACCTATTTTTCTTTCTGAGCTTCTTCAGAGTTCATCTTACCCATACTTGCACCATAACATTTGCACCATAAATAGATGCGAAAAAGGTTTTCATTGGGGCGTGTGTAAAATGTGCATCCTGGGGGAATCGAATCAGTAACTCAGCTTCCCCATATCCACTGATAGCCCATGATCGACCACTGTTATCAGTACACCGGCAGGAAGTGGGTGTAGTTTAGTGGTAGAGCAAACTCCCTGGAAAGCAAAGGGGTTGCCGGTTCAATCCCCAGCTCCTCCACGGAAGCAAGCAATGGCAAACCACTTCTGCATCTTTGCCAAGAAAAAGGGATGAAGGTGTCCATGGAGTCATCCAGGAGTTGGCCGTGACTCAGTGGTACCCAATTTCAACACCAGCAGGCACCCAGAGATTTCCTTCTGCCGTCAAATGGTATAAGCAGCACAGACTTTTAAATCTCAAAAATGAATCAGAGAAAGAGGTGCCTGCAATTGGCACTCAGCTCAGGATAGATCTGAATGCTAACTGCACACTGGTATGTGCCAGTCAGCCACCTACAGAGTTTCCACACCTCTAGATATTGCCCCACGTGTTATAAAAATGCAGGCTTCAGCAATAAATTTAGTAGGTACTACAAGGGAATACAAAGGTCACCTGAACCTGAATCTGCAGAGAACATTTTCTATAACACACCAGAAGGAGAAAACAATGTATGTGTTTGGAGTCAAATCCACAATTTGCATTTTTCCCAATGCATTCTATTTATTATATCTATTTTTAAAATCACATTCTAAGGAACAGATACCTGACAGGCATGGGGTTTTTGCATACTTTGGGAACAGAACACTTTTTGTTTTTGGTGTCTAGAACAAAAGGAAAAACAACAACAGCACTGCTTTCCTACCTAAAAAGTAGAAAACTATTCAACATTCTCTTCAAAAAACAAAACAAAACAAAACACAGCAGGCAGGAAAGCACATCTTAACCATAGTCAGATTTGAAAATGTTCTGATATCAGCTTGAGCGAGAGCTTAGAGAGAGAAATCAGAGAGATGGCCAAGAACTAAGTGCTAAGTGCTTCTCAGCTTGATAAAATATTGTTGCAATGATCTGTACTCCTGTTCCAAATACATTTTTCAGCCTTTTATCTGTCTTTGAGGTATGAAAAGAACTGTGGTTTTTTAAAAATGCCTGTTTATTCTCTTCTGTCCTCTCCTCAACCAATTCCCTTCTTAAGTAACTTCATGCCTTTTCTGATGATGTCCACATCTTGAAACTTTCCTCTCTGCTACAGAGAGAGAGAGAGATCCAGTCCAGCTTAGAGGAAAGAAAAGGCAAAGAAAGAAAAGAGAACATTGGAAGTAGAATGTTTCCTGGAGCCCGCTTAGTACTTTCCCTTCAAGGGGCTCAAAAAGTTTCCTGAATGACTAGAGAGCCAAGAAGAAAGTACAACTTGCAGGTTACAAGCACCATCTAAGTGGTCTCTACAAAGACTGAGGAACAGTTAAGAACATCTGTACTTGCCATCTGTGCTTCCTTTTCCTTTTTTGGACCATGGAACCTATTTCTGCACTAGATTACATCCCCGAATAGGGGCCTCTGTCCACATGCTTCCACATGCTAGTGCAGGATTTGGTAGGTCTTGGGTGTGGCCTACGACAGGTTGCACCAGCATGTGGATGACAGACCTATTCCGGGACGTAATCTAAAATGAGGCCCAGAGTAGGATTTCTCAAGAAGTTGATATTGGGGCAAGATTTTTTGTTGACTGATACACTCTTCTAATTTTTCCATTTTAAAAAAAATTAACTAGTTAAAGGCTCCACCAATAGCCTAGCCTCTTATTTACACACCACAGAGTTAGCAGCAATGTGTTTTTAAAGTCCTTGAGAAAAGAAAACTGTTCATTTAGCTTTTTTTTTTTAGCACCTTTAGAAAGTCAAAAAATGCTTCACAACGAATATCCTGTTACAGTCACAGATCTGTACGTGAGGTTGCTCCCACAATTCATATATTGCAGCAAGAAGCAAGGGAAAGCCAGGATAATCCTTTGCCTTTCGCAAGACTGACGGAAAGCCCGACTCCTTTTGATTAACCAAGTACAGGGTTTTGCTGGGAGTCAATTAACTGCTACCCTACTGTCAACTGAAAAGGACATAAACTCACTCCACTATTTAAATCTCCACTAAAATGAAGAAAATAAGTAAAAAAAATACATTTTTAAAGCTCTGGTGATGTTACTTGTGAGCTGAGAATACATGCTGAGGACTAGACAAGATGAGGTCCCCAACATTATCAGCGAATATCGAACAGGACTTGTAATAGAGATTATGCTCCTGCTCTTTAGTGTATACTGTGATACAACAAAATATCACAACACATGCAAGTACCACGGAACTTTTTGGCTTATTGTGAGTCAGCTCAATAAGTCCATCAATCTTGGCGTTGTTGATTCTGATTAGATGAAGTGCTTCAAAAGTGAGAGCCTTTTCTGCCCCTGCTGCTTGAGACCTATTTAGCCAGAGATCTGAAGTACTGAACCTGAGATGTTCAGCAAGCACTGAGTCACTAACTTAGTAAACGTCAACCATTTAGGCCTTAAGCTGAGGAAGGCTAAGACCTCACGCAGTCAAGATTCCATAGCCTAGGATCAACAAAAGCAAACAATCCATGAGGCAAGAGACAACATTAGGCCCTCCTTCCTCATATTTTCTTATGAAAAGTCCTGTCTTAAACAGATTGAAGGGCATCTTCTCTCTTGTAGCTTGCCACCAGCTGTAGATGATGCCAGTTCAGAGACACAAGTACTTCATGGCATGATGCATCTCAGTTTATGCCCTACAATGAAACAGAAAAGGGAGAAATGTTGGTATCGCTACAGAAGTTGATGCTGTAAACGCCTAAGTCACAGCCAGGCTTGTCCGGTTTTTATCTTTCCTTTTTCCATTCTTTGTTCCAGCTTCCAAACATTTTGAGGACATCTTTTGACTTGAAGACCATTAAGGAGATTTGAGATTTTCAGTCTGTAAGATATTACATGTCTGAAAGTGCAATGGCATAATCAAAACAAGTCAGATTGGTACTGTTCCAACAATGGATTTCTAGAGAACTAAAAATGTGACATTGTATTAAGAAGAAAAAATTCTACCTGTTAAAGTTAGCCATTTGTTGGCAGAATTCAGACAAATCAGGCTTTAATGAAGAACTAGATTCCTTTTGATTATACTAGAATAATTGTAAGATAGATGTACCAGTTCCATGTGGCTATTCTAAATACTTGTGTTCACAGTTTTTCTAATAGTTTAACTGGTTTCACTAATTAGAAAAAACCCTAAAAAAATCTAATCTAATTAGTGACAAAAATATACACATTATCCAGGTAAGATTCAGGATCCAGTTACAAAATGAAATGAAAGTAAGAGCCAGGGTGAAAAGAGAAACAGGACATTTTGAAAGCAACCTGGCAATTTCATCCAAAATCTTATTCCTGATAATATTCTTGTAATATCAGTGTGACGAGCAGGGACAAATGATCATCTGGAAGATAGGGAAGATGATGGACCTTACTTTTTCCATAGTGGTTATCATTGTGGAGATGAACACCAAATCCTAGGTCGAAATGATTTTTTTTTTTCAGAACTAGCCAGTGTGGATTTTTTGATGCCTAGTTAGATGTGAGTTTCGATTGAACCTTCTCCCACATTTGAGGCACATATACGGTTTTTCTCCTGTGTGAATGCGCTGATGCTTCTTAAGGCAAGAACTCTGGCTGAAACACTTTCCACACTCTGAGCACTTATACGGTTTCTCTCCTGTGTGGATTCTCTGATGCTGGATCAAGTCTGAGATTCCACGGTAATTCTTCCCACACTCAGAGCACAGATAAGGTTTTTCTCCAGTGTGGATTCTCTTATGAACAACAAGATGGGAGCTCTGAGTGAAGCATTCACCACATTCCCGGCAAATGTAAGGTTTCTCTGCTGTGTGGATTCTCAGATGCCTGATGAGATGGGAACTGACTAGAAAGCCCTTCAAGCAGACAGGGCATCCAAAAGGTTTCTCTCCGGTATGGATTCTCTGATGAGCAACAAGATTGGAACTCACACTGAAACTCTTCCCACAATCAGGGCACTTATACGGTTTCTCTCCGGTGTGTATTCTCTGATGAGCAATAAGAGTTGAGCTTTGGGAGAAGCTCTTCCCACACTCTGGACACGTGTATGGTTTCTCCCCAGCATGGATTCTTTGGTGCTTAACAAGTGCTGAGCTGTCGCTGAAGCGTTTTAAGCATTCACGACAGACGTAAGGTTTCTCCCCGGTGTGGGTTCTTCGGTGTCTGATAAGGGGCGAGCACCTTTTGAAGATTTTTCCACAATCAGGGCACTTATAGATTCTTCCTACCTTCTGAGTTGTGGCTTTATTAGGGTCCCTAGCAGTTCTCTCCTGTGGCACAGATTTGTACTGTCTTTTCTTTGGGACACAAACTTGTTGATCTTCAGGACCAAGTTCACTATCACAGGGCTCATCGTCCCCAGGGATCTGGAAAACATTGATTTCGTATTCTTCTAGAAGAGACTCGGCTTCTTCAGTCTGTTCATAGCCTTCTTCTGGAAGAATCTCTTCTTTTACTAAGTTTTCCTCGTATTCCTCCTGGGGGATCTCCTCTTTCATCCAGAACACCTCATCTTCTTCCTCTTGGAAAATCTCTTCTTTCACCAGAGCCCCTTTGACCTGTTGTCTTCTGGAGAGTTCCTGTTCTTTCAGCAATTCCTCTTCATCCTCTGGGGAGATCACCTCCACTTTCACCAAGTGTGAGGCCTCGTTTTCCTCTTGGACAACTTCCACTTTCACCAAGCTCTCTTCCTCTTTCATCATCTCTAGCCTGCTGGAACAAAGAAATATCCATCACCAATAATCAGGAAAAATGGGAGAAATAGGAACTCATTTGGGAAAAGAGGTCAAATGAAATAAGAAAATCTAGTTGTCCCCTGTTGACCAAGGACTACAGCCAGAACTGGTACCTCTGTTTTACGTGGCTTTATTTTACCAAGTGAACAGTGGACAAAAGAAGAATACGGCATCTTTCAAACCCAAAATTTCATTAAGTATCCCTCCACAAGCATGTAATATCACCTTAACTTTAATTATAATCACTTCATGACCACATATATCTGTAGAAATGTCATATAAGGTAGGACAAAATATTATTGTGTTTTAACTGAAAGGTTTGAAAGATGGAATGTTTTCCAAGGCCCCAGTAAGGTTTTTGCTAAGTTAAAGGTTGAATGAAGGGCTTTCCAAATCACAGATCTTATTTTTAATTACTATCCTATACTCACATTTGCAGTCATGGACAACACACCCTCAGACTCACACATCAAAAAGGAATTACAACAGAATTAAACGTGTACATGCAGTAGTCAACAGTTTTGGATTTCTTACTTCTTAGTAAATCAGTGCAAACAAAACTAAAAAATAAAGCAAGACTCCTGTTTCAATCTCTGTTCCTTATTCAATGTGTGCATCATGAAACCTTCTTGCAGAAGTGCAGAAGAAAGCCAAAAGAGTGCAGAAGAAAACGCATATATGAGAAGAACATTTTTAATCAGCTTTTTAAAAATGTAAACTCATGCAGAAATCCAGTGAACTAGGCTTCAGGTTATGCGAAATACAGGAGAAGTAAAATTTGATGGACTCATTAAAAATATTCACAAGTAAAATTAAAAGAAACCCATCTGTTTCAGTGAAATCCCTAATATTAAACAAAAGTTGCAGTCTTTTTTTAAAAGCACATCTTTTATCTTCTTCTTAAATTCCAGCAATTTTGCAAAAAAAAAAAACACACAACCTAAGGTATGGAACCAGGGTGGGTAAGTCAAAACATAGGCAGAGCTCCTGCACATTTAATAACTATGCAAAGGAATAAAAAGGGATATAGGTGATTGTGCAAATTAAATATGTGGAAATCGTCTTCTATGCAGTTATTAAAACTGCTGCAACCTTGTTCCCTAGGGATAGGATGACAGTGCCAAGCAGCTCTCCCAGGAGCTGCTCTTCCTACACAGTTGGAGCAATCTGAAACTGCCTTAAACTAGGTCATGCTGTTCATTCATTTCCCCAAGGTGATTTGTGGTTGACAGTCCCTTCAAGCCGAAGTTAGAGCAATTCCTAACCGTGCATTCTAGCATTTTGCAGCTGGAAATGAGTCGGAGCTGTTTTGGGAGGTAGAACACTGGCTTTGCTGTTCAGCTCTAGGCCAAATTTTATCTGAGGGAGGATAAGTGAAGAAGAGTTCGCTTTTCTACACTGCTTTTCTCACTCATTTAAGGGGACTCAAAGCAGCTGACAAAGCTTCTGTTCTTCACCCCACAACAGACACCCTATGAGGTAGGTGGGGCTGTGAGAGCTCAGAAGAGATCTTTGACTAACCCAAGGTCACCCTGCTGGCTTCATGGAGGAATGTGGAATCAAAGGCTCTTTTTTTCAATGTGTGGAAACAGAGACTTAAAGAAACAAGAGAAAGAAAAAATAATAATGGTGACAATTTAGGGGGAGGGAAAATCTCTGTCTTAGGCACCTTGTCTTCCTGTTTTTGACAAGGCCAAACATATAATTGCAGGGTCTGAGTAGAAGCAGTATGAGCTAATTAAGACAGATTTGTTAAGACTGATGACGCCCCTCTGAGAAGCAGCTCTCTTGACAATCAATATGTGCTATTAGAAGTTTTTTATCTCTCAAGCATGAAGGAAACCACAAAACACCATTTAGCTAAGTTTGGACATCTTTTACTTCAATTTTGCAAGCATACAAACAATATTTAGCAAAAGGAAATTAAATCATGGAATCAAGAGTTGGAAGTGATCTTGAAGGTCAAGTCCAACCCAAGGGATAAAACAGTCAGAGAAACATAAAGTAAGAATATTAAAACTCATGGGCCCCTAAGTACTAAGGAAAGAAAATAAGAACAACAAACAACAATAACAATCAGCAATTGTAGGAAATGCCATAGGCCATAGTGGAGGGCCCCACAAGATTATAGTTCCTTTCTGCACTTACGTGTCATAAATCCAGATTACTGGGTCCTCTGCCCACCTCAGACGTTCTGGAATAATGCCTTTGGTCCTCCTGTGGTCCTGATTAAACAAGTCCACAAGAGATGAGAGGCCAATTCGCACTTGGCTTGCTAACAGATGTAGGAGAAGCACTATCTGCACTTGCAGGAGACTTTTCCATATCACAAACTTCTCCTGGCATCCCAGAAGCTACCCCTGTGGCTACCAGTGGTACAAGTGTCCACAACTTTACCTATTATGGCCAGAGGAGCGACCATTTGCATCTCTGCTGGTACCATTTTCGATCTCCATTTTTATTTATATACCGCCTTTCCAAAAGAAACTTTTGCCCTAGGCGGTTTACAACAAATGGTAACCAAATACAAAGCAAAATACAGTCATCACATCAAAAAATATATATACAGCAAATATAATCAACTTACGTCAAAGTCAATTTTTCCCGACGGCAGTTTACATATGTCAAAAATATATAGCATATTATAACAGATAACATATTACATAATGGTTTTAAAAAACTCCCGACGGCAGTTTACATAAGTCAAAAATATATAGCATATTATAACAGATAACATATTATATAATAGTTTAAAAAAACTGGCTGGAGGCCAGGGATTGTCTGAGGTGTTGTGCAAGCTCGTTGGCACCTCAGATGACCCCAAGGCGACTCTACATGAATGTCATGTCACCATCCTTGTGGTGACGGTGCACCCACAGCTGTGCCAGGCTTCAACAAGAAGATGGCGGCATCCGGACATGTGTCCAGATGCACTTGGGGTCGGTTTGGTGTGCACTAGCGTTTGCAGGTGCAAATGCTAGCACACACTGGTGGAGATCCACTTTTGTCATCCTGAGAACAGGAAGCAAAGTGCAGAAACACTCCCAGGTTAAGGGCCTCCTTAATTTGCATCTGGCTCTATCCAGTGCAGAAGGAGCCAGACCAATGGTGCTGAGGCCTCCTTAATCTATGTGCAGATGAGGCCCATGGTAAGGATTAACCGAGTCCTTAATCCTGGTCAACAGGAAGTGGAAAAGGGACCCTAGGGTCAGTGCCTAGCAGTTAAGGATAGATCCCATCAAAAAGTTTATTGGACTACTTTGTCAAATCCTTACACTGGATGTTTCTACACATTGGATGTTTCTATACCATAAGATCGCATGATATTTGTTATAAAACTACCCCATCCTGAGTAATGCTCAAAGGTCATGAAGTCTAATGCACACGTGACAATCCATAAACTCTTCACATTAATTCTTCTTGTAAGGCATAGATGTCAAACTCAGGCCTGCAGGCCAAATCTGGCTCACCGTGTAACTATATTACAAGAAAATACTAAATGTTACTAGAGCTGGCCCGCTGGTAAACCGTGCATGCACTGCTAGTACTACAAATTCCATAATGCTCAGCTGGTGCATTGGTGCATCAATCAGGACCCACAAGCACCCCTCCTTGAACCAGTTTGGTCTAGTGGTTAGGGAGCTGGACTCTTATCTGGGAATACCAGGTTCGATTCCACCCTCCGTCATGAAGCCAGCTGGGTGACCTTGGACTAGTCACAGCTCTCCTCTGAGCTCTCACAGCCCCACCTACCTCACAGGGTGTCTGGTGTGGGGAGAATAATGAGAAAAGTAGGGTAGAAAAGCCAACTCTTCTTCTCCTCCTCTTTTGACATTCATTACTGACCTCATGCTACCAGTCCCATCAGGCCACCCCTCCCAAAACGGAGTGTGGAAAACAGGTGGAAAAAAGACGCTTTCTAGAAAAGTGAATGCCACAGATGTATCTTTTATTTGACATTGGATTTCACACGTGTTTATAAGTATTAAGCTTTGCTTGTTCCAGATTAAATGTTTCAGCAAAACTTAAGTTTGTTTCCATATGAAAAGGTTCATCATTGTATCTGTTGGGAAGGGGAAACCAATTGTAGAGATTTTCTCAATAAATATCAAGATTTTCTCAATAAATACCACAACTTTGTCCAAGTTTTTAATTCTGGCCCACTGTGTATTTGAGTCTGACCCCCCCTCCTCCTATTTGTAAGGTCTATTAGATCACATCATATTTTTGCAAAGTGAAAAAACGCGGGTTAGAGGCACTTGCGTGTAGACGCTGCCACCTCTAAGCGACTTTTGAGCGACTTCAATTTCCCCTGTGTGTGGATGATGCATCGTGCAAGCAGCTTTACTCTGAGATAAGCCTGCAAGGGGCTTTTGCGCCCTCCCTGCCCTTCCGAACAAAGCCAATCCTCTCATCTCCTCCTAGACTTTAGGACCTAGAGTAATATTTACACTATGTCAAAGGGGAAACGATGTCGGTGCCGCCCCTGCCTTTGTACTTCTCCCCCGCAGGGCTCTTCCTCCGGGATTGCCTAGAATCTGCGCTCGGTTGCTCGACGGTTAAACGGCCGCAATGGCTTAGAGTCGATTCTAGGAGGCCTTCCTGAATCCGGTCTTCCTCAGTCTCCATTTCGGTCGGCTGCCCGGGCCGTCGCAGCAATGGACGCTCCCGCTGCTGCCTGCCTGCCTGCCTGCATGCCTGCAAGAAAACGGTGCGTCTTTCCTCCTCCTCCGCCCCGATTCCGCCCACAGGGACGATCAGCAGCCTCCTGCTCCGACCAGGCCCAGATTCTCCTGCAAGCGAAACTGTGCAAGGCACGATTTCCCCCTCCTCCTCCTCCTCTCTCGCCGCCGCCGCATGCAACGAACTAATCGGGTTACGCACGACTACAGATGCATATATACATACACAGGGGAAGGAAGGCTCTGGGAAGGGCACGCACAACAGCGCCTCGTCGGCCTCTTTTGTTCTTTGCTTTTCGCCCACCCGGGATCTGCTCCTCCGAGGCCGCAATCCGGATTCGTCGCCCTGCTGCTGCTGCTGCTGCTGCTGCTAACTAAGCCAGCCACGCACACCCACCCACCTCCTTTCGCTGATCCAGCCCCTTCCTGTGTCGTTTGCTTTTCCAACAAGCCGGGAGAGCCGCTGCAAGCGGCTGTTCTGTCCGGCTTCGGAAGTCTATGCGGGAGATTTGCACATTGCAACGTGGGTTGAGGCTGCGGGGTAGAGATGCATTGCAGACGGAAGAAATGCCGAGGAAGGAAGGAAGGAAGGAAGGAAGGAAGGGGAAGCATGCCTGTCTTTTTTCCCCTCTAGCCTCCTCGCTTCCGCAGGGCTACACTGCATGCGAATAGTGCGCACTGGAAACCCTTTTGGCGCATGGTTGGGGCGCCGGATCGGCCGCAGTAAAGGCATTCGGCCTCCGTCCCTCCTCCTTCAGCTGAGGGGCTGATTTTTGCTCGGGCTTCTCCCCTTGTACACCTGATCCCGGAAGCATTAGCTGGGAGGGGGACCTGACACGATCTGGCACCCTCCAGTGAAAGAGGCGGAGTGGTGAAGCCTTTCAAGATCCCTACCAGTCCTTCCTCGTCCTTTGTTGGGCAAAAGCTAAAAAGGAAAAGCCCAAAGCAGCGCCAGGAATGTTTGGATGCTGCTCTTTGGATCCCAGAACTCCAGATCAGAAGGAGGGGAGGAAGATCTGACCTCAGCTGCTGGACTGGTGACCAAGGAGGGGAAAGATTTTCATACCTGGGAAGAACCAGTGCTGAAAATAATTGGGCCATGGAGCTTAGGCTAGTGTCAAACCTCTGTAAATTCTCACACAGGATAGGACAGCTAGAAACAAAGTGCGAAACTTCATGGGAGTCAATATAGATGAGATATTAGGAAAAACTTCCTGACAGTGAGGGCAATGAGTCAATGGAATAGGTTGCCACCGGAGGTAGTGAGTTCTCCTTCGCTTGAGGTCTTCAAGCAGAGACTGGACCTACATCTGTCTGGGATGGTTTAGGAAATCACTGAAGAATCTCTGGAGCGTCTACGGAGATTGTACCCCCTGTCCCCCCAAAAAACCTGGGGTGACGGGCAGGCCCCATATGGGTAGAACCAGATTTGCCACATGGGTGCTCTGATGTGTCCACTCTGGTCAAGCTAGCACCCATTGCTATTGGGTGCTGCACTGCCTGTAGGGACGCATCAGGTACCTCCCTTAATCTGGATCTACTAGATCTGGATTAG
>MTQE01001141.1:1520421-1538251 GCA_014337955.1 Aspidoscelis marmoratus | reverse complement strand
CAACCAGGAGGGCCTCCCCTCCAGATATTAAGGCATGGGCAGGTCAATATGGGAGTAGGCGTTCCTTTAGATACTTGCGGCTCAAGTCATTTAGAGCCTTATAAATCAAAGTTAACACCTTGAATTAGATCTGCAACTTTCAGAGCTGATATCCCACCCAAGGTGTAGATTTTCTTACAAACTACCACTTCTTGAAATGAGTGGCTATAGCTCAGTGGTAGAGCATCCACTTTCACTTTAAATCGTCTTTAGTCCATCTTCAGGTCCGACTGCTCACACCTTTTCATTTCCATTTGTTTTATTTGTGGACTTTGCCCCCTCCATTTTGACTTACCTATATGGAAAGTCCACAAATAAAATGGGTAGAAATGAAAAGGTCTAAGCGTTGTGATCAGAAGGTGGACTGAAGAAGGTTTAAAGTGGAGGTTTGTCTATGGCCTTATTTATCCATTATTTTACTTTCTTATTTATCCATCGTATTATCCAAAAACCCTTGTGCCCATCCAGATGATCCACTTACAACTTACCTCAAGTCTAATAAGAAAGACTTTGCTGGTAAAGAAAAGTTCTCAGTGTGGGAGGATGCTTTCACCAGCTTCCTTCTTAATTTCCCCTTGCATAGCTTTTCTTTTGCTTGTGATCTATGCATCTAGGATAATTTCCCAGAGTGTTTTTGTATCGCCCTCTTAGCGTATTTCCAGTCTTGTGCTATTAACATGCGTGCTGCTTGTATTATCAATTGGATCAGTTTTTAAATTCTTCATAGTATGGTTCGGACTGGTAAAGATTGTTCGTAATCCTGATGCTATATTTAGGCCTAATGAATTTCTAATAATTTTGTCAGTCTTGTTTCTATAGATCATTGCACCACACCACAGTGCAATCAGATTCTAATGGACACCATACCGCATCTCAGCTTTGAAGCCTCTCTTGGCGTCTCAGAAGGACGCAAGGTGTATTCCTATGCCCTTTCTGCACTTACTGTTGATCTGGATTAAGGAGCCCCTTCATCCGGATCACAGGCCTACTCATTCACTGTTAATATGGATAAAGGAGGCCTCAGCCTTTCTGGTCCAGCTCCCTCTGCACTGGATAGGGCCAGATCCGGATTGGGAGGTCTTTAATCTGGATCTCTTGTGAACCCGTTTAATCAGGTCTACAAGAGGACCAAGAGCCTGGTTCTGGAACATAGGAGGGTGTGTAGATGCCATGTCTCCATGTTTCAGAACTACTGGGGGGGGGGTGCTTTCCTGTGGTGTGCTGTAGCCTTTGGTGGCATGGGAGGGGTGCAGCTCCAAAGCCAACACAAGCTTTACACCCACAAGGAGGCATAGGACTGATTAGCACCATCAACAGATGCCATTGATCCAGGCCATGCCCCCAAGTGATCTGGATCAGTGTGCGCTAGGGGTGTGCACTAATGCAATTTTCGGGATTTGATTCAAATCAAATATCCAGAAATTCAAATCGATTCAAATCTTTAAAATTTGAATGCATTCACATTCAATTTGATTCGAATAGATTCAAATTTATTCATTTGAATTTTCAATTCAAATTTGCACATACAGATGTGACAACATTTGTATGTGCCTGTATGCATCATTACATATTCCGTATTTAACCTGTATGGATCCGTACAAGTGCATACAGATGCGGGAAAGATGCGTACGTACACTTACACAGATGAATTTCCAAATAATTTGAACAAATAGTCCAAAAATCCAAAGTTCGTTTGAATGTTTAAATTCGAATTTATAGACATTCAATTCGAATTAGAATGTCCAAATTTGAATGAATTTGACCGAATTTTGAATGTTTTGAATATTTGTGCATGGTTATTCCAGACCCACTGATAACTGATTAAGGGCAGGTAAGTGCAGAAAGGCCTTTAAAATCCAGTTATACCTGAAGAAATTGCAAAGGGTTATGCTAAGCTGTGTTCTGAAGTGAGTGAAGAGACCTTTAAATCAATTTTTCCGCGTGTCCATTAATTTTCTGACACAGCCAGAAGAGCCTTTGTTTTTGTTAATGTTTTAGGGCATGCCAAAATTTAATTTCTAGCCGGTTCCCATATTATAAAGTGAGTGCAACTGGGTGAAAACTAGAGCCAGCAGCTTGTTATGCAGAAGTTATATGCAAGGTCTTTTGATATAGCTTGAGGAGATGAGCAATTTTGATTAATGACTGAGAACTACAGCAGCTTATAATAGTGTGTTCAACTTTAACTCATGACCTTGAGGACTAGAAACTTTCTGAGATCCTTATTAAAGAAGGGATAGAAGGAGGCTATGCAATTGTTTATGACTTTTCTGTGCTGTTTTCCATTTAAAAAAATACAATCTATTTACAAGTGCATTAAAAGCAAGTGTAAAAGCAGTTATAACATGAGTGGGCCAGGACAGAAATAAACTTTCACGCAGGGAATACTTGGGTAAGAAAGGATAAGTCTTTAACAGGTGCCTATAAGATGTGAGTGTCGGTGCCTCACAAACAGCAGAGGGGAGGGCAAATCAAAGGGATGATGCTACCAATGAGAAGACCCAGGTGTGAGATGGCATTCTGTATTATGTAAGACCTCTGCAAATAATTTCAGGGGCTATTACAGGGTTATAATGGGAGAGGTATTCTTTAAGATATCACGGTCCAAGTTATTTAGGGCTTTATATGTCAAGCATAGGACCTTGAACCTGGCCCAGTAGCATATTGGAGTAAATGGAGGTAAAGATTGTGACTTTAGTAAAGGCTGTTATTTAGGCCTTTTCTGTACTTGGTCTTTTTAAGGAATATATAAGAACATAAGAGAAGCCTTGCTAGATCAGGCCACATCCCATCTAGTCCAGCATCCTGTCGCACACAGTGGCCCACCAAATGCTCACGGGCATCTCAAGCAGAGACAAGGACAAACCTTCTCCTGCTCTCAAGTCCCAGCAGATGGCCTTAGAAGTGCCCCAGTGATATCTCAGGATTGGGGGTCTGTTGTCTACACGCAGACTATGACAGGTCTTGTCTGGGGTCTGCCATAGGCATTTCTGCACTTGGCCTTATTCTGGAATATATCTCAGGATAGGGGTCTTTGGTTTGCATGGTAATGCAGACTCTGGCAGGCCCTGCCTGGGGCCTCCCATAGTCTGCAGTGACATTTGCACAGTAAGCCCCTGCCCCAAGATATATTCCAGAATAAGGCCAAGTGCAGAAGGGGCCATACTCTGCACCAGCATGTGGACAGACAGCCCCTATTCTAGGATATATTCCAGAATAAGGAGAAGTGTGAAAGGACCCTTAGTACTTGGCCGTCAGCTTGGCCGTCGCTTGGTTTGGGCTGAAAAATGATATAGTGAATTGATAACTTGATGTTTGGTTTGCATTATTACATATATTTCTAGTTTCATTTTTGCCCTGGTTCCCAAGTGCGTGATATTCACAAATATGCTTTGTATATGCACAAAATTCCTCTAGGGAGAATGCAGGCAAGCAGTTAACTGAAAAAATGCTAATTACAGCTTTGGAGATGCTAAATCTTGCCTAATCCATTCATTCCTATTCAGTAATTAAGAACCTAGGAAATGGCCTGCTGAAATAGACCAATGGCACATTTTGTTCCACGGCCTCTTAAATTATTTTAATTTATATCTACTAAAAAATAAAATGAGCCCAAACTATTTGTTGTTGTTATACAAAAATCACTGTCCCACAATAGTGATTCATCTACCCAGTGCCGGTAAAGACTACCCTCAATGAAATACCAGAGAGTGACAGATATTGAATGGATTTCATTTATTGTTAGGTGCTTGTGATCCTCTGAGAAAACCCTCAGTCTATCATGGAGCCATGGGTGTACTTGGATCCACGTCAGAGGGCTTTGTATCGCGATGTCATGCAAGAAAGCTACGAGACATTGATGTCTATTGGTAAGGGTTTATTTTCCACGTCTCTCCACTTGCATTGGTTTCGTATTCCATTCTGTGTTCCTGTCGGTGAGCCAGTCTGGTTTTGTGGTTAGAGTGTTGGACTCATATCCCGCAGTCACAGGGTTTGATTCTGCACTCCTCCATGTAGCCAGCTGGAATATATCTCAGGATAGTGATCTGTGGTCTGGAGGCCTCATTTGGGGCCTGCTGTAGCTTGCACTAGCATGTAGACAGCAGGCCCCTATTCCAGGATATACTGTATTCCAGAATAAAGCCAGGTGCGAATAGGCCCCTCGTCTTCTCCAGACTTACATTCAGGGACTGGTAGAAGCCTTCATTTCACTGTTTCGCACAGAATGGTGTTGTCTCTTTGGGGTCTTTTGCAATTAGTTCTTACCATCACCCCAACCATTGCCAAATTTGGTGGCTTGACTTTAATCTCCAGCATAAACAAACAAACAAGCACGCACACACGCAAGCACGCAAGCAAGCAAGCAATGATGTTGTGGAGTCTTTGGCTTCTTTCCCCTTGCAAGGATCTGGCTTCTATGGCAAATATCTCCTTTTCAGACATTAGGGAATCTTAGGCCTTTTCACATTACAGCTGAACAGCTGTAATGCAGTTTGGCTAAGTCAGTTTGACTAAATCAGTTTACACGGGTTCCTACCTACCTACGTGTGAATGCTGAAAGTGTCCCAAACTGACTTAGCCAGGAAAGCCCAGGCAGGGGCGGGGATGGCTCTCCCAGGGCTGCCTGCCTTTGGGTGAGAGCACCCAGGGGCAGGCAGACCTGTCAGGGCCCTTCCCCACATTCCTGCACGTTCTAGGGGACCGAATCCTGACCCCACCCACCCACCCCGGGCACCCACCCCAGGGCCTGGGGATGCGTGCACACACGAAGGTCTTACCTTCTCGCTGTGCTTGGTCTCAATGACCCGGGGCAGCCGGGAACGCGCAACACGTGCATGCGGCGCGGCTTCTGATTGGGCAGCTCGCCCACATGACCCCGGCTGCCCGGGGTCATTGAGACCCAGCACAGCGAGAAGGTAGGACCTCCATGCGCGTGCGAACGCTTCCCTCCCTGGACGGCCGGGGACGTGTTGAACGTGCTGGGCCGTGCGTAGAGCAGAATTAACTGCTCTACATCTCGAATGCGCAGAGAATACGCAGAGACGGGCTGGGACGGAACTGCTGCCCCAGCAAAGTGAATGCTCCACCTCCACGTGTTCTCCGCGCGTTCGAGACAGCCTCATGCAAAATGGCCTCTTTAGTAATAAAACATTTCATCCATGCCTAACAAATAGGTCAGTGATGGCGAACCTTTTGAGCGCGGTGTGTCAAAATTCGCAAGAAAACCTAGCTTGACTCCGGTGCTGTGTCACATCTAGAAATATCCTTAATTTTGTGATATTTGTAGCTCTAGTAAGAAAGTTATATTTTTGATATATGTATTTTATTAAAAGCAAAAATGAATAATTCTTTACATTTGCTAAATCTTCAATTGAAAGTTGGTATTTCGTACACTTTAAGAACAAGCAAGCACTACACGCCCAGGTGCCAGGGTGACCAGGTGCGTCACCCAAAAGGGCTTGGCATGTCACCTGTGACACGCTTGTCATAGGTTGGTCATCACTGAAATAGGTAGTGGATCACAGGAACAAAAAGACTCTGGTTCCCTAAAGCCTAAAGCTATTTTCATTTAATTTATTTGTATGCTTATCCCACCCTAAACCAAAATGTATCAGGATGGTTTGCAGCTGTAAAAACAATTTTAAAAGAACCCACTAAAAATAACACTGGTGCCTGACAGTGGGGAGGGGAAGCTGTTTCCTCAGTGCCTGGGTGTTAAAATCCCCCAACACTGCCATCTCAAGGACTTCCAACACCACATCGGATGCGACCTCAGCCAGCTCAGGCAGGGAGGTGGTTGCTGGGCAGCAGGATGGGCGGAGCATCAGCAACATCCCTGTTCTGTCTCTCTGGCCCAATAGCAAGAATAAGGCCCCAAATCCAGCTGCAAAGTGAATTGACCACCTGGTAAGACGAATCGAAGTCCTTCAGCTTAAGAAAAGAATATATTGAACAAACTTTTACCCCTTGATATATGAACAAAGAGACACCAAATCTCTAGAAAGACTGTGTGATGGTTTCTCCTGTTGAGTTTGTGTGTATGCGTGCTTTATATTATGTCTGTTAATATTTTAAGACAGGTAAATACTGAAATTATTTATAAAACAAGAGAAAAAAACCCACCCCTATATGTAACTGCTTTTGAGTCAGCATACAGTTACCTTTGTTTACAAGATTTCAAAGTTGTCTGAACAGGATAATGGAAAAGAAAGGTAGTGGAATAAAGATGACTAAAAATGTATAACAACCCTTAAAAAAGGAGTTCTAAAGATTAAAGAAGCTAAAAAATATTAAACAGCAGCAAGTTAAAAACAAGCACATTTTAAAAACACCAGCCACTCCCACTACTGGTAGTTATCTCTATCACTGTGCCATTTTACATTGAGGAGAATGTCCTCATTTGACTTGATGAGGTTAGTTTCTTTGTGTTAAGCAAGACCAGCCATTTTTCTCTCAGTGTTTGGAATTTCTAGCCCACTTTGGGGCATTTTGGTTCAGATGCCACATAACTCCCAGTTTTGTTCAGTGGGGCTTAAATTTTAGCAGCAGAGCAGCTTCAGGCTCATTAGAAACAAATGGGAGCTCTGCTGGATCAGACCACAGCCCATCTAGCCCAGCATCCCATCTCACACAGTGGCTCACCAATTGCTTCTGGGCATCCCAAGCAGAAGACAAAGGCAAAGCCATTCCTGCTCTTGAATCTCTGCAAATGGCTTTTAGAGGCATCCTGCCTGTCTCTCCAACCTGGAAGAAGTACCTAGGCATCCATTCTAATAGCCATTGATACACCTGTCCTCCCTGAATTTATCTCATTCTTTCTTAAAGGATCCCGGCTGGTTGCTGTCACTGCTTTGTCTGGTACTGAATTCCTCTAGGTGAAAAAATACTTCCTCTTGTCAGTCCTGCCCCTCAGAATCCTGGAATGCCCCCAGTTCTAGGCCATGGTCATACCTTCACTTATAAATCTTCTTCAATCCATCTTCTGATTGCAACACTCACACCTTTTCATTTCTGTTTTATTTGAGGACTTTCCACCCTCCATTTGGACTTTCCACAGTAAAAACTCTACTAATGAAACGGTTAGAAATGAAAAGCTGTGAGTGTTGTGAACAGAAGATGGCCTGAAGAAGGTTTAAAGTGAAAGTGTGACCGCAGTCATAATGCTGTGTGATAGAGGAAAGAATTTTTCACACAGTGCATGATTTTACATACTTCAGTCAGGTCACCTCTTAAACACTGCCTTCCAAAGCTGTAGTGGCCCAGACATTGCAGCCTGATTTTGCAAGGGAGGTTTTAAGGACCCTGAAAAAATTGCTGCAGAAACAGAGCAAAATTGGTCCCTTTCTGTGGTGGACATAGGGCCTGCCCCTTTTATTCTGGGTGAGTTTTAACCCTGAGAAATAATTCCAGGGCTGCAAAAGAGGCATGAAAAGGTGTCACACTATTTGGCTCTTTTTCTAAAGTAAAGCTATCCATCAAGTGCCCTTTCAGCACTTGGCCTTATTTTGGAATATAACTCAGATAGGGGTGTGTTATGTGATTGTTAATGTAGACTATGGCAGACCTTAGCTGCCATGAATCTGCAGTAGCATGTGGCCAGCAGCCCTCTTCTCCAGAATATATTCCGGAATAAGGCTAGGTGTGGAAAGGCCCAATATTTCTGTGGAAAAAGAAGTGGTGGATCAAATAGGCCCAGAAAGCAAAACTGAAGCCCCGTCCAGATGGGGGAAATATAGCACCATTATGGGCTGTGCTGTGGTTGGATTGCCACGTGTATCTGTGGAAATCCTACTGTTGTGCCATTATAACCCCCCCACCCCCAATTGTACTATAGCCTGTTGTGGGAAAACCCAATACAGGTGATGGAGTTGAGTCAAAATAATGCTACAGCTAACTTTGTAAGATGGTGCCCCTGTTGTCACTCTGGTCACTGCACATGTGTAGTGCACATCTGGGTATCTTGCACTGACAGAAGACCCAAATGTCCGTGCCACTAAAATGTGCACAGACAGCATGAGCCCCTGCCTTGTCTGTTCAGCAAGCAAGAATTCCAGAGGGGCTTGCTGCTGTGACATTCATCCAGCACTTGGAGCTGCTCTGAGTCATCCATTGCAATTGTTCTCAGGGCTGGATTTGGTTGTTGCAGATGGTTTGTCAGCAGGCTAGATGCTTGTATGATGCTCCCTCACCTGGTAGAGAAAGATCTGCAACAGCCAAATCCAGTACTGAGAACTACGATAATGGAACAGCAGCCCTGAGCTATAGATACTTCCCAGTGTAAGGAAAGTGAGTAAGTCCACGGTAGAGGAGAAGGAGGGGTTATTGTCACAGTGAATTTTTCCATTAAAATTTCATTGTCTGCACTTGGAGATGCAAGCCCCATTGTCTGCAAAGCCGGATGCAAGCTTCCTTTTCTGGTCAGCAGCTTAGCTTTGAAACTGGGCAAAAAGATGGATTTTAGTTTCTCTCTGATCTTAAGAAAACCCCTGGACTTTAGGAGCCGAGAGTCACAGCACCTGAAACCAATTAGGGTGGATATTTCTGAAACACTTGTGTGAGAAAATCAAGTTCCACCTTCAACTTCAAAAGTCCTTCCTTTTGCTTAGAGAGATCCAGTTAGGTTCCACTTTGTCGTTAATGTCTCAAGCGTAGTCTAGGCATTGGTTACACATTCTGCTGTGTTTGAACATTCCAGAATAAAGTATTCCAGAATATTCATGTTTTATTCCGGAATACCTAAATTATCGATCTGCCCATGCCCTAAGATCTGGAGGGGAGTCACTCCTGGTTGTACCACCGCTCTCAGCAGCAAAAGGGAGGGGGCACCTGGGATAGGGCCTTTTCAGTGGTGGCACCTTCACTCTGTGTGTTAAGATGAGCTGTGAAGATGCCATGGTTTTAAAATGTTATGGTTTTAATGTGTTCATTTTATATGTTTTAACACACCCTGAGACCTTTGGGTATAGGGCGGAACGAATGAATGACATCTGGATGCAGCCTAAGATTTTTGAGAAGCCCTAAAACGATGATACTTCTCCTGACCAAGAATCAATTTAAAAATTATACTGCACTTTAAAAGAGAGAGAGAGATGCCTTTTGCTCTTTGAGAAAGAGAATTCTTGTTCTGGCCTATCTCCTTTTAAAGGAGCAGAAGGAACAATAACACTCCTAAGCACTTTAGCCTGAGCTTTTCATTTGCCTTAGGGGAGTCTTCTTTAAAACTCTCCCACCCATCAGACACGTTGCCATTTCCTACCAATAAATCACCCTCAGGATTTTCTCCTTGGGCAGAAGGTTAGCCAGCAGCAGAAATAGATTCATCTCTTTTGGATGATGGAGTGGGCTCCTTTTTATGGGTCTCCCACAGCCCCTGGTTAGTATGTATTTAGTATTATACAAGCATGAGAAGGAAGGGTGAGTTTTTGCTAGATTGCTTTTGAATGGTGGTTGTCTGTTTCTCTTACCCCCCAATTCCTCTGTTGCCTTCCAGCCTGGTTTTCACATCCATGTTTCAATCTGCTTTCAGAGAAGATGACAGCAAACTGACCAATCATTTTCTTTCCACATTATCTAACCCAAAGGTTGATTTTCTGATTAATTATGCAAAAAAAAATAGTCTGCAGCATTTACTTGTGCTCTTCCCCCAGTATGTATGTATGTATGTATGTATGTATGTATGTATGTATGTATGTATGTATGTATGTATGTATGTATGTATGTATGTATGTATGTATGTATGTATGTATGTATGTATGTATGTATGTATGTATGTATGTATGTATGTATGTATGTATGTATGTATGTATGATTTTATAAACATTTCTAACCTGCTCTATATGTGAACTTCTCAGGGCTGGGCCCCATAAATGGTGAAATAAGTTAGTTAAAATGGGGTCATTGCTTGCACAGGGAATGAATGCTCTTCCCAGAGCCAAGGGCCAGGGTAAAAAGGTGTGCTTTCACCTATTGCCTGAATATATACAATGAGAATATATACAAGCTGGCAAAGAGCAAAGACCTCTGCAGCTGGGTATCGCAGTTATATCCGAAAGCTTAGGTTCTCAGAAGAAGAAACCTAGAACATGGTGTAACAGCCCCAAAACTTCTATAAATGAGATTGAATCTGGCCTTGAAAGCCTACATACGTCCAGTCCATGTCTGGTCAGAATATAATATACTCATACTCCACAGGAAGAGGAGGTAGGATTTCAGCCTCAGCCTTTTCTTTTGGTGCTCTCAGTACACTTGTCTGTCTCGTTTTGCTCTGTTGTTGAAATTATTAAATTACAGTAGGCACAAATTATGTAGTGCAATACATAAAATAGTATTTCTAAAGGGATTGTCTTCCTAAACCTGAAGGTCACGCTAACTCTGGAAGGCAATTTTTAAACTTCCTTTTTTTGTTTTATGCTTGTTACTCCTGCCGTGCTTTTACAATAGTAATTGAACTATTTTTTTTAAAAAAGGTCCTACATTTTGAAATGATAAAAGAGCAAACAGGAGCTTAATGGAGGAGTGCTCAACGCAGGCCCTCCAGTTTTTTCTGCACTACGACCCTTGTAATCATTCTGTGGCCGCCCCCAGTTGGCAAGGAATGATGGGAGATTTGGCTCCGGAACTTTCTGGAGGTTTGCAGTTGAGTCCCCCTGGCTTAAAAGTTTGCTCGTGTTTGGAAAGACGATGACACTGATTTTTGTATTTCAGCAGCTGATAAATTGCTGAACAGCAATCATAATGAGGAGGAAGAGGAGGAGGAGGAAGAGGAGGAGGAAGAAGAGGAAGATGAAGGTCCTGAGGAGCTACGGCCTGGCACTTCACAAAGCACTCCCCAACGGGTGAAGACCTTGGTGCACCAGCCCACTGCCAAGCAGCAGAAGATCCTCCCCGTGGTTAAGAAAGACAAAGCCACGCAGCGCGGCCACGCGCTGAAGAAAAGTCTTGAGAGTCGTTGCTCAGACTGCACCAGGGTCCTACACACGACCCACAAGGGCCGGCAGAAGAGTGAGGCCAACGCTGCCCGTGAGAAACCTTTCCAGTGCACGGACTGCGGGAAGAGTTTCATCTGGAGCTCGCACCTGGAGCGCCACCGGCGGATGCACACAGGGGAGAAGCCCTTCAAATGCCTCATCTGCGGGGAAGCCTATAGTCAGAACTTTCACCTCTTGCAGCACCGCTGCTCTCAGCTGATTGAGAAGCCCTTCAAGTGCCAGGACTGTGGGAAGCGCTTTGCCCAGAGCTCCGCCCTGGAGAACCACCGGAAAGGTCACACTGCAGAGAAGCCCCACAAATGCACCGACTGCGGGAAATGTTTCATTTGGGCTTCCCACCTGGAGAGGCACCGGCGCGTCCACACCGGAGAGCGGCCTTTCAAGTGTCCTGAATGTGGAGAGACCTATAGCCAGAGTGCACACCTGGCTAAGCATCGGCGTAACCACATGGGCGAACGGCCTTACAACTGCCCGGCGTGTTGGAGAAGCTATGCTCACATCTCCGAACTGGAGGAGCATAAGAAAACCCACCTGGGCTGCGAGGACTGTGGGAAGGTCTTCCGGAGCAGGCAGACGCTGATGCGGCACCAACGGGGGCACCGGCGTGAGCGCACCCACCTCTGCGAGGAGTGCGGGAAGGGGTTCGTGTGGGCATCCCACCTGGAGCGCCACCGTCGGGTGCACACCGGAGAGCGCCCTTTCCCCTGTCCCACATGTGGAGAGAAGTTTGCTCAGAAGGTCCACCTCCTCCAGCACAACAAGACGCACTCTCATGCCCGGCCCTATAAGTGTGGGGACTGTGACAAACGCTTTGGGGACAGTTCCGCTTTCCTGGCCCACCAGCGGGGCCACGCCATGGAGAAGAATCACAAGTGCCAGTATTGTGGGAAATGTTTTGCCTGGAGTTCCCACCTCGAGAGGCATCAGAGGATCCACACAGGGGAGAAACCCTACAAATGTCCCGATTGCCCGGAGCACTTTAGTCAGACCTCCCAGCTCTTCAAACATCAGCGCACACATCTGGGCAAGAGGCCATACAAGTGCAGCGAGTGTGGGCGCAGCTTTGGCTCCACCTTGGAAGTCATCATCCACCAGCGTACCCACTTTGGGACCAAGCCCTATAGATGTTCCAACTGTGGGAAGGGGTTCACCCGCCGAGCCAACCTGCTGAAGCATCAAAGGAGCCATGCCAAGGAGTCTCCATAGGACCCAGGTTGCTGGGCCAAAGGGGTGCGGTGTCGTGTCCTCCGGTACGGAAACAATCTAGAAATCACACAAAGCGAAGCCCGTCTGACTGTTCCGATGATGACTGGGGAAACTTCAGTGCTTACTCCACTCTTGTAACAGCACTGGATGTTCGATGCGTAATTGAGGAATATTTCAGAGAACGCACAGTATGAATGAGGCAATCATAAAAAGGCCTCTTGTGAAGAGTCGCAGCTGCCTTCAGCTTCTTGAAAGAAAGGCCTGCTGAGGTAAAAATAGCGGCCATGTTCATTGGGAATTGGTCCTGATTTGGAGTCCATATGGATGTCTTATTCACATTTGTTTGACACTGTGTACATATAAGTACAGCCCAAGTTTGGGAAGAAAGCTTTACTGACTCACTGTTTGTGTCTGTGTCACACGTTGGAAACTCTGCCTGATCTAGATCATGCTCCCCGTATAATTTTGAACTCTTGAACAACAAAGCTTTAACAAACACCATGAACTGATCTCCAGACCCTAAATGCCTGGCTGATATGATGGACCTATCTGACTTCCTAGATCCTAGGGAACCTGGATGCAGTGGGATCATGCCTCTTGAGTAGGCAGGAAAGGTTTATGTCTTGATTGAGCCCCATCAGATTCACCGGTGCTTCTGAACTTGAATATCTAGATGTGGTCTAAGAGGAAAAACCCTTGGGTGTGGCTTCACTGGCAGTTCATCCGTGGATGAGAAACGTCCATCAGTTTTTCTGTGGTCTTTGAGTGCTGAGCCCTTGGCTCCACTCTCATGCTGGACTGGGGAAAGGGCTGTGCTGCAGACCCAGAACATTTGTGGCAATTTGTTCATGATCTAGAAAAACTCCTTTGGAAACAGGGAATTGGGTTGATGATTAAGCCACAATTCATTCTGGATTGTCCTTGGGAACTTATGGGAGATTGGTCACAGGCACTTGTTAAGGTGATGGTAGAGAAATGCCAAAGGGTGCAGCACACTCAAGGTTAAAAAAGGTAGTGAGCTCAAGAAGGGTTTGGCTTGGGGAATGAGGAATGACTGTCATAAAGAACTTACATTGAGATGCCTGTGATCATGCTTTTGTGGGGACCTGAGTTTAGGTGTTGGTATTCTCCTAGCCTGACTTCTAAATGTCCGAATCATAGTTGCAGGAAAACAGCTAGGAAAGCATCAGGGAGTTTTCCTGCTGGGACTAGAGCTTGTGCTTTAAGGAAAATAAACCAGAGTGTTTGCGCGCACACACTCTTACACAGGGTACAATAAAAGTTGAGTCCTTGGCTACGTAGAAGGAGCCAGCACAGGGACAGCGAAGCTTTCAGATGTTTGCCGCTGGGAAGAAATCGACATCTTGCCTCCTGGAATTCATGCTGTAAGAGAACATGTCTGGAGGGGAAGGGGTGGAAGATAAGATAAGAGGCCTTTCCTAAACTCAGAACAGCTCCGTTGTGATTTAAGAGATTTTGTTTAAGGTCACAAGAAATTTATTACTACTGACTTAGGGCCAGTTCGCACTTAACTGCCTGGAAAGGTAGAACTATACCTTTCCAGGGCAGTTAAGTTGAAGAGATAGTGGCCAGTGTTTATATTGCAAGCACTGGCGCCATCCCCATCTTACCTAGGAACACTCAAGGGGCACCATAGCATTGGTCACAGCAATATTTGCCATGCGCCTGGCCATTGTCATGGCAATCATGGTGCACATTTGTGCAGCCAGAGCCATCTCACTCTGCCCTGCCTCCTTGCAGCAAATTCTGCCAACCAGGAGCATACGAGATGTTCCACAGGATTGGGGCACTCTTGCACACTCTGGGCCACTCCGGGACAGAGGTGGCACCACAGTGTGGGGATGGAGCATCCTGGAGCGTACAAGGGCCTCCCAGACAGGTAGGTCTGAAATGGTCCAATGATTGCTGAAGGTGGGAATGGTATTTTTTTGCTAGGTTTCAGAAAGAGCAGTTGACTGTAAGTTTGCTTACCTGTCTATTGTGCTTGCCTCCCAACAAACACCCCCTTTCCATTCTCCCCCTGACACCTACCTCACATTGGCTGTCTCGATTGCAGGCAGAAAGAGCCCTGCTATCGCTTCAGCACCATTGACAGCCATGCCTCAGAGGTGCCGACCAAGGAAGGAGAAGCCTTGCGTGGCACAAGCAATGCTTTTTCACTGCTGTAACCATGCTGTGATCCTGCACACAAAGGGTTAAAACTTTTCGACACTGTTGCTACTTCAAGGAAATGGATTGCTGTAGATGGGTGGATGGATGGATCGGGCCCACATTCTGGATTGCATAGTATGGAGTGTTCTGCTCCTCTTACTGATCCCTAATCTCCCCCCCCCCCACACACACACAGTTTTCTCAATCAGTCTCCTTCGCTCTTCCCTTTCCAGAGGTTTACTTACTTTATTGCTTTTTGTTTCGGTGAGGGGGTTATATCTTGGCTACAGTGTGCTTTTTTTTCTTCTTCCTTCTGTATTCCCCTCCCACATTTTTTTGGGGGGGCGTTCATCTAAAGCAAATGTCTTTGTTTAGGATCCTTTCCCCTTGACTGACTTAAAGACTAAAAAATTTCTAAGCTCTGATTTCTTTGTTGTTGGTTAGGAGTAATAAAGTAAACAAAATGTAGTTCGTGCAAGTCTGGTTTGTCCGCTCTATGTTCTAAAACTGAGGTCTTATTGCACAGCGTTGGTGACTGGAGCACTTGCTCTCAAAGGGAAGGCAGAAGCTGTCTTCTCAAGATGGTTCATGAGTGGCAAAAGGGCCACAGTGAGGCTGTATGGGGATTGCTTAATATTACTGTCACCACATCTGGTGAGAAATCACATGAGAACGTAAGAGGAGCCCTGCTGGACCAGGCCACAGTCCATCTAGTCCAGCATCCTGTCTCACACAGTAGCTGACCAATTGCTTCTGGGCATCTCAAGCAGAAGACATAAAGGCAAAACCTTCATTGGCTCTCAGTTCCCTGCAAATAGCCTTTAGAGGCAACTTGCCTGTCTCTCCCGCCTGAAGGTGGTACCTAGGCATCCATTCTAGTAACCATTGGTACACCTGTCCTCCCTGAATTTATTAAAGCCATCCAAACTGGTTGATGTCACCATCTCTTCTGATTTAAAATCCATGGATCAATGGCTGGGTGAAAAACAAAATACTTCCCTTTGTTCTTAACTTTCTTGCCTATCACATGTGGGCTGAATAGGAATCCTGGGCAAGGATGTGCACAAATGTTTTTTGACATCCAGTTTGATGTTTGAAAATCGGTATTTGTATGAATAGATCACATTTGAATGTGGTAAAATTCTATTTGATACGAATCTATCCCTATGTATTCATGTGAACGTTCGATACATATTGGATATTTTGAACTTTGGATATTTTAAATTCAAGCCCAGCTTGCATCCCTCTTGATTAGTGGATTCAGATAATTTATTCTAGTTTTCAACAATGTGGTATTAAATAGCAGGTCATCTGGATGAGTTGTTGCTTGAACCTAAGGGATTCTTCCTCTGAAGTGCTTGCTAGGCATTTAAATTAGTTGTGATTGTTCTTAAAAATCCTAAATCTCCCTGAAAAGAGTAACTATGGCCCTGTCTCCAAGCAATTTAAAGTCTGCTAAAAATCTTTTGCCTCTGAGCGCCCCCATGCCAGGGTTTTTACAGAGCTTCCAGTGCTACAAAAGCAGGAAAACCCGCAACAAAAAAAGTGCCCTTTAAAGAAGAGTTTCAGCGCTCTTTCTGGAAGTCGCGGATTTTCCTTGCAACATTTACCTTGGGGACACTCCGTGGCAAAAGGGGCAGGGATTGCTGCCTGCACACACAGCCATAAAGCATTCACATGTCTCCCAGAAATGCTGCAGCTTCCCTTCCTTTCTTTTGTAAAGCTCAGAATTTTCAAAGAGCCAGAATTGCTCAGAATCGCAACATTGTTATCAGGTGTGAAGTGGGTGATCTGTGAAAGTGTTAAGAGTAAATGAGCGCACGATCGCGCGTCTGATGGCTGCAGCCGAACAGAGTGAAAGTAAGTGCTGAGAGTGAATGAGCGAGCGATCACTCCCTTTGCCGGCATGGGAAGCCATTTCAGGGGACGGAGATCTGGCTATTTTTCCTTTGAACAAGGGGGGGGGGAGGGAGAAAAAGATGCGGGGAAAGAAAACACGCTTCTGTGGGGATGGAAGGTGCGTTTTAAACACGCGTTTTGCTGAGCCTCATGCGGACACTTATTCCAGAAGTGCAGGGCACTTTTGAAGTCCGCTTGAATACAGTGGCAGTAGAGTGAGACCAGAGAGGCAAATAAGTCTTTTGGGGACTCAGCCTATTAAACACAACTAAGCACAAAAAAGAGGCAAACTATTTTACAAGGTTACACAGTATTAGTGTTGGGTTCTATTTACTTTTTGTTGTTGTTGTTGCTTTTTGCTTGGTGCATTATGGTTTTTTTTCACTCCCAAGCAAGTCCACTGTGAATGAGAAGGACGGGGAACCACAGGAAGATAGCCAGAGAGGCTGCAAGGTTGAGTTAAGAAGTGCCAGGTTCTTTTCTACCAACTCCACTCTTCTGAGACTCAGAGAGAATCATGGTGGTATTATTTACTTACCTGCTTTCCATCAGTGGTTTAAAGAACATCAAAACCAAGAGCAAAAACAGCAATTTAAAACACATGAAAAACTGAATGAGTCCGGGTAGGATTAAATTTTCAAACAGGGCATGACTGCATTAAAAGGTAGGTCTTTAATAGGTACTTTTAAGTTAAAAGTGCAGGTGGCTCATGAATAGCAGAGGGGAGGGCATTCGAAAGGGAAGGTGCCACCACCAAGAAGGCCCAATTGCAGGCTGTTGGAAGAGAGCATTTGTAATATTTATTATTTACATTTCTATCCCGCCCCAAACCCGAAGGTGTCTGGGCGGGTAACAACCTTAAAACGACATATTAAAAACAGGATATACATTAAAAGACTTTAAAAATTCAATAAATGTAAAATAATACACAACATGTTTAAAATGATAGTGTCTGTACTCAGGGGGAGATATAATCAGCTCACAACCAAAGGCCAGGGCAAAGAAGTGCATCTTCACCACCTTCCTAAACATATATAAGGAAGGGGCCTAACGCACCTCGAGGGGGAGGCTATTCCATAGTCTGGGGGCCATCACAGAAAAGGCTCTCTCCCAGGTGCCCACCAGCCTCACTACTGAAAGTGATGGGACAACCATGAGGGCTTCACCGCTAGATTTTAAGGCACGGGCAAGTCAATATGGGAAGAAGAAGAAGAGTTGGGCTTTTCTACCCCGCTTTTCTCACCCATTTAAGGGGACTCAAAGCAGCTGACAAAGCTTTTCTATTCTCCCCATGACAGAACACCCTTTGAGGCAGGTGGGGCTGTGAGAGCTCAGAAGAGAGCTGTGACTAGCCCAAGGTCACCCAGCTGGCTTCATGGGGGAGAGCAGAATTGAACCTGATATTCCCAGATAAGAGTTTGGTTTCCTAACCACTAGACCAAACTGGAGAAGGCATTCCTTTAGATATTTGGGGAGCCAAGTCATTTAGGACCTTATAAGTCAGAGTCAAAACCTTGAATTGGGCT
>MTQE01001141.1:1493203-1520239 GCA_014337955.1 Aspidoscelis marmoratus | reverse complement strand
TCCGGTCAGCACTCTAGCGGCTGCATTTTGCACTAGCTGCAACTTCTGGATTGTCTTCAAGGGCAGCCCCATGTAGAGTGCCTTACAGTGGTCCAATCTAGAGGTTACCAGAGCATGGATGACTGTGGCCTAGTCATCTCTATCCAGAAAAGGCTTCAGTTGATGGACCAGCCATAGATGGGAGTAGGCGCTCCTGGCCACAGCCTCCACTGAGCTTCAAGTGTTAGCGCGGAGTCCAGGAACATCCCCAAGTTATGCACCTATCCCTTCCAGGGCATTGCAACACCATCAAGGACTGGGTATCCCCAACTACAGGGACCTGAGATCCTGTGACACACAGCACCTCAGTCTTGTCTGGATTCAGCTTCAATTTATTGGCCCTCATCCAGCCCATTACCGCCTCCAGGCACCTGTCAAGCACTTCAACCGCCTCTCCTGATTCAGATGGTACAGAGAGACAGAGCTGGGTATCATCTGCATACTGATAACACCTCACTCCAAATCTCCTGATTACCTCTCCCAACAGTTTCATATAGATGTTAAATAGCATTGGAGATAAGATTGACCCCTGAGGAACCCCACAAGTGAGTTCCCAGGGTGTCGAATCAGTGTCTCTCACAGCCACTATCTGGGATCTATTCTGGAGATAAGAGCAGAACCAATGCCAAGCATTGTTACATTGCTTTAATGTTTACTGTGTGACTTCCTCCATTCTTCAGACTCCTCTTCTTGTTATCGTTTAATTCTATGCTCCCCTCATATGCCTTTTGTTCTTTTTCTGCTTGCTTTTTAGTAATTAGCCAAAACCTTCCATCATCACCTCCAATTCTTGTAGACAGTCAATGGGGGGCTCCAGTCTTTCAAGAACTTGTTTACTGTCTTGTCTTTTAGTAAATTTGTCAGTTTGTCCATTTAAGCCAGTTCAATCAATTTAATTAACCATTCTTCTTCTGTAGGTAACTCTTCTTCCTTCCATTTCTGTGTATATAACAGTCTAGTTGTGGTCACCATGTATAATTTTATGCATTGCCTCCCACTCCTAAACTCCGTAGTTTCTCCAAAAGGATACCATGGTCAATGATATCAAAAGCCGCTGAGGGGTCGAGAGAATCTACAGGGTTGCATTCCCACTGTCTCTCTCCCACAGAAAATCATCAACCAGGGCAACCAAGGCCTGAAGCCAGATTGAAATGGGTCTATAATCAGCTTCTTCCAAGCATGCTTGCAGTTGAACAGCGACAGCCCTCTCCAGAACCTTGCCTAAAAAGGTATGTTAGACACCAGGCAATAGTTGTTTAAGTCTTCCGGATCCAGGGAGGCCCTCTTCAGGAGGGGGTGCACAACAGCCTGTTTCAGGGTCAGTGGAACTACCCCATCAGAGAGGCATTCACTACCTCCTGGATCCACCCGGTAATACCTTGCTGGCTAGTTTTTATCAGCCAGGAAGGGCAGGGATCCAGAGTGCATGTTGTCGGCCGCACCCCTGCAAGCAGCTTGTCCACATCCTCAGGCTGCAGCAATTGAAACTGATCCAACCAAACAGGACTAGACAGTTCTCTGGACACCTTGTTTGGACCACGTGCAATTGTGACATCCAATCCCCTATGAATCTGGGCAACTTTGTCCTCAAAGTGCTTCACAAATTTGTCCCAGCAGATATTACTTGACCCTGGCTCATACTTCTTTGAGCTTGATTTTATGTGGCCATTTAGTACTCTGAAAAGCTGTACTGGACAGCTACTCAAGGACGCATGGGTGGAAGAGAAAAAGTTCTTTTTTGCTGCCATCACCACCACATGGTAGGCACAATAGTGTGTTCTAACCTGTGTTCGGTCAGACTCACAGCCGGATTTACACCACCTGCGCTCTAGCCATCAACCTTCCTGTTTCATAGCCTGTAGTTCCATGGAGTACCAAGGAGCTTTTCAGGCTCCACAAGCATGCCGAGGGCACTTGGGAGCAATTGTGTCAATAGCTTTGCTCATCTCCTGATTCCAGACAGAAACCAGGGCTTTGACAGAAACGCCAGTCATATCAACCGGAAAATCCCCCAGAGCATTCAGGAATCACTCGGATTCCATAGGTCTCCAGGGGTGGACCATTTCAATAGGTCCTGTCCCACAGATGGGAGCTGCCATTGCAAGTCCAAACCTCATCAGCGAATGATCTATGACAATGGGTTGACAGTCAGCCCTCCTATCAACAGATACTCACCAGTCCGTTCTGAGGCAAAAACCAAATCAAGGGTGTGACCTGCTATATTCGAAGGGTCAGATACAAACTGAGACAGCCCCATGGTTGTCATGGAGGACATGAAGAACTGAGCTGGTCCACTGAGTGTAACCTCAGCATGGACGTTAAAATCCCCCAACACTACTGTGGCAGAGACTTGTCCAAGACCATGTCAGCTAGCTCAGGTAGGGAAGATACTGGTCAGTATTCCTATCCTGTCTCTCTGGCCCAACAGCATAAACAGGCCCTCAACCCCTGTTACAGTGTGAATTGGTCATCTAGTGAGGGAGATGGAAGTCCGATGGACTACAGCAACACCCCCTCCCCTCTGATCTGAAGCAGTGCTGCACCGAGTAACCTGGGGGACAAAGGTGGACAAGACTAGGCCAACCCAATTCATCCACCCAGGTCTCAGTAATGCATGCCAGATCTCTTCATCCAAAATCAAGTCATGTATGACAGATGTTTTATTCCAGACTGATCTGGCATTCAGGAGCACCACAGCCAGAGCAGGGGGCTGGTTGGTAGACCTCCTCAAACTCTGTCAGCTGGGAGGCAGAACAAAAGGAGTGAAAGCTTCAATACATGTACCACCCCTTCTCCTAATCTGTCTCTTCTGCTTCCCAACGCTGTATCTCCCCCTGCCCATTACAACTGTGATAGTGGCCCCCTGACACACTTCTCGCCCTTAGCACGTTTCCCTGCCCAAAGCACAACACTCACACACAAAGCTAAAATGGCATTAAACAGGAAACAAGATGATTCTAAAACACCCACCCCACCCCACAATTTAAAAGCTCCCCTCATATGGAACCTCTTCAGATTATGGCCCTTTCTGCATTTACTGTATTGTTGATCCAGATTAAGGAACCTCTTGATCCGGATTATAGCTATCCTCATCCATGTGGTGATGCAGATCAAGGAGGCCACACCCCCACTGGTCTGGCTTCATCTGCACTCTGGTGGATCTCTGCTGGACCTGTTGGTCCATAGGAGGACCAAAAACCTTGTTCTGAAACATGAGAGGCACACAGGTGACATGCCTCTGTATTCTACAACTATTGGGAGGGGGGGTTTGCCAAAAAGTGCCCCTCCAGACTCCAAAGCTAGGAATTTGTTCCTAAACTTTGGAGGTGTGTGTGGTGCAGCTGTAAAGCTTGTGCAAGCTCTGCAGCCACAGTGAAACATGAGCCAGATCAGTGCCATCAGTCCAAATGGCGCTGATCTGGACCTGTGGGGCTGGTTATTCCAGTCTCACCAATCCAAATCTACACCAGATAAATGCAGAAAGGCCCACTGTAAAACGGAAAGGGAATGAGATTATCCAACATCAATCAAGAGAGGTTGGTAGGGGATACTTTTGCTGGATCCAACCTTCAGTAGTCTCTGCTGAACTCTCAACCCCTTGTCCCAAGCCATTATCTCCCAGGGGCCTCCACACATCTTCAGAAGCTTTGGCAGCCCATGGGAAGGTGCCAGTGGGATCCAGGCTGAGTCGCCAGGCTTCGTGCTGTTCTAGCAATGTTCTCCTTTCTCCAGTTCCTCCTTCCTCCCACCAGTCTGGTGCTGCTGTTGGGAGTATAGTATCCTCCTGTCTGCTCTGTGATTGTCCTTGGCTCTTGGCAGTGATGTGCATGTGTTGGTGCCTGTTGCGGTGGGAGCTACGCCCAAAACGCTTCCCACAGTAGGTGCAAGGAAACGGCTTTTCTCCAGTGTGCGAGAGCTGGTGGCGGTCAAAGTGGGAACTCCATGCAAATCCCTTGCCACACGTGCCACACCAGTAAGGCTTCTCGCCAAGATGCAACCGGCGGTGCCGCTCAAGGACAGCTGTGGTGCTAAACCCCTTCCCGCATTCAGGACACTGGTGAGGTTTGCTCTCAGAGCCATGAGGGCATCTGTGAGCGGCCAGTGTAGCCCCCAAGGGAAAGGCCTTCCTGCGCTCCCCACAGCTATAGGGGTGGACTCTTGTGTGGTTATGTTGAGGCTTCTCCAAGGGAGAGTCTATGGCGAGCCCTTGGCCATTGTCACCCCCCATACAAGGTTTCTCCCCTGCATGAATTTGTTGATGTTCCTGCAGATGGGAGCTCCACCCAAAACTTTTGCCATCATCAAGACACTGCTGAGGTGGCCTGGTGGTGTGAGTAGGCTGGTCGTTGGCTAAAATGGTGGAGGCCTGGAAGCTGCAACCCCACTTTGGGCTGGAGGATAGTCTGCTCTTGCTTTGTTGGTGTTTGAGGAGGGCAGAGGACGGGCTGAGCTGCTGTTCACGCTCCAAGTGCTCGAAAGCCTTTTCTCCTAGATGGGCTTGCTGGTGTTCCAGCAAGTCAGAGCACTGTCTAAAGCCCCTCCCACACTCTGTACACTGATGGAGCTGCTGCTTTTCAGTTGTCACCTCCTCCGTCACCTCCACGTCCTCGTGGTCCAGAGGCGTCTGGGTACTTTTGTGCTTGAAGCGATGAGGGTGTGTGATATGGTTGACCCGCTTGCCACAATCCGCACACTTGGAAGGTGGCACTTCCTCAGGCAGGGAGGAACTGGCGTGAGTTCTCATGTGGCGGTCCAGGTGGGAGCTCCACGCAAAGGCCCGTCCACAGTCAGGGCATTTGTAGGGCTTCTCTCCTGTGTGGATTCGCCGATGCCTCTCAAGGTGGGAGCTCCAGGCAAAACTTTTGCCACAGTCCACACATCTGTGGGATTTCTCTCCAGTGTGGTTCTTGAGGTGGCGTCCCAATGCAGCCGGGTCACTGAAGTTCTTCCCATATTCAAGGCAATGGTTGGGCTTTTTGCTACAAAGCCCATGGATTTGCTGGTGAGTTAGGAGAGTAGAAATGATGCTGAAGCTTTCCCCGCACACAGGACACTCATACGGCTGCATATCTTTGTGAGTTCTCTGATGGATCATTAGGTCTGATTGCTGAATGAAGGCCTTCCCACATTCCTCACATTCATAAAGTTTCTCTCCTGTGCGGATCTTCTGGTGTTTCACCAAGGCAGATCTGTGGCTGAAGGTTTTGTCACACTTTGTTTTGTTGGGGTTTGGGAGTGGTGCTATGAGTGGTGGTGGTGGAGGTGAAGGAGAACTGAGGACCTTCAGATCATCCTTGGCTTGAGCTGTGTAGCTTTTACTGGGACCTGGTAGGCTCTGTGGAGCTCCAAGGTCAAGCTTAGTCTTTTTGGAAACTTTCTGGACCATATGCTTGCTTTCCTCGAGGTTCTCACTGATGGCTACAATGACAGGGAGGAAAAGAAAACATTTCACCCAGAGAAGATAAGCAGCTTGTTTGATATGTTCTCATCTTTTGTACTACTGCTGAACACAAGAACATAAGATGAGCTGTGGCTGCTGGATCAGGCCACAGCTCATCCAGTCCAGCATCCTGTCGCACACAGTGGCCCACCAATTGCCCATGGGCATCCCAAGCAGAGACAAGGGCAAACTTTCTCCTGCTCTCAAATCCCTGCAAATGGCCATAGAAATATCCTGCTTGTCCTTGTGGCTGGTGTTCTTTGAACTCAATTTTCATTCTGTGGACATTTTTCTACTAAACTGGGTAACTTCTTCACTGCAGATGCAGAAAGAACATTTAGCTCAGAGAACACCAACTCCAACCCTCCAGGGCAATGGAGGCAAATATTTCTGGGCTGTAGGATATTAACTGATTCTCCTCCCCACTCCCCACTTGCTAACATCCAGGTATTTTGCAGCAGCAATGATAACACAAAGGCTGCTTCCTCATTTGCTTAAATAAATCCGGATCTACCTCATCTGGAGTTAGTAAATCCAGGTTCCGGTAGACCCGGTTTTACTAAATCCAGATGCATGGTAGATCCGGATTTACGGGGGTAGATCTGCATCTAATAGATACGGATCTACCCACCCCCGTCCTTCCGCACATGCGGTGGAAGGACGGATTAAACCCGGATTTGAGGTGGGTGCTATGCGGAGGCACAGCACCCACCTCACATCTGTGCTCCAGGGCCCCTTCCCCTGCCCACCATGATTGGCTCCTTTGGGGACCGAAAGTGTGCTTAATGGGTGTTGCTGTGTGGATGCTCCTCACCGGAAGTGTCCCAAACAGCGACACGTGTGCGGACGCTGGTTCCCAAATCCGTCACTAATCCATCTTAAAAGGCCTGTGTGGAAGCACCCAAAGAGCCAGCAGAGAGAGGTAAGGCAACCTGGCATTGTTTCTGGACTTTCCATGACAGCAATATATTGGATTTTTGATCAGCTAACCTGCAACTATATTAGGAATGCTATGGATATGTGTGATATTTCCAATATAGCCCTGGGATAATTGAGAGTAATAAGCCACATCCGGAGACACACTGGGTGCAAATTCCCACTTGGCTAGGAAAGGTCAGTAAGTGATGGTGAGGCAATTACTGCTGGTCTGCCTAACCTATGGCATGGAGTTATGGCTAGGGGAAGAGAAAATATATTCTGCTTTGGGCTGCTGGAAAGATAGACAGGATATAAGGAAATGAATGCATGTTACCATTCAGCCTCAGATTTTGATGCATGGAACAGAAATTCTGAAATTCTAGGTTAGGCAGAATTGCCCCACCATCACTTACTTTCTCTAGAGCACGTTGCTAGATGCCATGGTTTTAAAGAAACAATACCTCCCTTAAAGAGCCCACAGGAATACAAAGCTTGCATATACAATCAAAAAGAATATAAAGAAAAATGTCACCAGACCTATATATGCCCAGACGTGGAAAATGATAGTTCAACAATAGATGATTGGATAATTAAGATTATGGAATTTGTGGAAATGGACAAACAAATTTTATAAGAGACAAGTCAGTGGTAAATTTTATTTACTATCTACAGGGACAATTGAAGGCATTGACTATCTACAGGGACAAGAAAACAATATATTAATTACAGGATTCGAGAAAAAGGTAAATTAGAAGAAGAAGAAGAAGAAGAAGAACATTGGGAAGCAGAATGTTAGAAGCACAAAGAAAGCATCAAGAAGGAGATAGGAAGTCAGCAAATGTATTCAGGAGATAATTTTATAGTTTCGGGTTTTTAATATTGTATGCCTTTAATTATTTTGAAAAAAATAATAAAAAATTAAAACAAAAAAGTCCCTATGGCCATGGTGACAACCTTCACTTTAAACTTTCTTTAAACCTTCTTCAGTCCATCTTCAGGTCTGACTGTTCACATATTTTCATTTCTATCCATTTCATTTGTGAACTTTCCATTTGGGAAAGTCCAAATGGAGGATGGAAAGTCCACAAATAAAACAGAAATGAAAAGGTGTGAGCCATCAGACTTGAAGATGGACTAAAGAAGGCTGAAAGAAGGTTTAAAGGGAAGGTATGACCATGGCTTAAGCTAACATGGTCTTTGGCTAAATAAGGAAACAGCTTTTCCTCCCCACTTTCAGACACTATTATTGTATTAGTATGTTCACTTTACATTTGGTTTTTGATGTTGTAACCCACCCTGAGACCTTTGGGTATACGGTGGGATAAAAATTAATTAAATTTAAAAAAGCATATTTTTCATGCTCACAATAATAACTTCACAGGAGTATTTCCCACACTGATCAGCCTTTTCCTTCAAGGAGCATGCAAATAAAACTCTTCCCCTCCCTTGGCAAAAGCCTCAGGATAAACCCTCCAGTCCCAGCAAAGGAAAGATATCTTACCCAATGCCATCAGGGTCTCGTAGCTTTCCTGCATAACATCACGGTGGGAGGCCCTTTGACGTAGATCTAGTAGTACAGATTGTTTCATTGCAAGCAGAAGTTGTTGCTTCACTGATTACCACATCTGGAGCAACAAATAATTGCATCTAATTGGCCGATACTCCAAGGCAAAGCCAGGGTTATTTTCTCCATGAACTGGACTGGTATCTCGGGATCCTCCATCCACTGAAAGAATGATTGCATTAAATACAATGCAAATATTTCCCTTTCTTTCTCATCCCCCCCCCCACTATTTGATTTTAGTTCCGTGTCAGAAAAAGCTGCACCTGTTGAATGACTCACTAAGACCAGGCACTTCCCCCCTCCAGAGTCAAGAGTTGTCAGAAATTCATCAAAAGGGGAGACAGTGTGGGGAAATGTTTGTTAAAAGCACAGGAGCACTTTGTAGCAGTAGGATATGCAACTGCTGAGATGGATGTTTGATTTGGTTAGGAGATAGATCCTAAAAATAATCGCTCTCTTTTGGTGCCATCAAATGAGTGCAAGTATCTATCTATCTATCCATCCATCCATCCATCCATCCATCCATCAATCCATCCATCCATCCGGCTTCTTTTTCCCATGGAGCATTTCCCGTGCATTTGAGGGTGGTGGAAGGAAGATGTCTGTTTGATGTATTTTTAAAAACATCTGCCATGCCTCTGTCTGTATAAGCGTGGGTGAATGAGTGCTTAGCTTCCCCGTTCCCTCCATATCTTAGCGGCACCCCTTGCGCGGTGACAACAATCAAGCAAGCATCCTGGAGGTAAACAGAACCCATCCTGGAGTCATTTCTATAAGTCCAGGCTCGACGCTGCTTGGTCGGCTTCAGTTACCTGGACTCTGGCAGCAGAAGGGTTAAACAGCCGCAGCGCCACGGCTACTGCCCCGCCCAACCCCAGGCCGGCCAGAGCCAGTTCTCCCTTCGGTCGGGCACCTGGCAGCAGCAGCAGCAGCGAGAAGGCGCTCCTCCAGCCGCCAGCTTCAGAGAGGGGGGTGGGCAGCGATGCCGATGATGCGCCCGGCAGCCCCCACCACTGGGCTGACCTAGGAAGCTCAGCCCATTGATGCCCTGCTGGGTGGTGCTGGTGGTGGGAGGCGCGCAGCAGAGGATGGCAAAGACGCGCGACGTGGTAGATGTGGGTGCCCCCTTCCCGGAGCCTTCTGGTGGTTGCAGCCACAGGAAGATGCACAAATAAAAATTATTGCAGAGATGGGATTGTTCACATACCAGTCTGAACTGGGAAAGTCGGATCAGAGGAGGAGAAGTATTTCTTCACCTAAAGGGCCATCGGTCTATGGAATTTGCTGCCAGAAGAAGTGGTAACAGCTACCAGCCTAGATGGCTTTAAGGGTTAGATAAATTCGGGATGACAGGTATATCAATCACTATTAGAATGGACGCCCAGGTACATCATACAGGCTGGGGAAACAGGCAGGATGCCCCTAAAGCCATTTGCAGAGATTTGAGAGCAGGTGAAGGGTTTGCCTTTGTCTTCTGCTTGAGGTGCCCACTGTGTGAGACAGGGTGTTGGACTAGATACAGCAGGGCTCCTCTCATGTTGGGAACAGGAGAGCTACACACTACAGCCTTTATGAGGTTCTTCTGAGATACCACTTTTGTTACCTCTGAACACAGCCTGAGTCTGACAGAGGGAGGCATTTAAATGATTCTCTACCACCACTCCTCTTTTGCTTTGATTCTGTATTCCCAGAGACCCCATCCACACACCTGAGAGCTGTATTGATCCTAGATCATGGATCATGTCTAGGTATGGATCATGGATCCTAGATATGGATCATATTTGCAGAGAGGTATTTCCTGCTTTGTAGACAGAGTACTCCTGGGAATGGATTCTGCCCCCCCCCCCAGGAATGTCCATGGCAATGTACAGCCACTACATGGCAAAATATGGACTGAACCTCTTTTGGTACTTGGAGACATGCAGTCACTTTGCCCCTGCTACTTTTACATAATTTATTAATAAATTTAAGAAACACGGGCCCTAATACAGATCTTTGCAAGACCACTCAGTGAAAATTGTCCATTTATTACTACTCGTTTCCTGTCTTCTAGCCAGTTGCCAATCCAGGACAGGACCTGTCTTCTTATTCCAAGACTGATTATTTTATTCAAGAGCCTTTATGAGGGACTTCATCAAAAGGCTTCTGAAAGTCCAGGTAGACAACATCAACTGGGTCACCTTTATCCACATTCTTATTAACACTCTTAAAGAATTCTAAGGCATGATTTACCTTTGCAAAAGTCATGCTGACTTTCCTTTAGCAATGCTTTTTCTTCTATGTGAGACTTTTATCCTTGTTTTCCATTTTACCTGGAAATGACATTAAGCTAACTGGTCTGTAATTTCCTGGATCACCTCTGGATCCTTTATTGAAGATTTATATTACATTTGCTACTCTACAGACACAGAGTCTGATCTTAGGGAAAGATTATATATTTTGGTTAGAAGACCAGCAATTTCACATTTGAGTCCTGCATGCCATCTGGCCCTTTATTAAGACATGTGAAGGCACCGAACGAGACTCGGTTTCTACCTAACCAAAGGTGAAATGGAACACACTCTCGTTTCAAGGGTACAGGTACGTTCCTGAATGTTACTCCTTGTGACAAATTTTTCTGCAAACAGAAAGGCAAGACATCAGCTGGATCACCTCTTTTCCTTGTCACTGTTTAGTATTTTAACACAGAAAAACACATACAAATATGTTTTCATCCAGCCACCCAGAGTTTGAAGGCATGCTAGCCATTTCTTCAGCCGCAAAGGGCAGCTACTTCTTTTTGCTGTTGCTGAAAATATAACATAGTCTTTTGATGTGTGAATACCGGACCTCTTCAGTTTTTCTGTATCTTAGCACAAATGCACCACTTATTTTCTTTGTTTTATTAGGTATTTTAAGACACATTACAAATTACACTTAAAATATAGAGAAACAACAACAAAAAAAGAAACAGAAACTTTAGTTTCCTTTTGACAAATAAGTGTAGATCCATTTTCATACCTCTCCCTAAATGTTACAGCTACTTCATTTTTTTGGCAATTTCAAATTTCTAGGTCATCAAATCCCCAAACCTACTTTTTTTTCCTACTTAGAAAATCAACGAGGGGTTTCCAATTTGAGGGCCTTTCTGCACATGAAGGGCCTCGTGCATCAATGGGTCTAGAACAGCCAGGCCTGCTGATTCCAAACATGGGAAGGTGTGGGTGGGATCAGTGTCAGTTTGCAGCTGTGCTCTCATGCCTCCAAGGGCTAGAAACAGAAGTTCCTTGTCATTGGGGCCTTTGGGGGAAGCAGTTCAATGGTGTACTATGGAGCACCACTGAAACGTGTCTCCCAGCAGTCACACCAGATACGGGAGTTGTGCGTTCTGCGTGCCTCCCATGGTCTGGATCAGGGCTGGTGGTCCTGCTGGTAGACCTGATTACATAGGACTACAAGTAATCTCAACCAGGGCTTCTCTTCTTAGGAACATGCTCTGTCACAAGCAGATGGAACTGCCCAGTGAGACCATCTACCAAATCTTATCAGGCCCAGATCCTGACTACGCAGGGCTTAAATCTGGAGGAAAGGGCCCCAAAGGAATGACGACAGTGGTCTTTCTCTAATCAAGCAGAAACATCTTTCATACTTAATTTCCATGGGAAAGTGTCCCACTGCATTTAAGTTCGGGGACCATGGCCAGAGCTTGCACGGCAAGGGCCACCACCATCCCACTTTCCTGGGACTGTCTGCATCACCGTGCAATCACAATGTTGCGTACAGCTGCAGCTGCAATGGCCTGTCCCCAAGTAGTGTGAACGCTGCATCTGAGACTGCACCAAGAGCACCCGAGACTCTCTCCTGCAGAAGATCAAGGAATGCCTGCACACTCTGGGACAGAGGCAGCATTGAGGAGTGCAGATGCGGTATACCAGAGCATGTGGTACCATCCCGATCTTCCCAAAGTGCAAAGGCCCATAAAAAAACACACTACTCCTGAAGGATTCTGCGCCCCCTGAAATTTATCTGGACAAGGATTTTGCGTTTGGGTGCATTTTTAGAGTCAAGTTCTGCAACTGTTTCAGGGGTCCAAAGCAGCAACTAAAGACAGTCAAGAATATCCTTCTCCTAAATAGGTATATGCCCTTGCATTAAGCTCAACTCCTGGTGACCACATGCCAATATCCACATAGCTTCCCTGGCCACAGAACAGAAATGGCTTGGCTTTGAATTCTTCCAGAGATGCTGGACCATCTATGCTCTGCCACTAACCTGAAGTGCTTGTTGGACTACAATACCCATTAGCACCAGCCTGCAAATCCAATAGTTAGAGATTGCATTTCCCTTTCCTGGGACACTGTCCCAAGGAAGTGAAGATCAGGACAGAGGCTGGCATTTGCATTGTGAATACTGGCCTCGTCTCAAATCTTCCTGCACTTAACTAAATGCTGTGGGAGTGTGATTCCTTCTGTCTGGGAGCAATCACTTCACTGCAGCACCAGCCTTGTGTGCAGGGCGGCTGGCTATAGCAATGGGTGATGTGATGCATGGCTGCACCGCCCTGTCCTGCCCCCATGAACCCTTTGCAAAGAAGCAGTGCAAAGGGTGCATGTAGGAATTCACTAGGAGCACAACAGTCTCTACTAGTACAGCTACAGAGCAGGTCTGAGTGCTTCACGGCTATTGGAGATGGGGGGGGGCAGCCCCAACTGGAGCAGAAGCAGCTCCATGCAGTGTGTATGGCCGGGCTTCCACAATCACCTAAGACTGTGTGAACAATTCCTATGAGTATCTGAAGGGCCACAGCCCCCTGACGCTTGACACTGCGAAAAACCAACAACCAGGGGGAAGTGCAATATCCTGCAAAGTATTCCAGAGAAAGATCCGTTAAAAAAATTAAGCGCAAATTAATAACAGGAGGTCAGCTATGCATGAGTTAGTTCTAGTAGCAATCCATGTCACCTGAAAGGTTAAAGCTGGGATCAAACACAGGGGGGAAAGAAGCATCCGTGAAGTTTCTCTGAGACCCAGCTTAGAGAAGTCTTGAAGGTGAGATTGTCTACCCACCAGCCTGACCCTCCCCCTCCCTTGAACATTCTCAACTGGAAAAGAAGAGTTGGCTTTTTACCCCGCTTTTCTCACCCATTTAAGGGGACTCAAGGCGGCTGACAAAGCTTTCTATTCTCCTCACAACAGACACCCTGTGAGGTAGGTGGGGCTGTGAGAGCTCAAAAGACAGCTGTGATTAGCCCAAGGTCATCCAGCTGGCTTCACGGAGGAGAGTGGAATCAAACCCGGTATTCCCAGAGAAGAATCTGGCTCCCTATCCGCTAGACCAAACTGGCTCAAAAGGTGGATTAGAGGAGGGTTGGGAACACGAGGGCCACACACCATCTCTCTGAGGTACCCTTTTTGTTATTTCTGAAAACTGCCTGTTGGCTAGATTGTGCTTTTAGTACTAACTAGACTTCTACGCTGCTTATGCAGGCTTCCCAGAAGGAGGAAGAAGGCTGCTTCCTTCTCTGTGTCAGGTGTTTTATCCTAGTAGGCATCATCATAGAGCAAAACCTTTTTTAAAAAAGGAAAAGCCTGAGTCACCAGGGTCTTACTGAAAGAAGCACAGGTTCAAAAGCTCACACAGATATACTAAAGCAGCTACCGTAGATGGAATGTAGCTCTGATGAGTGACTAGGAAACGTGTCTGGACCAGTGATCGCCATATTGATCGCCTCCTCATGGTGTGAGATTACAGCTCCCATCAGCTTGCCTAGCAGTCTTCAAGGATGGCCATTCCAATGAAACAACCACCAGAGGGCAGCAGAAGTAGGCTCGGTCTTGTGTATGTTGCGCCTCCCTTTGAGAAAAGTAGCTTATCAACTGCTCTTTGAACCAAAATCTCCAGAGAGTTATGGGCTGGGAGACAGATTTGAGGGGCTTGCCCTTCTGACCTTCAGCGATGACCACAATCCTGCTATGACATTGGTTTGGACAGTTTTGGCTATCAGTTTGGCCTCAATGGCTTTAATGTCATTGCAGTGCTGGGCCAGCTGAGCTTTTGTGTTGCGGGAGGTATCCTCTAGACTGGAAATCCTATGCTCAGCCTCATCCGAACACCCAGACAGGCTCCCAAGGGCGCTCTGGATGCCAGTGATTGTGGCACACAGGGCAGAAATGGCGGACTTAATTTCAACGGTGTCTGTAGCTACTTGTTGTAAAACAGACATGAGCTGGGCCAGGGTCGGCTCAGCAGCCGTGGAGTCCAGAGGAAGAGGAGAAGATGATGAACTGAGTTGCAGTTTGTGTCCTTTCATGTTTGGAAATGATTCAGCTCCTGAAGTCATTGTGACCACCTCCATAGGACGCAGTGTTTCAGGAGGCTTAGCAGTGAGTTTTAAGGCATCAGATTTTGAAGGGTCCTTTTGATCTTCTCCTGGCTGAAGAAGCCTGCATCCACTGCATCTACAGCCCTGCTGGTGTTTCCAACCTAAACGTTTCAGAGGTCTCCCTCTTGGTTGGCTTCTCCAACAAGCCCCAAGGGCAGATCGGACATGGATGTTTCTCCTAGCAAAATGTTTTCTTCTATCGCATCTCTTGTGTTTTAGAAGAGACGATGGGGTCCTGGAGCAGTTTAGCTGATGGACTGACTGCGGACTCTGGTCAAACACTGGTCTGCACTTGGGAGATACAGGGGGGTCTTCCTCATGGCCTGCAGCCTGAACAGCACCGGCAAGGGGAGTTTCATTTTGATCTCCATAACTGATACACCCAGGATGGGCCTCTGCTCCTGGGTGAACATCTAAGGAAAGGCTATGTTTTGATGGCCCTTGTGAACCACTTCCACAAGGCATGCCCATCTCCTGTTCATTTTCATTTCCTGAGTTGCTGGACAGACGTTCCACAAAAACATTCTGGTCCTTGCTAACTAAGGCTGTAATTTTACAGCCACTTACCTGTGAGTAAACATCACTGATCTCAGTGGGTCTTACATGCAAGCAGTCCAGTAAAGGGTCATGCTCCAAGTCTGTAATGCCACTAATCTCAGAGGGACGTAGGTCTGAGCCAAAGTGGATATAATCATGGTCAGGATTCTGAGAAATTCCCTCACTGGACCTAGCCAGAGGACCCTCTCCAGAGAGTGCTCTGCTTTCCAAATTTTCTCTGCTATGGACTTTCCCACTACTGACAAGTATTAGTGCGTCATCTGAGTTTGAAGCATCGGTACTTTTGTACTCATTCTCCTGACCTGATCTAGTGACGTGATGAATGGAGTCCCACAAACAGTTTATAGAAAGAAATCCTTTCTTATCCTCCTGAGCTGAGTGATCTGATTGCTGCTTCTCTACATTGCTTTGGTCCTCTCTGACTAAATTTTGCTCGGGATTTTGAGGCTTTTTCATTTCAGGTAATTCAGGTAAGTGCTCAGACAGAGCCGAAGGTTCAGCACCTTGTGCAATGGAGCATTTCTGGTCTTTCACATGTGTGGTCAACTCATCATCTACACTAATGTGCTGGTTCCCCATGGCCAGTTCAGAGTCAGGATGAATTGCAGCTCTGGGTAATTTTGCCAACCCTTTCCCACACGGCACACATGCTCCTTCATCCATTCCTATGCTGCTGTTCTGGTCTTTTGCCAAATGGTTTTCCCCCACTGAGCATTCTTTGGAACTCTGTGAAATGGAATCCTCGATTGATCCTGATATCTCTGCCATAGGTTCAAAAACTTCAAGCCAAGGATCCTCCTGTTTATTTCTGCTTCCTCCTCCATCACCTGCTGAAGCAAAGAAACAGTAAATTGCTTTCTCAACCCTGAAGAGTCTGGCACAGTCCTTCCTTCCTTCCTTCCTAAGCAGCATATTTACAAATTCAATTAAGAATTTATATCCAATCCTTTACCAAACGATCCCAAGACAGGCACAGTAAGAAAAGGATAAAATATACAAAGCACTCTTAAATATATATTTTAAATATAACCTGGGTGCAAAGCTGTGATTTCATTTCCCAGAGGTACACACATCAGGTTGAGTGCTTATGTGGCCCTGTGCACCAGATGAATTCCAGTAAGGATACCAGCCTTGCACTGCCCTCTGGTGGTCCAAAAAAAGGATGAAAGCACACTTCAGACTGCACCAAAATGGAGTCACATACCTAGCAAAAGAAAGCTTCGCCAAAAAAACCACATCTGCCTCTTTAGTAACTGAGAGTTCGATTAAAACAAAGGAAGGAGAAGAACCTGGAAGCTATAAAAATGTGCATGTTCATTTGGTGGCAACAAGGGATATATCTGGGGCCTGCTGTATGTGGCATGCAGAAGGCAGGGCCCTATTCCAGGATATAATCTGGAATAAGGGCCAGTGCAGAAAAAAACCTAGGATCGTGCATGTGTGCTGTTACAAAGCTGTGACTCTATTAGCTGAAGGGGGGAATTCACTGTTTGCTAGCCTTTCAAGAGTAACATGCTCCCAGTTTTCTTTCTGCACCCCCACACCTGAAATGGATTATTAAGGAAGAAGAACATTCTACAAAGCCGATGGGCAGCAGACTTAGAATTTAGAAGGCAAAATATTTTTTCAGGCAGAAGGTCAACAGTCTGTGGAATTTACTACCAGGGGCCTATTCACATTTAGGTCTCTGGTATGGAATTAGGACAGTTCTGGTACAGATACCCTAATTGCATACCAGAGGCCTGAGTGCAAATAGGCCATATAAGAAATGGTGACAGCAACTAGTCTAGATGGCGTTAAGAATGGATTAGATAAATTAATAGAGGACAGGTGTATCAATAGCTACTAGAATAGTACTATTGACTGTCTACACACCAACCTCTAGATTGGACTATTGTAACGCACTCTACATGGGGCTGCCCTTGAAGACGGTTCGGAAGTTGCAGCTAGTGCAAAATGCAGCCGCTAGTGTGCTGACAGGAACATCTGGCCAGATGCACAGCACACTGGTTTTAAAAGGGTTGCACTGGCTATCAATTTACTACTGAGCCCAATTCAAGGTTTTGACTCTGACTTATAAGGCCCTAAATGACTTGGGCCCCAAATATCTAAAGGAACGCCTTCTCCCATTCCGACCTGGCCGTGCCTTAAGATCAAGTAGTGAGACCCTCCTGGTTGTCCCACCACCTTCAGTAGTGAGGCTGGTGGGCACCTGGAAAAGGGCCTTTTCAGCGATAGCCCCCAGATTATGGAATAGTCTCCCCTTTGAGGTGCGTCATGCCTCTTCCTTACATATATTTAGGAAGGCGGTAAAGACGTACCTCTTTGCCCTGGCCTTCAGCTGAGGTGATTATATTCTCCCCCCTCCCCAGTCACAGTCACTATGAACGCAATATGGAGCGTACTGTTTTAAATTTGCCAAATTTTAAAAATGTTTTTAATCTGTATTCTGTTTTTAATGTGTATTTTGTTCTAATGTCTATCTTGTTTTTAATCTGCTGGTTAATCTGCTGTTACCTGCCCAGAGACCTTTGGGTATAAATAGAACAGTTAATTCTGACAGCAATCAGAACTAGGTACTGCCTCCAGACTGGAGGGACAGGATGCCTCCAAAGGCCATTTTCAGGAGGCAGGGGAAGGTTTTGCCTTTGTCTTCTGCTTGAGAAGCCCAGAAGCAATTGGTGGGCACACTGTGTGAGCCAGGCCGCTGGACTAGATGGGCTGTGGCCTGATCCAGCAGGGCTCCTGTTATGTTTTTACATACCTAAGAGGGCTGCACCAGGTCCACAAAGAAGAAGTTGGCCATCTCTGAAATACAGCTTAAAGGCCATTAATTTTTTTTTACTTGATTTTAATGACTTGCAGTGTTTTACGTTTGGTGAGTTATTTAGGAATTTTTGCAAACAGCACCTCAAATAATGATGCGGAGTATTCATTTATTTATCAATTTATATCCTGCCGGGTCTGAGGGTGTAAGACAATGGGTGTGTCCAGACTTGTTAATACTGCGCAGCGGAATGCAGTTGCTGTGAGGGCGCTCACACACACTACGATCAAGGGATTGCAGTTGCGACGCATCATCCCATCGCTACTGCACATTTACATTAATGCTGATTTAACAGCGCTCGCAGCGCAGTATTAAGAAACTGCGAATTTTCCTGCCAGTCTGGACAGATTGGCGAGAAGAGCCAATGAGAAGAGGGAGGACAGCTCAACTCCCATTGGCTGCCTCAGCCCATGTGTGGCATGCGCCAACACAATCTCTCACAGCTTCTAAGGACGAAGCTACGGGAGCCTGCTCTAGTCCAGCTGGCGGGATGTAGCTTCTCAGCAGGTAAGCTGTGATATTTCCTACAACTGCAGATGTATTCCGCTAATCTGGAAGGGGTCAATGATAAAAAAGTCAAATACATACAATTTTCTTTAAACACATTTTAAAATATGAGCCATCTTCCCCAGCAGGACTATGACAACAGCAGTGGTATCTTTCAAATGGAATTAACTTCCTATTCGTTTTAATTTAAAGACGGCAAGGCTTACCTACAGGCTAATATTTTGTGTGGCTTTTAAAAACTACTCTTACTGTACCTTCCCATGCCGCTTTTTGTGGCTAGAACAAGGGTACAGCCACAGGGGAGCAGTTCAAGAGAAGTAGTTTCCTGAATGGAATTTGCAATATATTTGTGAGCTGATTTACAGATAATAATATTCAAGGAGTTCATGGCAGTATATATGGAGTTATGATTGGACCAAATAAAGTTTTAATGTTACCTATACAGGCATCCTAATGCAACCAAGGGATAAACGGTAGCTCAGTTATAGAATCAATTGCCTGGAGAGCAGAGGGCTGCTGGTTCAATCTCTGGGAGTAAGGCAATTGCAAACCACTTATGTATCTTTGCGAAGAAATCTGAATAGAGGTGCCCATGAGGTCAGTCAGGAATCAGCCACAACCCGGTGGTATCCAATAACAGAGTTTAAATTAGTGCCTCTTCAGTCCAATATATTTTCTTCTCTGGTATAGCTGCTTACCAACGTGCACTGCTATATGCAACTAAATGCAGCATTTTGTCTCTTGGAATAGTATCCGGACAATAGGTAGTACAGCAAAGGAGGTGAAAGGAGGGCTTACATTGGCACAGAAATGCAATAATAAAGTGAGAAGTCGAAAGACTTTTCTGCACTTACTATCCGTTAATCTGGATCAGTGAATCTGAAATAATTGGGCCCACTGATCCAGACCATGTGGAGCCATGAGCCAGATCTGCGCCTTCTGCACTGATGGTGCTCATCTGGCCATACCTCCCTGCGACCCCAAAGCTCCTTGCAAACCCCAGATGGTAGGAATGAAGGTTCTTAGCCCTGGGATGTGTCTTTCAGTAAGTGTTCAGTAAGCGTGGCTGAAAAAGCAGCCCTCCTGTAGTTCCAGATCATGGAGGCGTGCCAACTGCATGCCTTCTGTGATCTAGAACCAGTGCCTTGGTTCTCTTATAGATTAAACGAGTCCACAAGAAATCTGGATTAAGGGTCTCTCAATCCATACCTAGCTCCATTTTGTGCAAATGAAGCAGGACTCACTGGGGTGGGAGATGCCTCCTTGATCCACATTGACATGCAGATTAGAGGCCCATGATCCAGATTAAGAGGCATCTTAATCCGGATGTACAGCATGTGCAGAAAGGGCTTTAGTCTTCTAATCCACAGCTCCGGACACAAGAATTATCTAAGTATTCTTACCCAGCCAGGCCACGTTATCATAGTTCTGATGCATGACACTCCAATAAAGCCTCTTCTCCTCTGGACTTAGCATAGGCCATTCTTCTGCAGTGAAATGCACAGATATATCTTCAAAAGACATTGGGCCCTGAAACAACCAAAGGGATAATCCGTTGTCAGCAGGATCTTCATTTTTTCTTTTTCTTTTCTTCTTCATTTCATTTGTACACCGCCTTTCCAAAAGAAAATTTGCCCTTGTCAGATCCGACTCTCCTGTTCATCAGCTTCACAGAGTGCCCTCTGGTTCTAGAGTTGTGTGATAGAGAAAAGAAATTTTCTCTATCCACCTTTTCTATACTGTGTATAATCTTATATACTTTACTTATATACTTTCATATATTTTATATGAATGTAGAGTAAACCTTGGAATTCGTTTGCACAAGACATAGCTTTAACCTCCAGCCTGGGTATTTGCAAAATAGGTTCTGGACCAATTCATGCAGATCAGGGCTATCTCAGTGGCTACTGATCCTTAGCCCAGTCTAAGGGCTTCTGCTAATAAAGGCAAGATGCTTCCCAAGGATGGCTGCTAGGAGACTGTGAGAAGCACAAGTTGTGTGCTCATGTCCTGCTAGTGGGCTTCCCTGTGCAAGTGGTTGAGCACCGGGAACAGAAGTATGGACTAAATGGGTCATGAGTCCTACCTAGTAAGACAGTTTGGACTAGTGGTCAGGGAACTGGACTCTTATCTGGGAATATCGGGTTTGATTCCCCACTCCTCCACAAAAAGCCAGCTGAGTGACCTTGGGCAAGTCACAGCTCTCTTTCGAAGCTCTCACAGCCCCACCCACCTCACGGGGAGTTCTGTTGTGGGGAGAAGAACAGAAGGTTTGTCAGCCACTTTGAGTCCCCTTAAATGGGTGAGAAAAGTGGGGCAGAAAAGTCAGCTCTTCTTCTTCTTCTAGTGGGGCAAAGTGCTTCTAGGATAGGCAAAGTGCTTAGAATTTTCTTTTAAAAGATCAGAAAACAGGAAGCCTCTAAATTTCTTAAATGACTTAAGGATTCAGCTTGTCTGATAAATGAGGTAAACAAATCAACAGCATTAAGTCTGATTATGCAACTGAGCTGAGCACAACTGTGCTATCTGCGGATTAACCGAGTGCTTGTTGAAATCAGATTTTCAGTGCTTGCTTCTAAGCTCTTCCTAGTGCAGGATACTTAGCCGGGATGCACGGAAAAGCTTTTGTTTGGCTCTCCATATTCTGAGTGAGTGCTTTCCTGTTTTTCAATACATTATTTATTTCTAAGCAGAGCACAGCGAGGAAGCATTACAAGTAAGCAAAATATTTCAGTTCTAGGACTGGAATACAACAACAGAACAGGAGCTACAGCTCATCTAGTACAGCATCCTTTCTCACCCAAGAGCCTACCACTTGCTTCTGGGCTTCTCAAATTGGAGGAGGAGGAGGAGGAGAGTTGGCTTTTCTACGCCATTTTCTCTTAAGGGGACTCAAAGTGGCTGACAAACCTTTTGTTCTCCTCCTCACAACAGACACCCTGTGAGGTAGGGGGGCTGTGAGAGCTCAGAAGAGAGCTGTGACTAGCCCAAGGTCACCCAGCTGGCTTCATGGAGGAGAGCGGAATCAAACCCGGTATTCCCAGATAAGAGTCCGGCTCCCAAACCACTTGACCAAACTGGCTCAACCATCATCTGCTTTCCACTGCCTGAACATGGCCTTTTAGATGCATCGTGCCTCTCTCTCCAAGGGGGAGGTGGTACCAAAACCCATTTCTGACCAGGAAACAGTACTTCTTGGCTTCTCTAACAGGCCCCTCTAAGTCATGTACCAGATTTTTAAGCACTACTCTACTTCAGACTCTGGCATAACGGCTTCCCATTATAAGGGGAGAGAAGTGACACAGGCCCTTAGCATCCCCCATCCCTCATACCTCCTCAGAGTCGGACGGCTCGTGGTCCCTGGAAAAGGCCTCTGCCAACTGAACGGCTTCTCTGCAGCTCCCCGGCTGCCTGGCTTTCACCCATGCCTGCATGTCACCTGGAAGCACCTTCAAGAACTGCTCCAGGATGACCATGTCCATAATCTGGTCCTTGTTGCGGCCCTGAGGATTCAGCCATTGCTTAGCTGCCTCAGTCAACCGGCAGAGAATCTCCTGGGGGGCTTCTCCAGGCGCAACGCTGCCCAGGCGGAATTGCTGCAGGGCGGCTTCCTGACCGGCCAGGTTCAGGGCTGAATGGGAGCCATTTTCCGAATTACAGGGACCAGAGGCACCTTGGGAAATCCCATCTGCTGCAAGCCCATTAGAGGCCTTGGGTAAAACAGGGGGTGTTGGAGGTAGAGGTTTCTCTTCAGCCACAGTCTGAGCAACAGCAGTGGGTGCCTGCAAATTGGATGAACCTAGTCTGGTGGCATTCAGACACTCCCTCAAGCGCTGGATCGTCTGTTTGGGATTATTTTGGACACGAGGCTTCTTGACAGCAGATTCTCCTGGCAATGCATCTCTGTTGCTGGGGATCCCTTTGTGGGCTGATGGCTTTTGGCTAGAGAAAGCCATTTCCTTTGTGCCATCCACAACTCTCTTGGTCTCTCTGACGGTCTTGTTTGGAGGATGAAGATGTGGCGTATACTTCACGACTCGGTCCTCACACGTATGCGCTCTGCCTGGGCAAGGGTACTTGTGGTAGTCGGCACATTTCCAAAAAATCTTGTCCCCACAGGCTCGCTCCTTTTTGTGCAGGTATCCCTTATGAAGCAGCTGATCCCGACCTTTTTGACTCTTGATATATTGCAAAGGCATCTCCCAGTTGCCTGCAAGGGAAAAGAAAGGAACGTCACTCTTCCCCCGTAAATGATCTATGCCTGTATCTACTACATCGACTCAAGAATGGCTGGAAGACCGTTCCTGGGGAAAACAAGGCCTCCTTTATTTCTTACGCTGCGCCTATCTCTAGATCTGGACCAAACCAGTTCAGCTCCCGGAGTCCTCCCTTCTCAAAGCAAATCAGCTCCGTCTGGTGTCCCCTCTAGGAATTTTTGGGATGGATTTCTTCTTCCTTCCGTTTTAGCCTTGCCTTTTCTTTGCCACTTGCAGCTGCTCCGCACTTACCGCTTTCCTTCTGTAGCACACAAAGGGAGGGCTCCTCGCCCGCTCTGCATTGGAACAGCTGAGGTTCCCTTACACAGACTGAAATGCAGTTCAGTCCTGGAAGTGAAATCTTTTTTTTTTTTTGCAGAGAAAAGCAGCCAAGGGCGGCGCTGATGTTTTCATTTTGCATTGTAATCCATAGGGCCCTCTGCTGGGAACATTAACTACCTGCACACTGGTCAGATCAGGATTTCAGCTGCCTTCAGCTCAGAGTCGCTTGCTCCCAAGAATCAACTGCTTCTGGGAGGCCCAGAGATGCACTTAAGTTAAGGGCAGCCCACAAGCATTAATGGTTTTCTTCCCTTCTGGTGCTTTTCCTCAGCCCCTTTCTGCACTGAGCCTTATTCTGGATTATATCCCAAAATAGGGAGCTGTCATCTGCATATTAATAAAGGCTATGGCAGGACGTTTTATATTTAATTGATTGCATAAATAATAAGAGATGGATACATTTTTCTATTCGGTATTGCTTCATTTATTTATTTATTTACATTTTTATTCTGCCCTATATCTGGGAGCCTCCGGACGGGTAACAACATTTAAAATCAAACATTATGAAAACAATAACAGGATGTATTAAAAATAGCATCTGTAAGTGGGAGAGACTGTGTATCCCCATTTAACCAAAGGCCAGGGCAAAGAGGTGCATCTTCACTGCCTTCCGAATGGGGAAGACTATTCAATAGCCTAGGGGCCATCACTGAGAAGGCCCTCTCCTAGCGGCTTCCTGACTGGTCAGGTTCAGGGCTGAATGGGAGCCATTTTCGGAATTACAGGGACCAGAGGCACCTTGGGAAATCCCATCTGCTGCAAGTCCATTAGAGGCCTTGGGTAAAATGGGTGGTGGTGGAGGTAGAGGTTTCTCTTCAGCCACAGTTTCAGCAGCAGCAGTGGATGTCTGCAAATTGGATGAACCTAGTCTGGTGGCATTCAAACACTCTCTAAGGGTGTTTTTCCACTGTCACTAGAAGTACCCATTAACTACCCATTAATGGGTACAAAAATGCCATTACAGGGGGGTCAGAGATCACTTTGGCCAGCAGCTTTCTCCTTTGCACGTGCTCTGGGCAATGCATTTCTGTTAGAACATAAGAACATAAGGGAGGCCCTGCTGGATCAGGTGACAGCCCATCTAGTCCAGCATCCCGTCACACACAGTGGCCCAGTAAATGCTCATCGGCATCTCAAACAGAGACAAGGACAAACCTTTTCCTACTCTTGAATCCCAGCAAATGGCATTAGAAGCATCCTGCTTCCCCCCCCCGCCCAGCCTGAAAGATTTACCTAGGCATTCATTCTAGTAGCCACTGATACATCTGTCATCCATAAATTTGTCTAACCCTACCTTGAAGCGATCCAGACTGGTAGCTGTCACCACCTCTTCCAGCAGCACATTCCATAAGCCGATGACCCTCTGGGTGAAGAAATACTTCCCCCTGTCAGACCTTATTCTCCTACCCATCAGCTTCATAGATGCCCCCTGGGTCTAGTATTGTGTGACAGAGAAAAGAAATGTTCTCTATCCACCTTTTCTATACCGTGCATAATTTTATATACTTCAATCAGGCCCCTCTTAAACGCCATCTCTCCAGACGGAAGAGGCCTAGACATTGCAGCCTGGTTCCAGACCCTTAATCATTCTGGTTGCCCTTTTCTGCACCTTCTCTAGTTCCACAATGTCCTTTTTGAGGTGTGGTGACCAGAATTGTACACAGTATTCCAAATGTGGCCTCACCATAGATTTATAAAGAGGCAAAATGACACTTGCTGACTTATTTTCTATTCCCTTCCTAATTATTCCCAGCAATGAATTTGCTTTGTTTGCCCTGATCCCTCTGGGTGCTAATGAATTTCTGGCTAAAGGAAGCTATTTCTTCCAAGTCCCATATGCCTCTTTTGGTCACCTTGCCTGGAGGATGAACAGGTGGAAAATATTTGTACTTGTTGGTAGTCGGCACGTTTCCAAATGATTTTGTCCCAAGCTCTCCCGCTCCTTCGAATGCAGGGATCTCTTATAGATCAGCTGATTCCGACCTTTTTAACTCGATATATTGCAAAGGCGTCTCTAGACCAGTTGCCTGCGTGGAAAGGGGAAAAAAAGCCGTCCCTTCTCTGCATCGTTCTATATCTTCCCAGAATGGCTTCAAAAAACCTCAGAATAATAATAATAAAAAAATCTGAAGGAAGGGAAAGTCAGCCGTGGGACCGACTTTGAGAAGATCGCCTGTTTGGTGTCGGAAATGTCTGGACGCTCAAAGCGCTGAACAACCGTCAGTGGGAGAACCAGCTGTCTTTTGCCTTACGCGGCGCCCAGTGTAGACGATCCTTCTTGGCGGGACCTGGACTAATGCGGATCCGTGTGGCTCCGTCCTAGCCCGCCCCTTCTGAAAGTAGATCACCCGCAGCAGAATCTGTCTGCCGCCTCGGCGCGATCTCTTACCCTCACCTTTGCTTTTTCCACTAGAGAGAGGGAAGAGTAAGACCGAGCTGTTTCCCTCCCTTTCCTCAAAGCAAAGAACTGAGCGAGAGGCTCCTCCTCCTCTGTCCACACTCTCCACGTGCGTGTCTCTGTCGCTTTCGTTTTCGTTTTCCCATTGGGGCGCCCTTTGCTGGGGAGATTACCTCCCAGATCCTGTTCCGATTGATCTCTCGTCTCCCGTCTCGAAAGCGCTATTTGGCTTCGGGGAAGCATATCGGTGCACTTGGGACCCTTTCTGCTGTGGGATTTATTCCGGATTATATTCCAAAACAGGGATCTCCCATTACCCTGGGGCTTCCCATAGTCTGTACCAGCATGAGGATGCTAGGGTTCTGTCCCAAATATAATCTACAATAAGACTCAGTGCAAAATGGACTTAAGGCCCTTTCTGCACTGGACATTATTCTGGATTATATCCAAGAACAGGGGCTTGCCAGCCGCATGCTTGTGCAAACTATGGCAGGCCCAGGAAGAGTCTGCCATAGTCTGTACCAGCATGTTAGACAACAGGCCAGGATATCATCTGGAATAAGGCACAGAGTAAAAAGGGCCTGAGTCGAGTGGTTAGGGAGCCGGACTCTTACCTGGGAATACCAGGTTCGATTCCGCCCTCCCCCATTAAGCCAGCTGGGTGACCTTGGGCTAGCCACAGCTCTCTTCTGAGCTCTCACAGCCCCACCTACCAAACAGGGTGTTTTGGGGAGAATAGAAAAACTCTGTCAGCTGCTCTGAGTCCCCTTAAATGGGTGAGAAAAGCAGGCTAGAAAAGCCAACTCTTCTAAGTTGTTCAGAGCAGCTTCAGGAATCCATGTTTTTCTTCTTGTTTTCCCTCCGTGATTTTCTGCTGAGCAGTGAACTGGATCTGCAAAGTACCAGTAGCTTCTCTTCCTCACCCTGATGTAGTCTAAAAGAGGCCTGGATTGGTGGGAGGCTCCTGGTAGTCTTGCCTGTCTGCTAAACTGATCAGAGCAGAATTGTCCATAGGCTGGATCTTCATGCCTCACGCACATGCCAAGACCTGAAAAGGTATCCACTGAAAATGCCTCACCACAATTGTGCTACTGATGCAATTGCAGAAAGGAGCGCCATTGTTCAGGGTGCAATTTTGCATCTTCATGGAGGTGCTTCTTTTGGTCACTGAAAAGAAGTGGAGGGACAGGAAGTGTCTTTTGCTTCTGCAATCATGGGCAGCTCTCTTGGATGCCGTGTTAACAAGCTGCCTCACAGCTTATGTGGGAGTCTTTGCCCACAGAGCAGCCAACACTCTTTGGAGGGGCACTAACATCTCCCTGTCCACACAGCACAAAAATGAACCATGCAGTTGTGCTCACAGTCACCCTACAATTATACTAATCCAGTGACCTGACTTTGTATAATACAACTTCAAATGTCCACCATCTCCATCCAGAGCAAAACCACTATTCTGTATTTTTCAAAAATAGTCCCTGCCCTACACACCACTACCTCAGAGTGGGTCACAGAGAAAAACACTGGGGAAACTCCCGAGTAGCTGCTTTTGTGCTTTTTGGTCTTTTAGTTAGAGTGGCAGCCATGTATCTGATAGTCTCCTGGTGTGATTCTGCATTCCTGCACGAAGCCAGCTGAGTGGCCTTGGGCTAATCACAGCTCTCCTTCTGAGCTCTCACAGCCCCACTTTCCTCATAAGGTGTCTTGTGGGGAGAAGAACGAAAGGTTTGTCAGTCACTTTGAGTCCCCTTAAAAGGGTGAGAAAAATGGAGTATAAAAACATATGAGAAGCCTTGCTGGATCAGGCCACAGCCCATCTAGTCCAGCA
>MTQE01001141.1:1474762-1492254 GCA_014337955.1 Aspidoscelis marmoratus | reverse complement strand
CTTCTTCTAGATCATTGATGAATAAATTAAAAAGCACTGGTCCCAGTACTCTTGATTTTTTTAAGGAAACCAGGCAACAAGTCAAGCAAAGCAAAACAATTCAATATTTCTTTCTTGAAATCCAGGCCTACAAGTCCTCAGATCCAGCTGTAATAGGAACAATAAGTAACTTGACACCAGTGCTCCATATATGATACCTAAAATTAGTTTTTGCCTGCAGTTTCCTTTCTTCCAAATACTTAGAATATTGTATGGATGACTATCAGATAACCATGAACTATACAATAATATGGGATTCCACTAGCTCATATGAATGCTAAACTTCCTAGTAATCTCCTTACCGATTTATAAAGCTGTGCAAACTAGACAGAAGAAAGCAATCACAGTCAAAAATCTAATTTAATAACAATATGCAAGCACACACTTTTTAAATATTTAGTTTCCTGAGGATCTCATTTTCAGGTAATACATTGGAGTGGTGTGAATTTTCTCTAGCATTCCCACTGTAAGGACTAGAAACCTTTTTTTTTAGGCTTGAATCTTTACGCGCAATTGGAACAATTCTTGGAACACTTGTGGAAACAAGGGTACTTATCTACACATGTGGTGGCAATACCCCAAGTTTGGAAAATAATTCAAACACTTTGTGAAATTATATCCCAGATTATTGTGCTCTACGGCTATAGTTTTTTATTATGTTTTAAGGATGATTCAGTACCTAAATGTAGCAGGGATTTGATTAGGTCTATGATAACAGCCGCTAAGGCTGAAATAGCACTCCATTGGAAGAACCCCGATCTTCTGTCGAAGGAGAAATGGATCACCTGTCTATGGTCCCTCATTGTCAATGAGCTAATTACAGCTCAGCAATACAAAATGCAGGCTTTGGAACAGCAGGCTCAATTTATAAAAAAAATGGGCATCCTTTATTGTTCAGGCCCAGGTCAATCCCGCTTTACATCCCTCTGCTTCCTTTTCTCTTTCAGCTATAAAATATAAATTACTATCTTTGTTCCCAGATTTAATGATTTAATTCTTGTATACAGGAAAAACAACACTGTAACACAGAAACTGTTATTCTTCAAATATCTTCAGGCAATGTAGTTAATGGTTGATTTTCTTATTATTTGTTGGCTGTTATGTTATTTGTTGGTTGTGCACTGTTATGTTATTTATAATTTCAATAAAAAAAGGGAAAAATGCCTTGTGCAGTAGCCAGGGCATAAGACTAAAGTGCCCCATACATACAATTCATTCTCCTTCTCCCCAAGATTAGCACAATGCCATTACATAAAATAAGTGCACACACATTTGCATAATGGATACACACTGTGAAATCCAGGTTTTCTTGGCAAAGATTTATCTTCACCTCAGAGAATCCCCTGCCCTGATCACTTGTGACTTGTATACACAAGCCCTTCTTGATTTCTCATCCATGTCCAAGGAAGGATCCAAGCCCCTTGATCCAAATGCCATCCGATTAAAGGAGAAGACCTGGTCAGATGAAAAAGAGCTGCCTTTTAAAGTTCCCAAAGGAGAAGAAACAAAAATAGCACCAGGGTACAGCCCACCCTTCCACTGTTATCAGTTCATACAAGCTAAAATTCAGAGTTACCACCAGCAAAACAGAGACTTAGAGAAACACGCGTGTCTCCTCCACCAGCCTCTTAGTCTTGTTGGAAGAGAACCGAGCAGACTTTTGGGAACCATTCACCAACAGGGATCATTCCATCTGGTCATCCCATCTGTCGCCTGAGCCAAGACAGTCTCTGTGTTCCAGGGGCAGTGATGCTACAATGTGATTGGTGGGACCCTACTTTGAGGGCTCAGTGTCTCAGTTCTGTATTCTTATGCATCTGTAGAACATGATTACCTGCTGCTAAAAGGATTTGCCAGGAATCGTCACTACCCTGGTTTCAGTTTCATCGACAAGGGTCCATTACTCTATTGTGACTGTAATGACAAGGGCAGATTCATCCGCCCTCCTTTCGGGATCACTAGAATGGCCCTGAATGTTTTTCTCCAGTTGCTCATTAGCAAGGGGACTGCTTAGGGCTGGGGGCTCTGGGGGCTCCTGCGTGGCCTGGGGAGGCCCAGAAACTCCCTCGGGGTGACTCTTGCTCTTGTGTGCGGTCACATTGTCTTTCTTCTCAAACTTCTTGCCACAGAGGTCACAAGAAAACTGATAAAAGGAGTCCGCATCATGCTTCTTCATGTGCCAGTTCAAGGAGGCCTTCTGGCGGCAGGTAAACCCACAGATTTCACACCTACACAAAAAGGAGGGTGAGAGACAGTACAAGAAATCTGGAGTGAAAACAGCAGTGTCTTGATTTCCCACAATTCCTGTCAAACAGCTGCACAGGGCTTCAATTTGTAACAGCTGCAGTAGGGCAAGAGAAGGGTGGTTTCCATTTCCTGCTTCACAGCTATAACCTTATTTCTTTTCCTTATAACACAATTTAGGGTTCTCAAACTAAGCTGAGGGACAGCAGTTTAAAAGCAGACAAAAGGAAACATGCCACCCTTTCTCATATGAAAGATGATAATACTAAGATTGACTCTTTCAGTTGCATTGGGGCGGGGGCTTCATAAGCACAGAACAGGGAAATCTAGCCAATCACAGCATGGAAACAAATGCTGCCAGGCAGCAACCAATCAGGGCCCTGGAAGCTGGACAGGTGGCTGGCCAGTCAGTGACAAGCAATTGTCAGGAAGGTGTTGCCAGACTTTTGAGGTAAAGGAAGAGCAATGTGTGTGTCATGCCCTGCTCAGCCTCGTCAGAAGAGGATATGCCTACAATGCCTGCAATGCAACCACAGGCTGAGGAGCAGCCACAGCAGAGCATTGCAGGCATGGAAAAGCCAAGGCTGGGTCTGGAGGAGCAGTCAGACAGTTCTGGTGACGAGTCCACCTGTGGGGAGCCTAATCAAAGGCTCTCTCAAAGCCTGCTTAGGCAGCAGAAGCAGGTGAGAAGGAGGTCAGAGCGATTAGCCCAGCTGCACCGTGGGCGTGGCTCTGACTCTCCTATATAAGAACAAGCTCACCTTGCCTCCAGTTGCTGCAGACAACGTCTGAACAGCCTCTTGTTACCTGAGCTGTAATCCTGGACTCCTTGTGACCTGCGGACTCCTTGGACTACCTGACTCTTGCTGACTTCTGAACTCCTAGACCCTGGACTGGAACTGACTTCAAGAATGCCTGAAACCCTTGGGACTGAGTAGCCACGCAAGTGTCTGCCTATTGCCCAACCGGCCTGCAACGTGACAGTGTGGAAGTATGAGTTAAGCTTATTTTAGTGTTTGAATGCCTATATTTTTGTCCATCTACAGAAGACAGCATTTTCTAAAAGGGACATTTGAAAAAAGCCCTATCTGATTGCTAGACACGTGTATGACATAAATACTTACTGCAAGGGTTTTTCTCCAGTATGGATCCGTCTGTGGATGATTAAGTTGCTACTAGTTCGGAAGGAGCGGGCACAGAACTCACATATGTAATCTCTTTTATCTACAAGTTAAGAAAAAAGTTTAAATACTACTGGTTGGACTGAACAAGAGACAAGATGTACGTAAAATTCCCCTGCCCTTGAATTTGAGTCTAAACATTAACCGTACAGTCAGGCCACAGTATCCACAGGGGATACGTTCCAGGCTCTACCACAGATAACAAAACCGCACACAATAGCAAACATTGGGAAATACACTTCATTTCCCATAATTTCAGTGAAATTCCACAGAATTTCAGAGGAATCATAGGAAATCTTGCTCAAGATGCACTTCATTTCCCATAATTCCCGTGAAGCTCCTGGGATTTCAAAGGCATTATGGGAAAAGTAGGTTTAATGGTGCCTGGCTGGCTGATCCAGTCACCGCAGGATACAGGGGTCCAACCGTACATTATATATTTTTCAAATGTTATATGCAGGTAAAGGATGGATAGACATTTGGATCCTGGGTTGCTCTTCCATTTATTCTCTTTCTGTATTCTGTACTGTTCCCAAGAACCAAGGAATCAGCAGGAAACTGTGGGGAAAAGGGCACAGAAGAAATGAGGGGCCTGGAAACTCTGTGGTGTTTATGCAAAGACCATTTATGTGATTCGGGTAATAATAATATTGTACATGTATTCCATATCCAAATGATTAATTTATTATTTGCACAGGCAACACTTCGCTATCATGCATATTCACATCAAAGGGCCTATTCACACTTGGTTGTATTCTAGAAGGTATCTCAGGATTAGAGTCTGATCTCTGTATGCTAGCGTAGATTCTGGCAGGCCTCACCTGGGGCCTGCTTTACCCTATCCTGAGATACAGTCCAGAATAAGGCCAAGTGCAGAAAGGGCCCTTATTTTAAAACTATTTTTTTAAAAAAAACAAGATTAATCTAAGCCCCAGCAGTCTAAACCTTTTCTTACCCTAATGATCAGCCGGAATTTGGAAGGGCTCATAAAGTCTTATCGGCTGAAAACGTGTTTATAACTGGAGGGGTAACGATTGTACATGGTGAGATAAAGAAGCTTCTTATATGCTCACCACTGTGCAGTTTCTCATGTTCCTTAAGGTGCTTCTTGAAGTTGAAGGACTTGCCACAACTGGGATCGGAGCACGTGAATGTCTTTTGGTGGACATGCTGGTACTTCTTGTGGTGCTAAGTTTAAAAAAAAATATTCAAAAGATGGAGCTTCCACCGTCTGTTAACTTTGTTTCCTCCCTATCACTGATTTTAAATAATGTTTTATGTAAGGGATTATTCTTTTTGCTTTCTTCATAAACTGGTTCAAGCTTTTCAGATTAAGAAATGATGTGCGATTATTTTGGGATGCAGTATTTCATATATTTTTCATTTCCATTTTATTTGTATGTCGCCTTTCCAAAATAATATTTGCCCAAGGTGGTTTACAACAAACAGAAAATACACAATGTAAAATAATAAAACATGATAAAAACACATGATAAAAATTGCACATCGTACAAAACATTGCAAAATAAGCCAAACACACACACACACTGAGGCAGGTGAGGCTAAGTGGAGTCCAGTGCAGCTGACCAAAGGCCCCATTCCCACAAAGAATCACCTCCTTCAAGAAGTCCATGCCCAGAGAGTCACCCAGAGGGCAGAGTGGTCTGGGGTGCCAACCCCAGGAGAGATGGTAAGGTTCTCCTCGGGCACCTCTGCCTTTATAGAGCCTGATAGGACTTTGAAACCAATATCAGCCAACCATTTACATCAGGACTTCAGCTAGATGCCTGTAATTGGATATCAGAGACAGCCACACTGCTTGCCCCTGGGAAATGACCTTGAAAACTAAAATGGAACACACAAAGATGATTCTTTTTACTTCCTCGTCATTAAATCTCTAAGATATTCAGTGATTGTGTCCGTCTATACATATCCACGCGTGCACACAGCAATTGGCTCCCATGAAAGTCACTCATTTTTGGTAAAATTTAATTAACCCTGAACGGTAGGAATGAACCCCGCCCATCATGTACACCACATTCTTTCTCATGTGGGGAACTGCATCTATGGTGTTTGCATCTGATGGCCATTTAGCCTTTGCTTAAAAAACTAAGGGAAGCCTGCTACCTCCTGAAATCGGTTTGTTATGCTATGAAACACCTTTGGCTCCTAAATTAGATTACAATGTTTCCTCAAAAATCTGCAAACTATGTAGCTCAGTGGTTCAGCAAACTACCTGGAAAGTAGAGGATTGCCAGTTCAATTCTTAGGCTCCTCACAGAACGGGGCAGTGGCAAACCACTTCTGTATCTCTGCCAAGAAAACTGCCTAGAGGTGCCCCTGCTTGGTGCTCTAACGGCAGAGCATTTGCCAGGTTTGTTTTCATCATCTGATGCTATTTGTCTCCCATCCACCCATGGGAAGTAAAGCAATGCTTCTTGGCAGCTGCTTCACTTACATTCAAGTACTGGCGATTTGAGAAAATCTTCCCACAGCCATCATAATCACAAAGGAGGATCTCTCGCTTAGCTGCTTTCCTGCGGAGAAAAGCAAAGGGAGAAAGAGGAAAAATCTCAGAAAAAATATTTGCAATAAAGTACTTCTCTGTGTTGTACTTTTAGTATAGGACACAGAGGTGAAAAGATTTCATGGCCCTCGGTTTCATCCCAGCACAATCATTCTTGCAGTTAGATACGGGAGTATAGTTGGGCCCTTAAATCTACAGAGGTTAGGTACTAGATCCTACCGCCCTTACAAGAAACTGGATATCTGAAATGCTGGGAAATCATGTGAATTTTCCCATGATTCCTGGGAAATCATACAAGATTTCTTGGAATTCATGGGAAATCTCATGAGATTTTGCATGATTTCTGACTGCTTCAGGCCTCTGGTGGGGTGGAGGGCCGATGCTGGTCTGATTGACCACAGGTAAGTGGAAAGGTGGTTATTGGACCAGTGGATCTCGAGGCCCAACTGTACTCAGATGTAATATTAGAAGTGTTATAAACAGAAGAAATATATCTTGGTCAGTGACAGATCTGACACTTTATTAAAATAATTATGAACCAGAAACTGATTTTTTTTAAAAATTTATGATTTACAAGAGTTTTTGTTTTTGCCTTTAAGCCTCAAATACTGGCTTCTGGTCACAAAATTTAAAACAGAGCACAGCACTAATACAGAAAGAAAGGAAACATAACTAAATTTTGTTCTTCAGTAGTTATTAAAGGAAGTAATGTTAACTGGATGGCAGGCAAACTCTTCAAGCATCATGCAGTGTTCAGTGTGCTAAATGTTTGACCAAAGTAAAAATTAGGTTGTGAATTAACAACTTAGGTCCTTTCTACACAGGGTTTTATACTGGATCATATTTCAGAATAGGAGCCTGCCATCTGCATGCTGGTACAGACCATGAGGTCCTGACACAGTCCGCATTAGCATGTGGACAACAGGCCCTTATTCTAGAATACAATGTGGAATAAGGGCCAGTGCAGAAACGATCTTAAATCTTGAACTAGAGTTCCTCCTTACATCTTGAATCCTCTACCAACAGATAATCTTAGAGAAAGCTTGCTATGTGCCTTTGAGGGATGAAAAGTCAACAAATATCCACCTGATTCTCTTTGGACCAATCTGGACATCTTCATCTCCAGACTGTACACGCTTCTTGTCACTGTATAGAAAAAAATATCTGGTAAGTTTAACAACAATTATTATTTCCCAGAAAGGTTTTAGGATGCTGCTGGTAGAGATGTGCATAAATGGGTTTTTTTGTATTCTATTCATGTTCAAATCAATCCCTTCAAATGTGGTAGGATTCAGATTTGATACGAATGTTCCACACTAATGTTAGATAAATCCCATATGAATCCGTAATGAAGCTTCATATGAATATATCAAAACATTCAATTCAAATTTGAATATCAGTCTTCATATATGCCAACATTCAATTCAAATGCGAATGTCCAAATTCAGCTGAATTCATAGAAATTGCAAATGTTATGAATATTTGTGCTACTGGGGACCCAGCTATACAAGGAATAATAAACAGAATCTCCTATTTGGAAAGAAATGGATAAGAAAGGATAACTGAAGAGCCACAAAGACTGACTTGTCCATTTTGGGGAAGGGGAAGGGAAGTAGAGGTCACTTTTTTTGGGAGGTGGTAAACTTTCACCTATTATTGTATACTGTTTAAAAATTAATACAAAAATTTTTTTTTAAAGGATGCTGCTAGGTTAAGGGTGAGAGAAACAGCCATCATGGGAAGTACAAATGGCACATGCCCTGTATGTTTCTGGTTCACTCGAGACAAGAAGTAGCAACTGTAGGCTGAGCAATTCAGCTCTTGTATCCTTTCCCATCTTTGCACGGAGAAGGTGAGGTGTGTCAGGCACCTTCACTTCATATGTTCAGGAGAGCAGTGAAGATGTACCCCTTTGCTCTAGCCCTTGGCTTAGTTAGCAGCTTCTCTTCCCCACTTTCCGGCAGGGTATTGTTTTATATGTTCATTTTACATTTCGCTTTTAATGATATAACCCACCCTCAGTCAAAGTTAAGGATAAACAGGTCTGCCTTTACCATTCTACTGAATCTATTTATTTATTTGCATTTTTATCTCACTGTGGGACAAAGGTCTCACTGTGGGTCACAGCAGTAAAAAAAAAGTATAAAATCTACACCTGGTGCACTACAGCAAGGGACTATTACATAGTCCGGGGTGGGTGGGGGTGTCACCACTGAGAAGGCCCAGCCCAGGAACGTACAACCTAGAGGGCCTCCCTGTAGATCTTAAGGTACAGGCAGGGTGATATGGAAGAAAGTGTTCCTTTAGATAGTTGGGACCCAAGCTGTTTAGGGCCTTATAAGTAAATAATTAACACCTTGGATTATGTAAGGCATTCTCTGCTCCTCATGGATTCCAGTACTCTTCATCATCTGCTATTCCCTCATTTGTCAAAAGACTGACCAAGGGAAAACTTCTAGATTGCTCAGAAAGGATCATTCAGGCCATTTCTTTTATTCGAGGCACCCCGCCTATTTTTAACATGCTTTCATAGAAAACCAAAGCTGCTCCCTGATGGCTTCTGTTTACCTGTCTTGGGAAGGATGATAATTCTCATCTTGTAAGTCATCTGCGTATGCCAGGATGTCATCTTCCGCTAAATCCTCTCTTTCTTCTTCTTCTTTTGGCGGACCAGGTAATGGTTCAAGTGTCCCCTCTGATGGACTCAAGGTGCTACATCAAGTACAAACAAAATGGGGACAGAGAGGACTGGACCATCACTTCATCTCATTCAGCCTCTTTCCATTTTAAAGGCAAAAAAATTCAAGGGTCCACTTAGTTTGAATTAATAATTCATTCTTGCCATCAGCCAGAAGGTACTAGCATAGGAATGCATGCGAATTTTGCTAGATGTCAGAACTAGGTTGAATTTCAGCCTATTTCATCAAAATTTTCTGCCTGAACAGGATTTTGGAAAAAAGGATTTTGGCTCCAAATTTCATACCTGAACAGATCAACTTGCCAATTTTCCAAGTCTCATGCAATGCAGGAGTATCCTAACTAGGTTTCGCAACTAGTTGAACCTCTGGGTATGTACTAATGGTGGCATCATAATTCTGGGAAAGCCTCAACAAGAAGCAGCATTGTTTTTGTTTTGCCATTTTGATTCAGGGCAAGAATACTTAATGATGGATTCCCAAAGTTTAGAATTAAAATTTTGGCCGTGTTCCTTTGGTCCAACGTTCCTATGAAACTTTCACCACTTAAAAGGGGCAAGGCGGCTTCTGAATTTCTGAACTCAATTATCTGAGATATATCTAACCAATACGGAATAAGCAAAGATCCCATAGCCTAAGCTATGGATCTCATGCTGTCAGCTCCTTGGAATATGATCCATAGGCTTGTTCGTACATTAATTTGCTTCATTCGTACAAATACACTGGCAGAGAAATGGTATATAAATCCGTTCATTAACAAATAAGAATACACTTCCATACCCAGCTTCAGAGATCCTGAGAAGAAACTTACCTTTCAGGTCCTGCAAGTTCTGTGTTACCTGGGAGCTCTTCAGAGGGAGCTGCTGGAAGGGAAAACGTAGCATCAGATTTGTCACCTTGTTACATAATTTGATCAGCAAAGCAGAAAAGTCTGTTATCTGCAAATTTGGAGGTATTCAGCTAGTGAAGCAAACCCAACATAACATAAAACATATAGGTCTAACTAAAACAAAATCTACCACTCATCTTTTAAAAATATTAAATGGGGTAGTTGATATTAATATTCCTTTAAAAGCTTAATTGATCATTGTTTTTAGGTGATCAAAGACCATTTTCATTCTTTTCTTTTGTTCTTCTTGTCTATATCTGGCTGGGCATCTAATCTAGTGTAAATTTTTGTAGATCTATCCATCTAGCCAGCCAGCCTATACCCAGAGCACTCTGAGTGGATTACAACAATACCAAAATAAAAAAGATACAACATAATTAAAAATAAACTGTTAAAACAACAGATTGCTGAAGTGAGAGAGGTGGTTGTTTTTTCAGCCAAATGCTAACGTAAAGAAGTGCCTCTTCACCAAACATCAGAAGGTATACAGCAAACGAGCCTGACACACCTGAGAGGAGAGGCTGCTCCATAATTTGGGGGCTATCACTGAAAAGGCTCTCACCTGTCCTTACTCTTTAACTGCTGAAGGTGGTGGGATAGCCAAGAGAGGCTCCCTGGTAGATCTTAAGGCACAGACGTGTCTATATGGAAGGTGCTCCTTTAGATATTTGGAGCCCACATTATTTAGGGCCTTATTTAATTATTACATTTGTATCCTGCCCTTCATCCAAAGGTCCCAGGGTGGTTCGCGGCACTCAATAAAAATACAAAGTCCGTGTGTGTATATATACACATACGTTAGCCATTGGCCCATCTTGAACTGGGCTCAATAGTGAGTTGGCAGCAAGTGCAGCACATTGTGGATTTTGTCATACTCCTGTTCAAGCAAGGGGCTCCAGGCCTTCCTCTGCTACAGGAGAGGCTCAAGGGGAATCCAGGGCAGAAGTTCAGTTTTGGACCAGAGAGCCTTGAGGTTTCAATTCAGACTGCAAGGAATGTCTTAAGGTGATCTTCTTGCTGTAAAATGTATCCTGAGATCATTGGGGATCATGTTGAAGAAGTACAGCCACGGTGTACTGACCATGCTGTATGGAAGCTGAATGAGGAATCTTAACTACTGCTTCTATGGCACTTGAGTAATATTGATGTAAATGAAATCAGAGTAGACACATTTTCTAGTTGCAAGTAACTTAGAAATGCCTTAAGAAAGTTTCTTAAGAATGAAAAGAAAATGACTGGTGCCAGAACTGTACTCATAGGCTTACAGTCCAGAAGCATGCAAGGAAAAAGATGAAAAGAAACTAGGAGTAAGAAAAATCCACTCTGATGAGCTGTTCTGAAGAATGAATAGGTACTGACCTGATCTTTTCATTTTCATAAAAGTAACAGTAGAAGAAGAGTTGGCTTTTATGCACCACTTTTCTCACCCAAACCTTCTGTTCTCCCCACAGAAGACACCCTGTGAGGTAAGTGAGGCTGTGAGAGCTCAGAAGAGAGCTGTGACTAACCCAAGGCCACCCAGTTGGCTTCATGGAGGAGTCCAGAATCAAACCTGGTGAGTCTCAGAGAAGACACTGGCCCTCTAACTACAAGACCAAACTGGCTCACATATTCCATGATCTACGGTGTGTTCATAGTTGTGACTGGTGCCCTCTGAAGCCTTTTCAGACTGTATTTATGTTAGGAGAATCATAAAGGTTGTCATACTTTGATCCCACTCTTTGGATGTTCCTTTTCAAAGCCTCTCCTCCTCCAAGCCAGGCGGACCCTTTCTCTGTCCTAGTTTGAGGATCTCACTTCAACATCCTGCAGCCTGTCAGCTCCCTCACCTGTCTCGTCAGTACAGCTGCCGTTCTGCAACTTTGCCTCCTCGCCCAGGCCTGTTCCACTGTCAGGAGATACGCTTGCTGCTCCCTCTCTGTCTGCACTGCCCTCCCTGTCCTCTTTGGAAGACGGTTCTGCCTCATCCACTGGGCACGGTGAGTTGGAAACAAGTGCTAAAGAAAAGGCATGGGCCGCGGCTGCTCTGCGGATAGAACGCCGCCGCCGGATGATGGGAGATGGTGGAGGGCTGGGCTTGGAACTCACAGTTTTCTCCTCTTGGCATATGGGGACCGTTTTGCAGGGGGAAGGCGCCGAGGGCTGGGGGCTTGGGGGGCTCCAAGAGAAGGTATGTCCAGCCGGGCACTCCCACACCATGCTGGAGTCCTTCTGCTCCAGCAATGAGGACTTCACATTCGGGAGGAAGCCACATTCCTGGCTGTGGTTATGAGACAGGACAACAAGGTGCTGCAGTGCATCGGAAGAAAAGGGAGGTGGGACAACGCTGCCATTACTCTGTCCTGGGGAAAAGAGAGAGAATGAAGTCAGTGTGAGGTCTTAGGAGGGAAAGCTTTTATCAGGATCTAATACTCTCCCAGATACATATGCAAGCAGTCTGCTTTTGGGTGTAATTCTTCACAATCCTATGTACAAGGTTTACCTTATGAGGGTGCTCTGTGAGCATGTTTAAGTGCAAAGATGCAGTATTTGAGCAAGCAGTACACTACACCACAGTTCAGTGTGGAAAATGAACACTGTATCTTTTTAAGAAGGAGAAACTGTAGCCCAGTGATAATGTAAGCAGCCTGAATAGCAGAGGGTTGCTGGTTCAATCCCCGGCCTCTCCTTGGAAGTAGGCAACAGCAAACCATTTCTGCATGTTGGCCAAGAAAAATGCACAGAGGTGCGTATGCAGTTAGTCAGGAGTCAGACATAACTTAACAGTATTCAAAACAACCTGTTTAAACGCAGTGTATTAAAATGAAACAAAATACATGAAGGCGGAGCCCAGGATGAATTATTTGTTCAACCAATTGCCACTGTGTTGAAAGTCAACCAGAGGTCCTCAAAGAAACTGTAGATTTTATACATGAATGATCAGCTTAATTTATGTCATGTTTTAATGAACTCAAACGATGACCTGCTGCAAGTAACAATTATTACAGACAAATGAGGATCTACTGACACATCTAGCTCTTCTAACCATTTTTTTCATTGCAGAGGTCGGGTTACAATAAGAATAAAACATATCAAATAATAAAACATAATTAAAAATATCACCCCCTCCCTCCCTAACAGGACAGCACCATGAAGAAGCTATTTAAATGGCAAAAGCCTGGTTGAAAAGATACATTTTCATCAAAAAGTATACATTGTAGGTGCCTGGCGAACCTCAAGAGGGAGGCTGTTATAAAGTCTAGGGGCCACCACAGAGAAGGCCCTCTTATGCCTCGTACCTCTGTTAGAGAAGGAACTACAAGAAGGCCCTCTCTTTGAGATCTCAGTGTACGGGCAGGTCTATACGGGAGAAGGCGCTCCCAGGGCCCAAGCTGTTTGTGGCTTTCAATGTTACTGTCAACACCTTGAATTCAGCTCGGTAGCTAACAGGTAACCAGTGCAGATCCTGCATGACTGAGTCCAGTCAGATACCTGTCAGCAGTCGAGCTGCTGCATTCTGCACCAGTTCCAACTTCCGAACCGTTTTCAAGGGTATCCCCATGTAGAGTGCATTACAGTAGTCTAATCTGGACTATATCCTGGGGTTGCATATACGATCAGCAGTTAACTAAATTCTCCAATTGCACATTTACTTTTTCCTGAATATACCTTTTCCAGAAAGAGTCTGGTGGCATATACACTAAGCAAGAGCATTACAGGAAAAAGGAAATTAAACTGTGATGTCAAGTGTTAATAAACTGCAAGTACCTTTCGTGATCTTGCTAATGCTTAAGACTTATTCTAAGCTCAAAATCCATAGGACAGGACTGTTTGGATAGAGTGGTCTCCTCTCTCCATTCCTTGCTCTTCCCCTAAAGAGGACTCACGCCAGTGGCATTCTTGGTGGCAACCCACAGTCTTTGGGGTACATTATATCAAGAACAGGGATAGTGCATAATGAGAGAGGAAGGGATGGAGACTCCAGATCTTCCAATTTCGCCTGGATTAGCATGGTGACTGGGAGTTGCTGTTCTATCCACGCAGCCTCATCTAAGGCAGCAAAAGCCCTTGTATTGATTAATGTAATATGAAAACTTAAAATAAATGAAGAGACTTATTAAGGATTCTTACCGGTTTTCAGCATGACGTCTTGAGAACTGTACCTGCACAAATTGATAAGGCAGGAGTGTAAACAGGCAAAGTGAAAGGTCTTGGGCTTGATTAACTGCTTCCAACACATTAATAATGACGATGATGATGATAATGTGATTTAAAGTTGGGACTCCAACTGCCATCAGCACCAGTGAGCATGCCCATGGACAGAAGGGATGGTCACTGGAGTCAGACAGCTATGGTAGGGCAGGGAAGGTAGCACGGTTGATGGAAGCCCCATTTCCACCCAAACGAATAGCATTCTGATCTGCTATACAACAGACTGTGGTTCAGCCAGGTGAAAGTGAGGCTTCCAACTGCTGCTTAAGCATGAAACAAAAATGTATTGAGTACACACAAAACTAATATGTGATTGTTAGTAAACTTTGAAATAAAACTGGCAGCAATTTAGGTTATGGTAAGACTATTCATTTCGTAATTGCCTGGCCATTGGTCCTTTCTGCAGGTATCTGCTTTTAGTTAAGATCAATGGATCCAGAATAGCCAGGCCCACTGATCCTGAACATGGGCTGGTGTGGGAGAGATCTGCAACAACAGCACTGATCCAGATCAGCCCATGGCATCGCCTCAAAGCTCACATGAACTTTGCTGCTGCACCCCCACACCTTCAGAACCTCTGGGGGATGCATTTCAGGAGAGCGCTACGGTGCACCCCAAAATGTGCCCTGTGGTAGTACCAAACATGGGAGGTACACCTCTGCATGCCTCTCAATTAAATGGGTCTACCAGTGATCCAGATTAAAAGTCTCCCTAATCTGGATCAGGCTCTGTGTAAAGTCAACAAAGCCATACCGGTGGTGGTGGAGGATTCTTTTTAGATCCTTTTAGAACATGTGGATCTGGAGGCCTAGATGTGTACTATATGGACCGTTAACCTGCATTAACAATCTATGAAGAAAAGGCTGTAGATTCTTACCTGTCTAGAAGATACTTGGCCAGTTGGGAGTGCAATGAAAAACCCAGCTGCTCCTTGAGCTGGCACCACTGCTCCAGGTGGCCACCAATCCGGATGCGGCATTTGCTGCGCCGGGCATCCAGTTCCTTCCGTTTCTGCTTGCGAATCGTTTCAGAGGCCCATTGACGGACGTGGCGTCCATGTTCCATCTTCTCAGAGTTATGACTCTGAAAAAAATCAGATCAAGATCCACAAGAGAGATGAACACACGTGTATAATATCTTTGTCAGTACCCCACCTAAAAAGACCTGTTTTCCTCACTAACAGTAGAACATATCCAGCTGCCCAGTCCTCAAGAATCAATAGAAGGAACTGAAATAAGGGATGTGGAGACCTTAGAAAAGTAAATACATCCATGCTTCATAAATGTTATGGAGGTTTCTAAGAAACCTATTCTTTTAGCCCATCTGTTTATTTACTTTTATAATGATTTTATTGTGGTCTGGCCCAAGACCTTTCCATATAGGGTGGAATAGAAATGTAACAAGGTACTGCAATTCAGATAATTCCCTTCAGTTATCTATGGTTGCCCTTCCTAAAAGCAAAGGTCTATTAATTCTGAAAGATAAGCTCTATGTTAGGTCTGTGGAAGGTGGAGAACAAAGTGGAAGAAGAAATTATGTTTTTCATTGCACCTAGTGCAAGGATAACATAGTTGATGATACACTCATACATGTTAATATTAAGTATCTTGCATCTTTGTTGTAGTCCCAGGCAGCTTCTGCACTCTGGCTGGTGGTGCAAACTGCTGGGAATCCTCCTGGCTGATTGGGCCAGGGATAGGTCAGGTTAGCATAGGGCTGTGCCAAGTACGCTGGTAGATGTGCCCAGCATTGCTGCCCTCTCCCAGTCTAGCTCTGAAGGTGGAGAACAAAAGTTCCCCAGCTATGAAGTTGCAAGCCAGAAACAGTTAAGGGACTGGTTTGCATTTGCTTTTATTCTGGTATATATCTTGGAACAGGGGCCTGCTGTCCACAAACTAGTGTACACTATAGCAGACCTCAAGCTGAGCCAGTTTGGTCTAGTGGTGAAGGAGCTGGACTCTTATCTGGGAATACTGGGTTTGATTCTGCCCTCCCCCATGAAGCCAGCCAGGTGACCTTCTGAGCTCTCACAGCCCCACCTACCTCACAGGGTGTCTGGTGTGGGGAGAAGAATAGAAAGTTTTGTCAGCCGCTTTGAGTCCCCTTAAATGGGTGAGAAAAGTGGGGTAGAAAAGCCAACTCTTCTTCTTTTTTAAAGGAGGCCTGCCAGAGTCTGTAACAGCCTGCAGACAACAGAACTCTATCCTGAGATATATCCTGTATATGGCCAAATGCAAACAGCTCCAAGGTGGCATGCCTTGGAAAAGCCCTCAGAAGTGGGCTGTCTTCTGGACCTTAGTGAAATGTTGATTAGCTTTGGAAAAAGGCTGGGCTTATTCTGTCATTGGTCCTCCAGCTCACACCCAAATGGTTCCTAAATGGGTGCAAAAATGGGTACTTTTGACAGTGGAAAAACACCCTAAGATATTGTTTTGTTTCATTATATTCTTAATTAACTGTAATAAACCAGTTGAAAAACTCTCATTTTCCATTTATTCTATATGCTATGTTTATACAATTGCCCCATTACCAGACTTCTCAAGGAAGCTGTAGTTCTTTTAAATAAATACTGACAATACAGTATTTTCCTGCTCCGTGTTATGATTTGATTTTTCCCTTTTTGTCCTAATTACCTTTGCTCTTGTTTTATTAGCATTTAGGAATTTCAGTTTTTGCTATATTAGGAGCTACCAATAGGGTCAGTTTCAAAACTGAGTTTTAAATATGAAGTTCGCTTTCGCAAGAATCCTGATTCAAAGAATTTAATTCTGCTTGCTGCCTTGAAACCCTTTTTGGGAAAAAGGCGGGGGGATATAAATAAATTTATTAAATAAATAAATAATATGTAGGGAAATTAATATTCGTCCCCGTGTGCAATATTCTTCTGCACAGGGACTGAAGGGGAGTCTGAGAGAGACCGTCGCATCCCAGGAGCGTTGCCATGGTTTCACGTCCCCCCACGACTCGGGAAGAAATGAAAATCTCGCGCTCTGCTCCTGGTCTCGTCTCGCCCCGCCCGCACTGCAACCAACTAATGGCCACGCCCCCTTACTCTCCGCCCACATTGCAACCAGATGACGTGAGGGACGAGGAGCCCGTCCATCGGAAGCTCTGACCAATCATAGGGCAGCACGCAGCTGCAGGCGTTGTTAGAAGTACGTCGCTTCCCTTCGTTACTCACGCGCTGCCCTTCCATCGCGCCCCCCTCCTCCGTGTCACACACACACACACACACGCCAGTCAAATCGGCCGTTTCTTTTAGCCTCGAAGGCTTCCCGTTACCCACGGTGCCATACCTCGTGGCTGCGGACGGCAGTCTCCTTAAGCAGTTGGGCACTCTATTGAGGGCGGGAGGGGGGCCCACCTCAAGGCACCGTAGCCCCTTTAAGAGCGAAAAAAAATCCCCCCGCCCCCGCTGTTCCCTCGCACAAGAGAGGAAGAGCGGACCGGAGAAATATGGCAGTGAGGAAGAAGCGGCGAGAGAGGAAGACACGTTCTGCGTGCACGCGCGCGCCTCCTCTCCCGCTATTGGCTCGGAATGCCCAGGGCGCGGTGCTTGATGGGAATTGTAGTTCAACTGCAGACTGGTTGTCAAACCGCTGAGAACAACTACATGTGTGGACGAGTGAATATGTAGTATGTGTGGCAGCAATTGTAGCTTTCTCCTGATCTAATTCACAGTAACCCACGCAGATCTTTGTTTACTATCTCAGGAAATAAATTCC
>MTQE01001141.1:1427085-1452756 GCA_014337955.1 Aspidoscelis marmoratus | reverse complement strand
AAAACATTTTGAATTCGAAATAAGGGTGCCGTGAAGACACACTCTTTGTTTGGGCAAGTAGTGCTGCAGCTACTGACCTGGAGGAAGTGGTTATTGTAGGAAATGCTGGGCAAGTGGGAATTTCCGAATTCTTCCAGTTATTTTATAGGAGTGGGTGGCTTGCCATGGGGCCCAACATTTCTCATGCCATTTGACCCCCTTCCTTGAAAACCTCAAACAAGCCTTTGTTTGCAGATCTTGCAAATATGGAAATTTGTATTATTAAATCTAATACATTCCTTTTTACTGGGAATTTCTGGAAGTTTCCTGAAGTTCAGTATGGGGCTCCCTGAAAATGAATACATAGGATCCCTGGTGGTCTAGTGGTTAGGATTCGGCGCTCTCACCGCCGCGGCCCGGGTTCGATTCCCGGTCAGGGAATCTGTATTTTTAAACATCCTAAAAAAAAAAGCCCACCTTCCTGTTGTCAAGTGCACATCATGTTTTTGATTATTTGTTTTGATGACTTGAATGTTCTAGCTCAGTCTCAGATATTTATTTCAATCTTAGAAAGGAATATCAAATGTGGGACATCATCATAATCAATTATTATTAATAATAAATCTGAGTTTAATCCAGCTTCAGTCCACCTTCAGAGCGAGAGAACACATCAGCAACGTGACCAGTAATTTTCTTTCCACATTATCTATCCCAAAAGTGAATTTTCTGAGTTATTTAACACTTAAGGCTGTGTTTACACCCTTACTTTAATTCTTCTTCAGCCTGAATTCCAACCTATTTGGTTATATCTTTCTGCATTTCCTCCCTCTGTTCCTCCCTATGCAAGCCTCTGCTCTGAGTCTTGGCCCTCCACTTCACTGCGACAGTCCTTCCTCTGCCCCCCTGACCCCTGCTGTGATTCCCTTTGCTCTGTTGTCAGATCTGCTCCCACCCCGTGATTCTGTTGTTGGATCTGCTTCCTCGCCCTGCGATTCCTTTTGACAGCAGCAGGAAGGTGTGACCAAGCCATTACAGATTCCTAGCCTAGGAGACCCATTTTGGTGATGCAGTTTGGTGTGATCCACTGAGTTGTGGGGTACCCCTGCTAAACTGGATAGGGAAGTATGGACCCTTCCACACATTTCTGCAGACAGGTTTACTCATCAGTACCACTGTATGTTCTAGACAGCTATTCCGGGTCACCTAGACCATGCTGTGCTTTGTCCAGTGAGGATGGAGTGTGGTAACAGGGGGTGTGGCATCTCCATTCCATATATACCTGAATGCAGAACTGAGAGACACAGCCCAGGAAGAGTATAAGCCTCAGCCTGCAACAGTTTACAAGTAATTGTGGAAATGCCCTCTGTCATACAATTTATTTATTTAATAATTTCAAATGGTTTACATATATCTCAAATTTACATTAGCATTATCCCTTACATATTATACTTGTTTTACATTTGAGATACAATTGTTTTCCTTCCTTCCTTCCTTCCCTCCCTCCCTCTTCCCACCCCAGTTGGGATGCCATTCTCAGATTCCACTTGTTTCCATATTAGAGATTGGTTTTATCATTCCTTGAAGCACTGGGTTCCCCACCTTTCTCCTTAGGTAGGTAAATACCTTCCTCCAAATAGCTATTGCTGATATTGTGGTTTGGTGCCCCATATATCTTAATCACCTTTCCCTTAGGAAATCAAAAAGCATTTGTTCTGCAATATGATTATACCAATCCTTTAATTTTCTTTCCTTGGAGGTTTTCCAATTCTTTACAATAACTGCATTTGCTGCCATTAATAGTTGGTGCATAATGTAGTGGCTCTCTCTTTGAACCTGCTGGTCAAATTTATACAGTAAACGCATTTCTTTTTGTCATACGTTTTATTACACCAGTCTTTTTATGATGTGATATGGGCAAAGTTCTTGAATCCACAAATAAACACATTTGCAGGTCACCCTCCTCCGCTCTGTGACTTCTTATTTTCAGACAGCTGCAAAAGGTCACACCAGGATATGCCACGACATGTTGTTCAGAGAAGACACTTTGTGGAAATTTTTATTACAAGTACTTGAAACTGTCTTCGATGTACTGCTTGAGTTTTGCACTCCCTGGTAGGAGACCACAATAAATTTAACTGATATAATTAGTGCAACCCAAACCTTTCAGCTCTGAGACTAATAACTTTGGGGAGTTCGCACTTTGCTTCCCTTTCCTGGGAAGCAAAGGACAGACTTGTTCACACAAGCACTAAACATCTGCACTGGCACACAAATCCTTCCCTTGTGTGTTTGGACATCTACCTGTTATTCAAATGGGTGTCTGGTGGCCGCCATTTTCTTTTGCCAGCGTTGCTGCCAACACATGTGCAGAAGGTGCAGAGAAGGGCAACCAGAATGATTAAGGGTCTGGAACACCTCCCTTACGAAACCAGGCTGCAACGTCTAGGCCTCTTCAGTCTGGAGAGACGGCGTTTGAGAGGGGACCTGATTGAAGTATATAAAATTATGCACGGCATAGAAAAGGTGGATAGAGAAAATTTCTTTTCTCTATCGCACAACACTAGAACCAGGGGGCACTCTATGAAGCTGATGGGTAGGAGCGTAAGGTCTGACAGGGGGAAGTATTTCTTCACACAGAGGGTCATCGGCCTATGGAATGTACTGCCAGAAGAGGTGGTGACAGCTACCAGTCTGGATGGCTTTAAGGTAAGGTTAGACAAATTTATGGATGACAGATGTATCAACGGCTACTAGAACGAATGCCTAGGTGCATCTTTCAGGCTGAGGGGGGGGGGAGGAAATGGGGCGCTTCTAGGGCCATCTGCTGGAACTCGAGAGCAGGAGAAGGTTTGTCCTTGTCTCTGCTTGAGATGCCCGTGAGCATTTGGTGGGCCACTGTGTGCAACAGGATGCTGGACTAGATGGGCTGTGGCCTGATCCAGCAGGGCTTCTCTTATGTTCTTATGTTCTTATGTAGGTGTTGTCACTAGGACAACTGTGATGCACCATGTCAGCACACTTGTTTACTGCATCACATGATGCGAAATCACCAGAAGAGGTGCAAATAGGCCTGCCCAGAGCCTGGTGCAGATCGAGGTAAGTGCATGCGTGCTACACTTAAATGTGCACCATGTGTATTCACCGTGGATGGAGCTTCTGCACAGAAGTGTAAAGAATTTTAGGAAGGAAACTGCTTGTAACAGGCCTGATAACTAGCGGAGCTCTTATCAGGTCTGCTAAATTTCAAGGATGAAACTGTTCCAGCCAGTTGACTGACCACTGTATGAACTGGGGTCCTCTTTGCTATAAAAACGCCTGTGTAATAGGCATATAAATATTTAAATCTCCTCCTTACTGTGAATAAATTAGATGCACATTAACCTTGGAAGGCGTTCCAGGAAGGCTGTAACCTAAAGTTTCTTCTAACCAATAGAGACGTTGGGAAGGAACTTTCAGCCAGGATAGAATTTAAAAGGTTTGTTTTATTGTGTAGTTTTTTGAGTTGCTTAGAGGGCTTTGACCCAGAGACCAGGTTCCTTTTCTTTTATTGCAGTAAAAAAGAAGAACAAAGGGAGTACATTCATCCTCAGCTTGCTTATTGACCAAACATACCCACATGGATGGAAGAAAGTTGACAGAGCAACGATCTTTCCTGGCAGAAGGAACCATTTCTAGTTAGGAAACTGTTCCTTTACAAGGGAACGCTCTGTCTTGGAGTTCCCCCCATGGCAACTACTAGACTGAGCATGGAAAGGCCCTAAAACTGAGAAAATACACTATTTGCTTATAAATATGCTAAACCGTAGCATTACAATGCATCCTTCCTAAAACAAAGCTGCAAGGAGGGAATAGGGGTGGAGGTAAGGAAACATAAAGGAAATAGGAGAGGAAGGGGACGAAATAGTCTTCTGCAAAGTCCATAAATTAAAGCGTGAAACGGCAGACAGGTTTGTCTCGCAACAGAACTGAATTAGTTGGACCGAGTGCAAAAGTGATTCCGCACTGGGTGGTATATCGGATCAGCAAGCGTATTATGGGCCTCCCTTCCCCTCGATGGTGCAGTTTAAGTGAGATACATTCCAGAATATGGCTAAGTGTGGAAAGGACCCTAGTATGCTTGCTGGTACGGTATCCCACCCAGTGTGGAATCAGCAGTCAATATAAGGTAACTTCCAATGAGCCTTTAAACATTCTATTAGGTGTTTAAACTTGTCCTGAGTTTGAGTTACTGCATGTTCTGATCTTCCTTTTCCTAACCTTTGCCCTTTTCCGGAGGCCCTGTTTAAAGTTCCCCTTTCTCACTCAGTTTGCTTCCTTGCTGCTGCTGCTGCTGTTCGCAGTCCACATGGATCTCTTTGGCTGCTCTCAGCCCAGACTTTACTGTCGTGTCCAGCCAGCCATGCAGCCTGACGGTGTGTTCCCCAGCAAAATGGATCCTGCCTTCTGGCTGTTGAAGGGGCTTACTATAATCTGCAAACTGGTACGGGGTGAAGGAAGCAAACGCACACATCGAAAACTGATCGAGGCTCCATCTTTTGATCACGGAGGAGGGACACAAGGCCCGGATCTTTTCTTTGGGCAGCTGGTGGACGGCTGACAGGTCATCCATCAGGATATCAATGATGTCATCATGGTTGAGGGACAAGAAGAAGCGCGAATCATCTGCCTGGACGTAAGAAGCTAGAATGACCCCAAACCCACTGGAAAAGTTATGACTGGGGTAGTAGATGAACCGAGCGGGGCGGTCAGTAATGGATTTCCCACCGTGAATACCATCAGCTTCCCAGAACGGCTCTGTGCAGGCGAGGAAGGCTTTGCTGGCACTTCTGTAGTGAATGGATCGCAAGGCGTCCGTTTTATTATGGGAGAGCATTGGGTTGAATTTGATGCGCCGCGTGGCTCTCGCGGTGGAGGTGACGACGGCGAAGTCGGCCGTCACACTCTGCAGGATTTTGTCCGGGGTTTGGTAAATCACAGTGACGCTCTCCTCGCTTTGCTCTATTCCAACTACCCGGGTGTTGAACTGCACTGTCCCTGGAATGGTGCTGTAAATGGCTCTTGGCAGCTGATCCATGCCTCCGACGATTTCATAAAATCTGCAAGCAAAAACAGGCTTTGAATCAATGGGTTTGGGAATTCTGATGACAAAGAGAAAACCACTGGGGCTTAAAAAACAAAACAAAAAACTTTTAGGCCCTTTCTGCACTGGGATGTAACCTGGAAAAGGAGCTTGCTGTCCGCCCAAGTAGCTATTGCTGGAAAACCCAGAGATTGTCAAGTGTTTTCCAGCAATAGCGTTTTTTACATACCTTCTGGACAAAGCTGCCATCATAGCTCTGTGGATGCCCAAGCAGTCATCCATGCACATGGAGATGCCAGTGTGCACATCTGGGCATTCAGGATGCCCGAATGCCTGGATGTGTGCCATACTAAAACAAAAAAAGACACTATTGGCCACAGCACTGCACAGCACAGTAATTGTGGCAAGACTTCCTACATTATCACCTCCTAGCGGGATATCTGGCTGCTGTTTGGCTAAGAAGGAGTTTGTCCTCCTCTCTGTTGAAGGTACTTGTTTTCCAAAAGACTTGCTATCCCAAATCTTGTGTCATCTAGGGATATGCATGAATATTCGTAAAATTCAAAATTTGTATGAATTCGGACATTCAAATTCGAATTGAATGTTAGCACATTTGAAGATTGACATTCGAATTCAAATTAAATGTTTTGATGCATTCATATGAAGCTTTGTATGAGATCTGTATGGATTTGTATGGGATTGAACATTTGTATCGAATAGAATCCTACGACATTTGAAGGGATCTATTAAATGGATACAAATTTTCTTGCATTCGATTCGATACGAATTGAATACAAAAAAAAAATTCATGCACCCTGGTATCGTCTTCAGATTTGGAAATAGTTCCATCCAACTTGTCTAATCATTAACAATTATATTGACGCCTCTTTGGCAGAGAACTGGCCCTGGGGACACCTGCGTGATGCCTCCCTCCAGTTTGATGAGGCTTCAAGGTGTTCGGTGCATCTCTCTAACCACCTGTGCGTCAATCCAGGAGCAGTGGCTTTCAGCCCATGCATAATCAGCCAGCTTGGCAGACTAGAGCAGGTAAATATCATCTACCACGTTCCCACAATTAACCGAGGAGGTTTCCTGTTCAAAGAAAGAGATTAGTCTGACAGGAGTGGTGCTTGTAATCACCGCATTGTGTTTTAGGCGTGTACAGATTAACTGCTGTTTGATCTGCTCTGTAATCTTCCGAAGTACTGAGTGCTCTGAAGTTTTCCTAATCCTCCTTTTTGCTCTTTTCTGAAGACAAGGATAATCTTTTGTTTAGTCATCAGGAATTTCATATATTCACCAACATTGCCTTTTCGCACTTTGCCTACGAGGGAGGTCCTGGAATGCTCCTGCATGGAACATCTCCACCATCTGGAGCCATTTCTATTCCGGAAGCATCTCCGAGCATGCAGGACCATTCCTTGGCCAGATAGCAGTGGAGCACTAAAAACTGCTGCATGGCTATATGGGCTGCATCTAGGGCTTGGCCAGTACACTCTGGCATGTGCCCTTTGCATTGCTTCCAGGCAAAGGAGATAGGGCAGCAGGGTGGCGCAGCCACAGTTATGCATTGTGTTGCCCAGTTGCTGTGTCAATGGCTGGCACACATGGCCATTGCTGTAGTTAGGCATTCACCACTAGTACAGCAGTGTTTTGCATTTACTGAGCATTAGTTCCAGGTAACCTTGAGATGGGTCAGGTGTTCAAAATCCAAATGCCCGATCCATCCTTGATCTTCCCTGTACTTTATGACAAGGCCTTAAGATGCAGTTCATCTGACACAAAGGGGAAGGGACAATCTCCCCTTGCCCAAAGACCTGAATAAAGAGATGTGTCTTCACCTGTCATCTAAATACATACGGCAAGGGTGCCTGACACATCTTGGAGGGGAAACTATCCCACAGCCTCGGGGCTATCACTGAGAAGACCCTCCCATTTGTCCCCACCCCTTAATTGGGCCACCCTGACAGAGCTTCAGACATGGGTACGTCTGTATAGGACTTTTTGTTTTTGTTTAAGGTACTTGGAGTCCAAACTGTTGAGGACCTTGTAGGACCAACGGTGTTGAGGACCAACGTTATTACCTTGAACTGGGCTTGGTAGCAAATCGGCAGCCTGTGTTGTTCTTCTAGGACCAGCGTGATGCACTGCCAGCACTGCCAGTTAGCAGTCTGCTGCTGCATCTGCACCAGCTGAAGTTTCAAAACCATCTTCAAGGGCAGCTCCTGGTATAGCACATTATGCAAACTGGGAGCTGGCACCAAATTTCCCCTCACAAGGCTCCTGGTTTTGGAGCCCTATCCACATTGGTGTCACAGCTCTGTTTGACTGTCACTCTATGGAGAATTGGGGCATTTTTGCACCGTTCTTAGGTGTGCATGCTCATGAAGTTCTGGGATGCATTGCGTGTTTGCACCTTGTGACACCTGATGCCCCTGGAACATACCCAATGCTTCCCCAAGCCTTGGGTAAGTGCAATCACTGGGATTGTCTCACCATGACAACAGTCATGTGTGGTGCCATTGCCATATGCACCACAAGCTACCTAACCTTTATCCCATGTGACTGGGAATCTACCTGAAAACATCCAGATGGTGAGCATCTGTATTCTTTCCAGCTGGGGAGGTCATCTGAGCTGCTGTGCAAATGCACTGGTTCTCAAATGAACCCTTGACTCAACTGCGCTTGCGCAAAGTGTGAGCATCGCCATACCAAGAGTGTTGCTATATGCGCCATCGCACAGGACTACGCATTCAAGATGGTGGTGTCCAGGTGTGGATTGGCCTCAGGTAAGTGATCGATTGTGCGGGGGCTAGGCTGTCATTGGCTAGCATTCACAAGTGTGGGAGCTAGTCAATGTTAGTCTCTTGCACACCTTTGCTGTCCATGGGATGGCAAGGGAAGAGCAAAATAGTGCAAAATTGATCAGATTTAGGGGGAAGGCTCAGATAAAATTGGGAGGGCATTATTGGGGTGATCCTCAAGAACCAAGGACTCTTGAGACATTTTAAGCATGGGAAGTGACCATAGTCCTGGAAAAACAAAAGTTTTTAGATCCTAACACGGAAGAATAAGTTGTAAGAAGTTTGAGTATGTATTTTTAGTCTTAGAGCTGGGAAGAACCATGAAACCACCTGGTCTAAAGGAGAGATAATTTATTTCAGACATGTTATATATGCTTACCTTGTTTCATGCAAGAAGGTGGCATCCCCTCTCATGCTCTCTATGAAAGAGAGGTAGTAACCAGAGTCTTCATTTAACAAGTCCCCGATCATCTGGACAGCTCCACGACTGAGTTTTGTTTCTTTGATTAAGTACTCCTATCATTAAAAAAAGAGTTCAGAGCCTCTTAAGCAGAAGTCAAGTATGACACTGAACCAGTTTATGAAAAACAGAAAAAGTACAACATGAAGCAGAAAGATGTAATTCGTATAATGTATAGCTCTGAATATAACCTGAGGGCCTTATTTTGCAGTATTTCCCCCCTAATGGAGAAAGAAGAAGAGGTGGCTTTTATACCCCACTTTTTTCACCCTTAATGGGACTCAAAGCCTTCTGTTCATATTCCCACAACAGACACCCTGTGAGGTAGGTGGGGCCGTGAGAGCTCAAAAAGAGAGTTGTGACTAGCCCAAGGTCATCCAAGCTACCTTTGTGAAGGAGGGGGGAGTCAAATCCATTGAAGTGTATAAAATCATGTATGGTATAGAAAAGGTGGATAGAGAAAATGTCTTTTCTCTATCACACAACACTAGAACCAGGGCTCACTCTATGAAGCTGATGGGAAGGAGAGTCAGATCAGACAGAGGGAGGAATTTCTTTACCGAGAGGGTTATTAGTCTATGGAATCTGCTGCCAGAAGAGGTTGTAACAGCAACCAACCTAGAAGGTTTTAAGGAATGGTTAGACAAATTTATGGATGATAGATGTTTCAATGGCTACTAGAATGGGTGCCTAAGTACATCTTTCAGGCTGGGGGCACAAGCAAGTTTTGTTCCATGCTTCTAAGGCCATTTGCTGGGATTCAAAAGGAGAAGGTTTGCCCTTGACTCTGCTTGAGATGTCCATGGGCAATTGGTGGGCTGCTGTGTAAGACAGGACACTAGACTAGATGGGCTGTAGCCTCATCCAGCAAGGCTCCTTTTATGCTCTTAGGACTATGAGATATCAGTCCGGCACTCTAACCAAAAACCGAAGGAAAGTTATGATGCTTATCATCTCAAAAGAAGGTCTCAATGAATTCAGGGTATGTCTAGATACAAGGTAAACCGCAAAATCCTCTTGAAATATACCCAAGACGTTTCCAATGTGGTGTCGACAGCAATGTTCAAAAAGTGTGTTACAATGAGAAATCTAGTATTGATGCTGGGTTTCTTGCAATAGCCCCATTTTTCTACGGTGTCTAGCAAGCTGCGCATGTGATCAGCCCTTTGAGGACTTCCAGGAACCACTGAAGTGCATGGAAAAGAACAAAAGAAAGGGAGCGTGTGCTACTCACCAGTCATCCAGGTAAGTGGGCTTTGCTGCTTGTGTCCTACTAACATAGGAGGAGCCCTACTGGATTAGGCTCTAGCCCATCTAGTCCAATATCCTGTCTCACACAATGGCCTTCTAATTGCTTCTGAGCTTCTCAAGCAGAAAACAAAAGCAAAACCTTATCTGCTCTTGGACTCCCTGCAAAGGGTCTTTAAAGGTCTCCTGTCTGCCTCTCCAGCCAGAGGCCAATTCACACTACAGCCCGTAGTGCATGATTAGGGAACTTCTGCACATCTGTACTTGGAGGAGGCTGTTACAGCCTCCAAATGCCCTCTGTCTTTCCAGAATTCCCTAATCATGCAACATCTGTGGAACACGAAATCATGCTCCACATCCTCCCCAACCTCTCACAATCACTTACCTGTTCTGTCCAGCCGGGAAGCATTCGCACCTCTGCTGGACGAGGAGGTCAACATGGGTGTCGCGCAAGCGCACTGGCATCCCTGCTGCCCTCCTGATGTCACTGTGACTGCGATAATGCAGAGCATCAGCGTCATCATGGCGACAGCGCTGATGCCCACACAGTTGCGCAGGGTGCTGCAGCCAAAATGGACTGACCCTGAAATCGAATTAGGGTAAGTATTCAATCGGGGTGGGGTGGGGTGGGGGAGAGCAGCTAACGTTGTCCAGCGCTCCGAGTGCAACGTTGGTTCATCGCGCTCCTTCCCTGTCCAGTGGATGGGAAAGGAAGGGCAAAATCACCCCCCATAACCACTGATTCGGTAACCACGGTTTCAGTTAACCACACTTACCGGATCACCACCCCTGCAGGTGCCATAAGGGAAAAAGCACCCAGAATCGGAAGGTCTATTTTGGACTCCAGAAGGCTGATTTCGGCCTTGGTAGAGTATTTGAATAGGCATGTGATGCCACCGGAGCCCATCCCAAAATGTAAGGGGGCATATGGGAGGCGGGCGGGAGGCATCCAGTGGTGTTGCACACCTATTCCAATGCTCTCTGGAGGCTGAAATAGGCCTTCCGGAGGCCAGAAAAGCACTTCCGGTTCTGGGGTTGCATGACCCCAGAACCGGAAGACCTGTTCATGATTATCCATGGTTTCATGTAACCACGGTAGGAGCTGGAATGTATCTCCAGCAGATATGGGGCCTGGCTTTATATAAGTTGCATCTGAGCAGTTTGCTACTGCCATTTGACGCTAATACTATTCTTTGTTATCTATGAGAATCCACAGAAGCCAGTGACCAGTCATCTTTCTAGTGCTCTTGACAAAGATGTGGAAGTATTTTGCTACTGCTTTCTTCCCAGGTGAGGCTGAGAACTGAACTTATGGCCCTTTGCTTCCCAAACAGTTTGCTCTATCAAAGAGGTTGAGCTACTCTTTTGGATACAGTCTATTAGTAATACTGGGGTCAGAAGCACATGAAAATCAACAAGAGAAAGGGTGCGTGCGCCTGGTTGCTTCCTGGAAAACCTCAGCAAGGTGAATTCATATGTAGTTCAACAGGCACGAAGGTGAGCAAATCTGTGCTGGGACTGGTTGCTTGAGTCTGGTGGGCTACTGTGAGAGGTAATGACGTAGTCTTTTCTGTATCCAGCATTGCCCCTTGTGTTCCTTTAGGAAATGCTTCTTTTTACCTTGGTTGAATAGGTGTCGTATTTAGCAAATATGTAGCTACAGTTTGTTCTCTCCAATTCTTCTCCAACCTGGGAATGGACACCAATAAAACCCACATGAGTATGGAAGAAAGGGGAGAAGTGCTATTGCTTTTAAAACATCAGGGAACCAAAGGGGGGGTGTGTGGAATCAAAGGTAATGAAAAAGATAACATTGAGAAAAATGTCAAAATGGAGTTAAGAGAGAGCTGTATGGACCATGTTTGTACTGTGAGTGCTGGTACACTCCCCAGCCAGACCTCCAGTGTTTGTAGTGCAGATGATCCATCCTGGACCATCTGAATTGCCATAGCAACAGCCTGTCACACGCCTGGCGTTTGCCATGGTGACTGTCATGCGGTGTGCAGCTGAGCAGTCTGGGCTACAATGCTCTGCTTTCTAGCAGCTTTGTATCAGGAAGCGGGTGCGAATGCTGCTGACTGGGGACATATAAGCCACTCCCAGTCAATGGGTATTTTTGTACGTCCTTTCTCGTCCTGTGGATGGGAAAGGTGTACAATCAACTAACCTTGACTAGTGCTTGTACTTGTGAGTGCTAGTCACTAACAGCCCACCCAACGCGCGATTGAACACTCACCTGTGTTCAATTGCCAGGCCGATCCTCTTCATGGCATCACCATCTTGAGTGTGGCGCCCTCCATGACTGTGTGTGTATCAGCATTGTCACTATGACGAGGCTGACACTCTGCACAGTCACAAGGCCTTTTAGCATTTGACCCATAATCAAGAATTAGGCAACATCTGGAAAACAGCATCTGCACTTAGAGGAGGCACCCCTGCCTTCCCAGATGTTGCCTAATTCTTGATGAGGGGCGTGTCCCCATGCACGTTTGGTCTGGTACTGAAATTGGGTTCAGCAAGGGGTGTCCCCATGTGTTTTAGATTTGGTCTGATTTCCATGGACCAAACTAGGACCAAATTTAGTACCCCAAAAAAACCAAGTCTGGGCACCCAGCCCGCATTACTGGGAATGGCATGTTGACGGGCAAGATTTGATCTTGGACCCGCTCCCGGTCCCATGCATGCCCAATCAAACCCACATGGCTTGCATGGTGATGCACCCTAGGTGTGGAGCACAAGATCATGCTCCACACCTTTCCCAACTCTTACCCCAACTTGCCTGATCACGTTCAGCTGGGCGAAGAGGTCCACACAACTGCCACGCACATGCGCTGGCAGTTCTTTTGCCTTCCTGACGCGACTGCTCCAGAAGGGTAAATGTGAACAGGCCCTTTGTCCTTAGCAAAGGCATATCAAACTGAAAGATGTCCAATGATCTCAGCAGTAAAATGTCTATGCAGTCTTGGAGTAGCACCCATGTGGTGCTCTCCAAGTGTTGTTGAACTCCAGTTCCCATCAGCCTCAGCCAATATGGTCAAAGGTCAGTGATCTCAGCAATTGGAATCCAATATCATTCAGAAGACCCTACTTTGGCTACCGTCACAATAGGGTGTGCCCTAATAAGAGGGTTTCCTTGAAATGCTGGGTGGGGTACAGATTTAATTTTTTTCAGTAATAGCAATAATAGATAATCACAGCAACTTTGTGAAGTTGGACTGATTATACTACCCATCCAGAAACAAGAATTGTGCTTCCAAGGTTTACTTCCTCATGCCATATACCTTTCTTGCATCATGCTGTGGGATGCTAAATGGTATTTGCCCAGAGATGCTTCCCAGAGATGAGAATGTTGCAACTAATTACTTCTGTAAACATAATGCAATGCATTCTAAAATTGTATACATGGAATGGTGCCTCAGAGCTGGGAGTTCTTAAACAGAAATGCACATCACATAAGACAGCCATACTGGGGTGTGGAAGCCCTTGTTCCTGGATTTTGGAAGAGGTCTTGTGGGCTTCTAAAGCAGCAGTCTGACACTTATGGTCCTCCAGTTTCCCAGCATTCCACTCCCAGAATTCTGTGCTGACGCTGGGGCTAGCATGGAATGATGAGAGCTGTAGCTCAGGAACTCCTGGAAGGTCACAGTTTGAGACCTCCAGCCTGAGGAATAATTTATCCTTGAGTGGTATTTTAGTATTTGGATCATTCTACCTCCCCAGTTTAGTGTCTGGGATCAGAGGGTATTTTTGCACTTCGCCTCCTGTCCCTGTGAGGCAAAGTTCTGGCACCTAGGGACGCCCAAAGCATTTGAAACTTGGCTGGCGCTTTACTAGGCACTACCAGCTAAGTGCAAATCACCATAATTATGGTGTTCATTGTATTGCTATGGCAAAGGCACTAATGCACTTGTGTGGTGCTGTTACTATGGTAACTAGGTGACACAGGGTGCAATTGTGCCTGTGCCAGCAGTCACATGCTCTCCCTTGGACCTCTTCCACCTGGAAGAGGTGCAGATGCAGTGTGGAGGGCTATCCCAGCCCTCCTGCTAGTATAGGTGAGGAGTATAGTTCTAGTAGAGAAATGACTCTACAATGCGTGGATGCAACTTGTGGGAGCCCCCCACAATCTTTACCACAAATGTAAGTGTGAAAAGTCCCAGAGACAGAAGATTTCTCCTGATAATATAAGCATGGACAGTATCTGAACCTGAGTCAGGGCCTTCTGATACAGCTGTGAGGCGGTAAGGCCTTCTTCTGAGGGGGCCACTGTGTAATTCAAGATGCTGGGGTCCTGGTTGACATCCTTAATTCTCTTCCTTATGTTGTTGACCAAATACCAGGCATCCTCATCCTCATTAATGAATTCTGACAGGCCTAGGCCAAACTTTTTAGTATATTCAAGAACAATCCTGTGGAGAAAAAGCAAGAGCCAGGTGTTAAGAATGTTTGGATGATGACTCCCACTAACCAGCATATATGAGAAGCTGTACCCTCATGCCTCCAGATATGGGCTAAAACCCAAAATTGTCCCAGTAGTATACTGAGAATGCCAGTTGTAACTGTGGCATACCCAATAAGCTTTTTCACTTTCAGACACTGTGTTTAATTTGTTCATTTTTATATTTGGTTTTAATGTTGCCACTCATCCTGAGACCTTTCAGTAGAGGGCGTAACAGACAGACAGACAAATAAAGAAATAAAAAGGTGGTTTAAAAAAATGTATACCCTGCCCTTCACCTAGAAGGGGTCAGGGTAGGTCATGCCACCTTTAAAATCAATAAAAACATATAAAACATAATTGAAACATAGTAATGACAGCAACTCCACCCTTTTAATGGCTCCTTTGTTTACTCAGCGTCTTCAGTGAGGAAAACAGGTTACCTTTCCAAAAGGAAGCTCTGTGTGAAGATCAGCAGGGTATTTCTACCAAGATCTTTGTTGTTCTCATGTGCTATATGTGCAAAAACTGAAAACATTGGGCCTGGTTGCACTTAGCTTCCAGGAGTGGTTCCAGCTGTTCATGGAGAAACCCATCCACTTCATTGTGTTGTGGCCACCATCCCACAGGGTACCAGAACTCATTCCAGTTGCCCCAGTCTTTGCTAGCCATGGACAAGTAAAATCTTGTCCACAGCTTGACCAGGAGCAGATAGCGAGCCCCTGGTCAGCAATACTTGCTCCCTCTTCCAAGTGTGAAGCTTATGAGTGAGCAGCTGCACAGTCACATGCCACGGGCCAATTGCCACAGCACTATCTGAGTGCAAGCCAGATGTTACCACAGCTGTTTTCACAGTAATCTGGCCAGCCTTGGCTGGACCATCCACACTTTAAGTGCTGGTGGTCTGGTTGGAAAGTGCATTAACAGTTGAAGTGCAGATGGCTCCATCCATGCTTGATCACTGGAATGGTATTACTATTACTACTGACCACAAGACCGAAAGGAAGTTATGATGTTTATGATTTCAAAAGAAGATTTCAATAAATTCAGGCTATGCCTAGATACAAGGTAAACTGCACAATCCTCTTGGAATATACCCAAGACATTTCTAATATAGCATTGATTGCAATGTTCAAAAAGTGTGTTACAATACTCTTATGAGAAATCTAGTAGTGATGCTGGGTTTCTTGCAATAGCCCACATATATATTAAGTTATATTAATATATTAATATATTATTACTATTACTATTCCACTGAGGGAAATGTGAACAGGCCCATTATTTAAGCTTCTTAAGAATGCTGAGTGATGTGGAATCATGCAAACAGTACAGGGCTTTAGAAAGAAAACATCTTCCTTTCTATTTCCTTTCTGAAAAAAGAGGCTTATGTTTCTGTTGCCCAACCTATCACAGCTCAGTGGCTTGCACAAAAAGAGGGCAGGGCAGGGCAGGGCAGGGCAGGGCAGGGCAGGGCAGGGCAGGGCAGGGCAGGCAAGCAGCCAAGGCCATCTGTAGGAATTTGAGAGCAGAGGCCTATTCACACTATGGCCTCTAGTGCACGATTAGTGAACTTCTGGTGAAGAGCATACACATGAGGAGTAGGCTGTTACAGTCTCCAAGCATGCCCGCCCTCACCAGAAGTGCACTAATTTTTTATTAGGTGTGGCGCACAAAACCAACCTTACCTGAAACCTTACCTCAAGCGTCCGGGGCAGTGACCATTTGCTCTTCTTCCACACTCTGGGATCGTCTGAGGTGCTGTGCAAGCGCACTGGCACCTTGAATGACCATAGATGCAACTGTGACAGCGTGTGCGCTGAACGTCTGCATTGTCAAGGCAACGGTGCTGACGCACGTGCAGTCGCGGAAGGTGGTGCAGCCAAAATGGTGATGCCCAGAGAAGGAACGGGCCCCGGACTGAATAACGTAAATATTTGATCCCAGGGGCGGGGGAACGGCCAAAGTTGACTAGCAATCCAAGTGCGACTGCTAGTCAACATTGGTTAAGCATGCTTCTTTCTCATACAGCAGACGAGAAATGAGAAAATGCCTTAGGTGAAGGTTTTGTCTTTGTCTTCTGCTTGAGATGCCCTAAAGCAATTGATGTGAGACAGGACTTCATGGGCCCTGGTGGCCTGACCCAGAAGGGCACGGAGGGTGAAATCTTTGAAGGTTTATCGTGTCTGATGGAACTTTCCAGGCTCCAAAGTTGGGACGAGTAGGAATGCCACAATGTTGGCAACCCTTGGCCTGCAGCCCTGGCCGCTGCTCTAATTTTGGGACAGGTAGGTCATTCTGGCCCAAGATCAGACCTGCATGGTGTGGAATAACATGCACCACATGGAAACTGGCAGTGTTGCTGTCTGTTGCTGGCAGGATTTCTGCTACTGTTGCCGCTGATGGTTTTTCCATGAATCTTTGGAGGACTCGGGGGCCAGGAATTGGCAGTCCCTGTTAACCTGCTTGGACATCCTTTCTAGGATGTGACTCACACAACCCACAGTTCCAGGGCTTTTTGACAAAATGAGTAACTTTTAAATTTTCTGTATTTTATGTGTATTTTTGCATTTTCTGCTTAATTTTATATTGTACTGTATTGTGCTTGCATTATACTGAGCAGTTTTCCTGAGAAGGTATACAAATACTTGCATTTTCCTGCTGTTTAAGGCCCACACTTTTTCCAAAACAATTCCTCCTAAAATCATCCCATTTCCTATTTTTTAATTTATCTTTTCCAAAGACTCTGGGACAAGGGTCCCAGATAAGAGTCCAGCTCCTTAACCACTAGACCGAACTGGCTCACATGCAGCCATGGAGTGGCTGAAGCGCAGTCGCAGAGTGGTAGGGACGCAAGTTTGATCCCCAGGTTCTCACCAGAAGAAAGCAGTGTCAAACTACTTCTATATATCTGTTTTTTAAAAAGGGCACGACAGTGCCCAGAGAGGTGCCCATGCAGTCAACCAGAGTGAGGACTTAAGAGACTGAAGTCTCTTCTATCTTTCATGTCATCAACTGTAATATGATATGGAGTTCCAAAGATGAGTAACAGGGGAGGCAAGCCAAGATTTACATCTGCTGTGTGAAATTGATCAAATAAGCCAGCGTATGTGACTAATACCTGTGACTCTCAGGCAAGCGCATGGGCCCCAGATTTGCAAACCAGCCTTCCTTCTCGTTGCGATAGGTTTGGGCTCGTCCCCCCACACGATCACTAGCTTCAAGGATTGTCACCTGCAGGCAAAAAACAACATGACTGTTTCATGCTGATAGCTTCTCCTTGCCAAAAGAGGCTGCTGACTTCTGTGTGAAAGAAACAACCCCAAGCATACAAAAATCCAACTGTGGGCCTTTATGCATGGACTTTTAATCTTGATTAAGAGTCCGGGTAGAACACTTCTAGGCCACACCTCCTGCTGGTCCATGCTGTCTGCAAGAGACAGAGACAGATCCGGATCTAATCTGGTTCTATTGTAGACTCCTGGGGAATGATTTTCAGCAGCGCACCACAGCGTGCGGCCAAAGGCATGTGGGTGACGGTGGCTGTGAAGCTCATGCAAGCTTTGCAATTGCAGGAAGGTGTGAGTTGGATCAAGGTTGACAGTGTAGATGGGGCTGATCTGGCCCACACCTCCATATGATCTGAATCAGTGGGTGGTTCCACATTTGCCGCCAAAAAGCGGATCTAAAAAGATCCGCTTTTTGGCAATCCGTCTTTTGTCAGATCCATCACAAATAGTGATGGATCTGAGGGCCATCTGCACATGCGCGGGGAGGATGGATTCAGGCAGACGGATGGAATGTGTGCTGTGCAGATGCATCAGCAACCATTTCAACAGTCCTCTGGCTCGCGCACCAGCGGCAACGCCCCCAGAGCCGTGGGAGTGGAGCATGGAGCTGCCAGTCACCACGTGATTCCTGCAGTGCCCAGCCTGCAGGGTAAGGGCTTCGGAAGCAGGCAGCCCTGCTTCCGCCCTTCCCAACATAGCAATCAGAGGGAATCCATCCCTTCGCCTGGCCATGTGTGGAAGCGTCCTGCTTCTGCACACATCCAGGTGAAGAGACAGATGTAAGACCTGATTTTTCAGGTCATACATTTAATCTGGATTTCAGCAGCAAAACCGGTTTTAAAAACTGGTCTTGTGCGCTGAAATGCGGTAGCGGCCTCCGCAAAGGGTCACAGAAGAGAACTCCAATGTGGAAGCCATTTAAGGTAAGTGTCTTTAATGTGTTTTATGGGGGGGGGGGTAAACTGGTTTCCATCTCTAGTGCAGAAACACCCAGTGAGTCCTGTTATTCCAGATCCACTGATCCAGATCTAACCACCAGTCACTTCCAAACTTCCTTCAGCTTTCAGAAAAACACCCAGGAAGGCTTCCAGGTAATAGAGGAAGGAGTAGAAGCCTTAAAGAGGCCACACAGATGTCTTGACCTCAGAAAGGCCTTTTCTGTCTGTTGACCTCAGATGTCTGGCTGCAGTTTGTTTGAAGAGGAGCACCCATTCTAGGCCCTTGGAGTGGGACCTGACCATGAATAGGACACATCTGTTTCCCCATCCTAATATTTCTGGTTACCCATTTAACTGGCCTTGGAAAGGTAAGAGTGAAAACACTCATACCCACCTCCTGTTTTCCCAGCCACCCCCACCCCCCCAATGCAGCTGTGGCCACATCCTCCAGGGGGAAAAGGAGTGTAGCCAGGGGTGATGGGAGGCAGAGGCTGGGCCTCTGTCGCCATTCAGGCGGTACTCTGAGGCCCACATAGGTCTTCTGGAGGTGTGTGTGCACCTCCCCCATCTGGAATCTGGAGATTGTGGTGGCAAAGATGTGGAGGATGCAGACGTGGCCTCAATGGGGGTAAGGGATTGTGGCCTGGGAGGCTGGGGTGGGCCTCTGCACAATGCTCTGAGTCCCAAGTCGATCTTCCAGAAGTTTGTGTGCACCTTCAGAAGGCCTATTTGAGCCTCGGAGCAGTGTGCAAATGGTGGATGTGGCTGCAGTCACATTTGTGGGTAAAGGGCGTGGTCGGGGGGGACAGGAGCCCGAGGGTGGCCACATCCAGCTTTCATTGAATCTTCTATGAAGCTTTGACAAAGGCCAGATCCATATGATTTGAGGGCAAATGGAAGCTTACGAATTTAGGCCCCTTTCAATTCACTTGCAAATGTTGAAGTTTGTACAAATTCATATGAATTTTGAATTGCACAGATATTCATGCATGTCCCTAGCGCCGACTGAAGATCTTTTTAGTCAGGATTTTCTGGAGAGATATTAAGTCTGGGGGTGCGCACGAATGCAGTTTTTGGATTCGATTTGAATATTCGAATGTTTGAATTTGTATGAATGTAGAAAAAAATGAATTATTCAAATTCAAACCATTTCAAATACATTCATATCTATTCATAGGAATATTCAATTCATATTTGAATATACGAATGTCAACAACATTCATATGTGTCCGTACGCATCCGTATGCGTCTGTACACATTCATACACATCCCATTTTTATCCCGAACGCATCTCGTTTTTGTCCCGTACGTATCTGTACAAATGTGTCCTGATATGTAATGCGTACAGCTCTGTACACATATGAATGTCTGAACAATTTGTACGAATGATCTGAAACATTCAGTTTCATTTGAATGTTAAAAAATGAATGTATAAACATTTGATTTGAATTTGAATGTCTGAATTCAAACAAATTCGATCAAATTTCAAATGTTTTGAATATTCTTGCACACCCCTAAGTGAAGTCTTATAACAGTTTTATATATAACCGTTTTAGTTGATTTTTTTTCTCAACCTTTAGTAAATTGCTTTGAGATTGTATTTTTAATAGGAAACACTCTGTAGTTATATTAATGAAAAATGAATCAATCAATCTGATTTCTGTCGCCTGTTCTGGTTGAAAGCTCTTGCCACCTGAGGCAAAAAATGTGTTGTTTGAGGTTGGTGGAAATGTAACGCCAAATAGGCAGCGAAGGCGGAAGAATAGGGTTGGTGAAGACTAAGTTAGATAAAATCTTTAGTAGCAACCTCTTCTCTTCCATCTTGACTTGCTCCTCTTACTGACATGGCTTTTGAGCAGATGGTGTCAGCATCAGAATAGAAAATGTAGCCTATCGACTATTTCTGTGAGCCATCTCATTTCTTCTTTCATTCCTGGCTTTTTCCGAAAGAAAAGTGGTCCCACAAAAGAGCCAATTCTTACCTTGTGTCCAGCTTCTGAGAGCGTGTAAGCTGCGCTAAGCCCAGCCACACCTGCCCCCACAATCACCACATGGCTTGGGTTGGATGTCTTTGGCAGGCCGTCCTTCGCTATTTGCAAATATTCCTCATAATCGGCCTCCTTGAAGCACTTTTCCAGAGGGCTCGAATTACCAGCATAGCAGCTTTGCAAAACTGTCAAGAACAGCAGTGCAGAAAGAACTGGCAAAACACACAAAACAAGAAATGTTAGCCTCCCTGGTTTTCATACATCTGCACCCTTTTTATGACTTTGCCACCTATGCGGTGCCATCCCCAGTGATACGCTAGGAAAATTATACTATATTCCCTGCCTTCCTAAGACTGTTCAACTTTTCTGTGGCTGTACGCACACAAGATTTGAGGCCTGTTTGTGCTCCACACCTTTACCAATGTTTACCTAACACTTACCTGAAGCGTCCAGGAGCGCGACAATTTGCCCTTGCCGGCGCTCTGGGGTCATTTGAGGTCCCGCTCAAGGGCACTGGGAACTCAGACAACTGTAGACACAACTGTGCGGGCGCAGAGCATAGCACAGTCTCTGTTTTTGTGCACCTGAGAATTGTCCGCTCATTCTTATTGGGGTGGTTTAAAAAATCCCAGTGTGATCATACCCATAGTCTCGGGAAACTCAGTCAAAACCCCATAATATGCTTTATGGCAGCAGTTCTCAACCTGTGGGTCGTGACCCCTTTGGTAGTCGAACTACCCTTTCAGAGGGGTCGTGACGAGTCTCCTGCCTTCCCGTTCGATCCTCACCTGAGCTGCCCCACCGCCGTGGTTGGGGGTCTCCACAACATGAGGAGCTGCATTAAGGGGTCATGGCATTAGGAAGGTTGAGAACCGCTGCTTTATGGGAAATCTGGCAGCTACTCTGTGTTTCCCATAATAGCAATGCTTATCTTTGAGTCTGTCACAGCTTTTGAAATCAGGGGGAAGTTTGCAGTCCCTGTCACGTCTGGGTGACAGGAATGGTGAAGTTCTTCTGGCATGTACTAGGATTCGCATTTGCAAATGCTAGTAGATGTCAAACCACCTGCCCATGTGCCCAGATGCCTACCTGAGTCCAGACACGTGTCCGGGTGCTGCCATATTCTCTTTGGGTGACGTGACGTGCATGTGTGTGTGCTGGCTTTCCAGGCCACCTGATGTGCCAGTACACTTGCGCTGCACATCAAATGACCTCCAGCACCCAGAAGAGGTGTGAATGGCCTCTCTGTTGGCCGGGAAAGGTACGCTTTTGGACACGTGTGGGGTCAGAAAATCCTAGTGCATGCTGGGATAGTTTCTGGGATTGCAGGAGCCGTTTCTGGTGTGCTAAAAAGCAGACCACGGAAAGCCCAAACAGAGCAGAAAAGGTCCCCATATATGGCATGCCGAGAAAAAAGGGTGTGAGCGAGGGGAACTGAGCACCATCTGAGGATGACCTAAAGTGTGACCATGGTCTTGCTGTTGGGAGGCATCTTAAGACTGCTAATACCTGTAAATCAATACTGTCTACATTGAGGTATGTGTACATAATCTGTGGCCCTGTGCCAGTTTTTGGCCGCAGTTCCCATCAGCCCCATAGAGCCTGTCCAAGGAACAGAGATGGTAGGAGCTCTATTTATGTATTTATTAAAAAATTAAGAACATAACTCTTTAAAAACATCATGGGAATCTGATCTCAAATAAACATTAGAATACATTGATCACTCAGAAACAAGAACACATTAAATCTGAACAGACTAGGGAACTGTCATTAAAAATTATTTATAGATGGCATTATGCTCCAAATATATTAACAAGAATGATTCTTGAACTATCACCTTTATATTGGCATAGATGTAAAAAATAGAGGATCATATCTTCACATGTGGTGGAATTACCCAATAAACCATAAGTTTGGAATACTGTCATACAAGAAATCAAGAATATAACAGAAAAAAACACAGACTCATCCCTAACTACCCCTACTTCTAGATTATTTATGAACAAATTAAAAAGCAGAGGTCTCAAAAGTGAACGATCCACTTTGAGAATTGCCTCATTTATCATTACAGTATTCTCAGTTTCTTATCCTTTAATTACTGGTCCAGGACTATCCTCTTATTCCATGACTGATGAGCTTATTCAGGAGCCTTTGATGAAAAACTTTCCCAGAAGTCTTCTGAAAGTCCAGGTAGACAATGCCAACTGGATCACCTTTATCCATGTGTTTATTATTAAGTTAGCAAGGTGTGATTTACTTTTGCAGAAGCCATGCTGGTTTTCCTTCAGCAATGCTTGCTCCATTATGTGTGTACTAATTCTGTCCTTAATGATGGTATCCATCTCTTCACCTGGAACTATCGTTAAGCTGACTAGTCTATAATTTTCTGAATCATCCTCTCTTGAAGATTGGGTTTATATTTGCTACCCTCTAGTCTTTATATCAAAGGAAATGTAGTTAAATGGGCAGGAGGAGAAAAAATGTGGGGGTCAAAAAGAGACCAACAAGTCTAAACGAACACCTTCCATATTGACCTGCCCATGCCCTAAAATCTGCAGGGGAAGCCCTCCTGGTTGAACCACCACCCTCAGTAGCAAAAGGGGTGGGTGCCTGGGATAGGTCCTTTTCAGTGGTGGCTCCCTTTTCAGTGATGGCTCCCAGAGGAATAGTCTTCCTCCTGAGATGTGTCAGGCACCTTCACTTTATGCATTCAGGAGAGCTGTGAAGATGTGTTTCTTGTCCTGGCTTTTGGCTAAACAAGGAAATGGCTTTTTCTACTCACGTTCCAGCTCTGTTATGGTTTTAATATGTTCATTTTATATGTTCACTGGTTTTTAATGTTGCAACCTGCCCTGAGACTTTGGGTATAGGGAGGAATAAAAATTCAAGTAAATAAATAAATAAATAATAATAATAATAATAAACAAATTTATTGTTGCTGAGAAGCCACCTGTGTAGTCCTAGTTCAGTGGTCAGCAAACTCATTAGTCAGCAGAGCCAAATATCAACAGTACAACGACTGAAATTTCTTTTGAGAGCCAAATTTTTTAAACTTAAACTATATAGGTGGGTACAGTGTTATTAACTTAATTAGGGTACTCCTAAGCTGGAAGAGCCACACTTAAGGGGCCAAAGAGCCGCATGTGGCTCCCGAGCCGCAGTTTGCAGACCCTTGTCCTAGTTGCTCCTTCGTCCCTCTGGAGAACTTGTAAAGTTTCTTTATAAAATATTTATACATCACCTCTAAATAGCTCTTAGCACACATGTGGGCATAGAAAAAAGTGTGGTTTAATGAGAAAAAAAACCTCATTGTTTTCCTCAACCCCCCCCCTTTTTTGCCTTCTGTTATTGTGGCCTGAAATTAATGGGGAGTTTTGCATTTAAGTGAGCAAAACAACCTGTGTTTGTGAGGATCTTGAACAAATGCCAGAGGAGATTTGTCTTCTGCACTTCCAATTAGAATAATCACAATCCAAACTCAAAGCTTTACAGACCCACCCCCTGCCTGCTGATTGGATCCTGCAATGACATGGCGGGGGGTGGGGAATTGCAGTTCCCCCTTCTCCTCTCCTCTCCCCTCATGCTTTTGCAAAAGATGTCCTGCAAGTCCTGTGCATACACATGCACATACAAATACACACACACACACACACACCTTCGCTCCCCTCCCCTCCCCATCTCCAGCAGCACCGGCTGCTATACATATACACACACACCCATAAACTCAGGACTGGTGCTTTTTCACTTTTCCGCAAATGCAGAAAAGTGAAAAAGAGGCAGCAGAGAGAGTGCTGCGTGCCTGATCACCCGTGCATGGGGGGCATGGGGGGAGGTGCTTCTCTCCTTCCCAGGGCTCAGCAAGGCAAAAGAGGCACCTCCAGTGTGCTCTCCTCCCCTCCCCAGCATTGGCTGGCACACATACAGACACACACACAAACTCAGGACTGGTGCTTTTTCACTTTCCCGCAAATGCTGAAAAGTGAAAAAGGGGCAGCAGAGAGAGAGAGCTGCATGCCCGCTTGCCCGGCTGGCTGCACACGCATGTGCTCAGTCACTGGTGGGGCATGGGGGGGGGAGGTGCTTCTCTCCTTCCCAGGGCTCAGCAAGGCAAAAGAGGCACCTCCAGTGTGTGCTTCCCGGCAAGGAGAAAGTGAGGGGAAGTGTAAAATGAAGCTTTGTTATCTTATCAGTGCCGAGTGTGGAGTGGGTGAATTGCTACATCTTATCAGGCTGAATTGTTACTTCACTGCTGAATATGGATCTGGCGTTTTAACAAATCTGGCAAGGTGTTGATCGCTAGGCAGGGTGAAAGCTCACCCATTTCATGATGTATTTGCCCAAATACTGCTGTAGCGTTCCCACAGCAATAAGGAAGAAGTGTTTTAAAAGCAAAAATGAAAAAAAAACCCTGAAAAAAACAGGTGTTTATTTATTCTGTTTTTTAGCCAAATAATCCTCAAAATACCCCTGAAACTGGTTGGGAATGAGGACGAAGAGGATCCAAATTGTTTCTAAACCGCTTTAAAATGCCAATGGGAATTGGGCCTTTATGTGCTTTAATTTGGACTATCCAAATAATGTGGATTAAGTAAGTGCTATCTGAGTGAAGCTGATATCCCAAAATGTTGGTAGAATAGGAATTCAACAGTGATGCCATGTTTTACCTCTGTCTGCCAAATCCTGTTGTTATTTTTTCTCTGGAAAATACCGGGATGCTAGGTAAGCATAGGGGGGAAAAACAAAGGAAGGTGGGCGGGCACTTACTTAACATCTAGGTATTTTCAAGATGAACAATAATGCAATAAGTAGGCAGATGGAGTTGAGCCCAGGATTGCCTCCTACCATGTGGAGGCACCCTTAGAGATAACTACTACTGGGAGGAAAACATAACATCAGGCAAAAAAACAAAACAAAAAAACAAAAAAACCTTGGCTTTTATCCAGTTAGACTAGTTGGTTGTATGCAGAATAGCCAGAGGGCACTTATGCTTCCTTCCTGAAGAACAGATTTGTTATCAAAAAGAACAAAGAAGGCGGCCGAAGGAAGATTAGCAGGGAAGTTGTGTCTTGATTTACAAATACAGGGCTCATGCCCATGGGGCTGCTACTGCCCTGCGGGGGATTCGGGGCAGCCTTAATGCGAACTAAGATTTGCATAAAGGAGTCCCCATGGCAATGGAGGACAGGGTGGGTTCAAGGGGAACCTGTCCATCCCCATGAAAACTGCGGCAAATCCCTGCATCTGGATGCCACAGTTTTCTCCACCATCCCCCTTGCCTGAGCGCTTAATTGCCCAGGTAAGGGGCTTGAATTACTCCAAACCATCACCTGACAGCTGCCCTGCAGTCAGCTGAGCAACTGTCAGGCAGTGATAGGGGCTGTCAAGAGCAGGGCAGAGCTCCGTGTCTGTTTTAATCATTTTAGCGGAGCTCTGCTTGTGCACATGACAG
>MTQE01001141.1:1347366-1371340 GCA_014337955.1 Aspidoscelis marmoratus | reverse complement strand
TTTTGGCTCCAAGTTTAAACTGAGTTTTGAAAAACAGTTATTGTTCATTGCTTGAAGGGCAAACCCTGCCCAGCTATGAAACATATAAATATGCTGGGCTTTCTGTTCCAAGTTGCTTCCAACAAGAAATGCCTTATCACTGAGCTGGAATAAATCACTGTTCATCTTTTTAAACAAAAGAGTCTCATGGTCTTTCTTTGCCAGCCTGACACATTTTCAGCAACGGAACTTATAGTAAGGTCTGAGTCCCTTTTTACCTAATAGGTAATCTAGGGCCAGCACCCAGGACATCATGATGTGTTCTCTTATCCACAAAGCCTGCTGACTCAAAATCTTTGACAATGAAAGATGATGTATTTTGTTAATAAGAAGATAATCAGATACTGACAACAAATATTGCCCTGCCAGAAAGGGAGGGTTATATTTCAAATAGGTTTTATAGTGTTTTATTGCTTTATTGAATGTCTTGACATTGAGCCTATTCGCACTTGGCTTTATTCTGGAATATATCCTGGAATAGGGACTTGCTGCCCATATGCTAGTGCCGGCTTCAGCAGGCCCAAAGTGAGGTCTGCTATCCTGAGATATACTCCAGAAAAAGGCCAAGTGCGAATAGGCCCATTCTCTGGGACCATTAGATGAGTGGTGGGATAGTTAAACAAAATAAAATTAAATAAAAAACTAAGGTAGACCCTAGGAAGGCTATGATATTTATATGTAGGCTACAAAGCTCTAGTCTAGAAGACATTAGTCTACATCTAGTTTTTGCTGCATTATTTACAGTAATGCTTTAGCTGCTCAGTTCTGAAGATAAAAGAAGGTATTTTTTTTTGTTTCCTGTTTTGAGGTTAGTGATTATCCACATTGGGGGAATATGTACCTTGTGCAGACTTTTCTTGAGGTAACATATGTCAGCAAGTATGACTGAAATCCAACGTCAAAATTGTCCCCCCCCCCTCATTCTGCACACTAGTTTATCTTCTCATTTTCTGCCTGCATGAAACACTTCCATGATTTCCAGTCTTTTTCAAGCATGTTGAAGTCCTGACAGTTTCAGGTTAACGTGAGAGAAGTAGGGAAAAGACTCCTGTCCTCCTTGGGGCTAATTGAGCTTAGGATCACACTTTTGGATATTGGAAAGGGTGGTCATTCTTTAGATGCTTGAGACCCGTACTAGAGGAAAGAGCGGCCTGGGGGATGTGCAGAGTTCTGCTATATTACTGAGGGCTAGTTAATAAAAGGGGAGTAGCTATATAGCTGAGTAGTGACAGGGATGTGAAGAAATCCCCCCCCCCCGCCATTCGCTGCACATCAGAGTGAATGGGATGGGATGGAAATTCGCACTTCTGTAAATTGAGTCACTTGAATGTGCTAGGATTCAAATTTGCTTTGATTTCTCTTCTCCTGCCACCACCAGTCACGCCTGCTAATGTGTAGTCAATCTGATGCAAATCTGGAGGTGACTAGGCAGCTGCTTTGAATGTAACAAAGCTTCAAACAAAGGCACAAAAGCTTTCACTTTGCAGGTGAATGTCAGTCCTCAACCAGTTTGGTGTAGTGGTTAGGGAGCCGGACTCTTATCTGGGAATACCACCCTCCCCCATGAAGCCAGCTGGGTGACCTTGGGCTAATTACAGCTGTCTTTTGAGCTCTCACAGCCCCACCTATCTCACAGGGTGTTCTGTTGTGGGGAGAAGAACAGAAGCTTTGTCAGCTGCTTTGAGTCCCCTTAAATGGGTGAGAAAAGCGGGGTTGAAAAGCCAACCCTCCTCCTCCTCCTCCTCCTCCTCCTCCTCCTTCTAGTGGTGTGTGCAAATGCAATTCTTGAATTCGATTTGTTATGAATTGTTTATTCAAAATTTAGAATGTATCTGAATAACGAAAAAAGGAATGTCCGAACATTTGATTCGATATGAATACATTTGTATGTATTCATACAGCTAATTCAGACATTTGTATCTCTACGGGTATATACACATCTCGTACGCATCCTGTTTTCATCCCGTACACATCCATATGGATGTGTATGGATATGCACAAGATGTGTATGAATATTCACGCAATGCTTACGTATCTACATATACAAATGTCTGAATTATTTGTGTGAATAATTCAAAATATTCATATTTGTTTAAATTTGGGAATTTGTATGTCTGGACATTCAATTCATAAACAAATGTCCAAATTCATCCAAATAATGAATATTTCATACATTTGTGCATATCCCTAGTTCCTTCTGCACTTACGTGCCATTAAATCTGGATCAGAGAGCCTGGTATACAAGTTTTCTGTCAGAAGGAAGGTGGGATTTTTCTCTGGCTGCCTGCATCCTGTCTGTTTCTCTCCTGTTTCTCTCACATCTTCACCATAAACCTTTTTCAGTCCATCTTCTGATTGCGATATTCATTGTATTTGGGGACTTTCCACTGGACTGAAGAAGGTTTAAAGGGAAGGTGTGATCATGGCCCTTGAGAAGACATTTATTACCACATTGCTGATGGGTATGATTATCACTCATCTTGCCACAGCTGGTTGGCAAAGTTGCTGTGCTGTTGTGGATTATCTGTTCCTGGCCATATGGCCACAGAGCGCTTGCTAGACCATATAGTGGTTAGAGATGTATCACTGGGACTCACTGTGGCCTGTGAGGTCATGTAGTTGCTCATTAAATATTGCTGCTGCCTGAGTTGGATGCATTTTTGGTGCCTTTCCTTAGCAAAGCTATTGCGATGCCTTTGGAGTAAATGCTGAGGGAAAGGTTGCATCCACCCCTTTGATCCCTCGTTTCCTCTGTTGCTTGTTGCTGCTTCTTTTGCTTCTACCTCATTCACTTTGGGGTTATTTTGTGTCCTGGAGCGGGTAAAAGCTGTGGTTTCTGTACCCTATTCTACACTTAAGCTTCAGCTGTATGTTTTTGTGATGACTGTGTCCATCTAATTGCTTATACTGGCTTGTATTCAAATGAAGGGCCAGTTCTTGGGTGTTTGGTTGTCTGGAACAATATGCCATTGTGAAAGTAGCACTAGAAAATCAAGAGCCAGTTTGGTCTTGTGGTTAGAGTACTGGACTCTTATCTCATAGTCACGGGGTTTGATTCCACACTGCTCCATAAAGTCAGCTGGGTGACCTTGGGGTACTCGTAGCTGTCTTTCTGAGCTCTCACAGCCCCACCTACCTCATAGGGTGTCTGTTGTGGGGAAGAGAGTAGAAGGTCTTCTTCTTCTTCATATCCCATGCTTCCCTTTGCCATCCTGTGCTTAAAAGATGGCTCTCATTAAAAAATAGGTTTCTTTTCTGTATCACACAACACTAGAACCAGGGGCACTCTATGAAGCTGATGGGTAGGAGAGGTGGTAACAGCTACCAGCCTAGATGGCTTTAAGGAAGGGTTAGACAAATTTATGGATGACGGATGTATCAATGGCTACTAGAACGAATGCCTAGGTGCATCTTTCAGGCTGGGGGAACAAGCAGGATGCCTCTAAGGCCATTTGCTGGGGTTCGAGAGCAGGAGGTTTGCCCTTGTTTCTGCTTGAGATGCTTATGGGCAATTGGTGGGCCAGGATCCTGGACTAGATGGGCTGTGGCCTGATCCAACAGGGCTCCTCTTACGTTCTGATGTTCTCTTGCCTGTGTGTTTGCTATCTAGAATGGTTTACCAATAGACAGTTCTAGATACTAGAACCCTAAATCACTCATTTGGAAATGGAAATATCCTGCATTGTGCGTGAAAGGTCAAATACAGACAACAGTGAAGGAACCTGAACATTGATCCTAAAATCCCATTTTATTTGTATGCCAATAATTAGTTGCTTTGTCTTCGCTTGCAAAGATATCTCTCATGTGCCCCATTGGGTTGTGGGAACTCCAGCATTCTCCAGACTCAAAAGGATCCCTCCTTTCTCTTCTGGTGCTTCTACTTTCTTCACGCTCTTTTGGTCAGAAGCCACCTGAGTATGACTTGAGTCTGTGGTAATTTTGTAGATATGTTGGGCTCCACAGCACCTTCAGGGCAATAACAGGTTTTTTTGTCAGAAAGAAGATGGGATTTTCCTTTCGCTGGCCACCTCTTGTCTTCTTTCTTCCTTTGAGGATCCTCTTAGGCCAGCCCAGGGAGAAAGGGAGCGAACTTCTGCTAATAAGGGTTGGGGTTGTTGGCAAACATGCCTGGTATCATGGGTCTGGGGACAATCTCATTTGTTTCAAACTGCAGATCCTTGGAGGCAAGAATGCAGAGGTTGTTGCCCATCCTATTGGCAAAGGCTGCTGGGGGCACCGCATTGTTGAAGATGCATGACGGCTGCCCATCTTGCCACAGGTAATTGGCAAAGGTGTTCTGCTGCTGTGCGTATGCTGCTCCTGGCCACCTGGCCACCGGGGGCTTGCAGGACCACACAATGGCTGGAGAGATGTTGCTTGAGCCCACTGTGGCTTGTTGTGTCATGTAGTTGCTCAGGAAGCATTGCTGCTGCTGCCCATCTTGAGTGGTCAAGATGCAGCGCTGGCTAAACATAGTGTTTTTGTTCCCTTTGACGGGCAGGGCTGTCTTGCCTTGGCACAGCTCTTTCAGTGTCTTTGGAAGAAAGGCATCCGATGGAAAGGTGACATCCTTGCCCTGGCTTTTGTTTTTCTTTTGCTGCTTCCTCCGCTTCGGCTGTTTCTTCTTTTGCTTCTGTTTACTTCTCTAGGTTTGGGTTGCTCTGTAATTCTGGGTGACAATAGCCATTGCTTCAGCTTCCTGGAGTTGCCTATAGCTTTATGGTGAGGAAATGACCTGATTTTTTGAGGCGAGATCCACGCTCCAATTCTTTAACCATAGGGTTCTGCGTGTTGCGGTAGAGAGACCCGAAGACCTAGCTGTGAGTTGAAGTGCATCAACAGACAAATCTGCCGAAAGAGCCAGCACCCTGTGAATAGTGGTGAGGCCCTCGTGGATTGACTCTGGGAGATCCGGATCCGCAAGAAGCTCCTCAGACCACTTGAACCCCGCCCTCGAGATCAGAGAGTTTGTAGAAGAAATGCGGATAATAAAGGCTTGAGCCTCAAAAGTCTTTCGGAGCATGGATTCCATTTTCCGATCCACTTGGTCCCGAAGAATCGATTCAGAGTCCCGGGGGACCACCGGCTTCGAGACCAGTTGGGTGATCGGTTGGTCAACAGCTGGGACTGCCCATTTGCTTTCAGCATGGTCTTGAGGCAAGAGCATCTTCCGAAGAATAAGAGGAAACCGCCTGGCTGTAGCAGGCTCTCGCCATTCCTTTAAAACTAGGGCTTCGAAGATAGAAGGAATGGGCAAGATTTTCTCCTCAGTGGGGGGCACCCACATGAGATTAGCCGCCTCATTAGAAGCCTCCTCCTTGCTCTGACCCGGCCAGGGCCAGAGTCTCAGCAGCAAGCTCTACTGCAACCACATATTCCTCGAAGGGGACCAGCCTAGGTGTCGCTTGGGCCTGTGGTTGCAAATCCTCCTCATCCGGAAGAGAGAGAGAGGATCAGATTTCGGGAGAGCGGTATCCTCTGGGAGGAAAGAATCCAGATCTGAAGAAGGGGGGGACATGCTCAACGGAGCAGAGACTGGCACTTTCTGCAGGTTCTCTGGAGTAGGAGTGCTACACCCCGGCTGCACGTCCTCAGATGACTTGGCGCTGATCACCGGAGGCGGAGCAGGAACCTTAGGTGCTAACTTAGGCTTAGCATGAGCCTTAGATTGCTTCTTGCTTGCTTTCTTATGCTTCTTTGGAGTTGGCTCCTCCGAGGACCCAGAGGAAGAAGAGGAAGGAGACGGAGTTCTCTTCCACCCCTTCTTGTGTGACTTGAGCTCCGACTATGATGCAGAGGCCAGTAGCCCACTGGAATTGAGAGAAGAAATGACATTTGAAGTGATAGAATCCTGAAGAGACTCCTTCAGCGATTCCTTGATGGACTCCTTCAGGGTATGAGCAATACCAAAAATATCCTGCGCACATTGTAGGGGAGGAGCCATAGACCAGCCCACCATACTTGGAAAGTTCATACCAGCCTCCCTGGCAGAGGATGGCAACAGATTGGATCTAGGCCCAAATTGGTCAAAAAACGAAAATGCTGGCATCTGGGCCAGGGACTGAGTTGGCTGCGCCTTCTGTGAGCTCGATGACCCTGAAGCGGACCCTTGTGACCTCTTGGGCTTTGTTGGATCAACAGGTTTGACCTTGGCTGGCTTAGGGGCTTTGGCCTTCTGGGTGGGTGTTTTGGGGACCTCTGCCTTTGGTGGGGTAGACACATCCTGCGCCGTTTCCATGGCTCTCACAAGGATCTGAAAGACAGGATAGAAGAATTTAGTCCTCCTCTGTCACTCACCACATCAAACCCCCAGAAACAGAAAAGCCAGGGGCACCCCTATGTAGGCAAACCAGCCTACCAGGCCTCAACAAGGTCCCTAAAATGGCTGCCAGGGAAACTGCGAGCAGTTAAAATGGCAGCCGCCTCTTGGCCGAATGAAGAGGCAAACTTCCGGGGCCTAGACAGGCCCAGCAACAGCGGTGGGCAACAGACACCAGCCCAGCGATAATGCATCCAGCCGTCAGGCCGCAGTCTATGGAGACCGCAAGTCCGCTCATTCAAATGGGGAGAATATCAAATCGCCTGTGGCGGCTGCGGCAACACATGAATCGTGCTGCCTATAGTGCCGCGGCTGCGGGCCACACGGCCCGAAAAGCCGCGGCTGCAAGCCGCTATAGGCAGCAGAGGCCAGGGACAGACTAGAGCCTCTGCCGCTTGATAAACCTTGCCGGTTAGCCGCCGCCGCCTAAAAGCACTTCCCGCCGGCCGCAAACACACTTTGGGAGACTGGGGGGGGGCTTGCCCGTCCCGCGGGCTAGGCGCAATGGGAAAAGCAAGCTATGGCAATTGGCGCAAAGAGGGAGGCGAGAAGAATCGCCCCGCTCCGAACACCATCTAGCGCCGAGGGAGGACGCAGCCGAGAAGCGGACAGAACGCCCAGGGGGGTGCTTTGCCGCTTTGCTGCTTGCCGCTCGCCGCTTCAGATCTGCCGCTCCTCGCTTGCGTCAGCGGGCCAAAAAGGAGGGCAATAGCCCTGAGGGGGGGGGAGTGGATAGAAAGCACCCCCCACTGCCCGAGGGCCTCAGGACCCCAAAAAGGGAAGGGGAAAAGCCCTAACTAAGCCCAGGGGTCCTAACTAAAGGGAAAAATACCTACCAAAAAGTCAAAAAAACGGTAACAAAATCACTAAGTCCTCAGAGTGAGTCTCTCCTGCCTCTGTCCGGTTCCAGGTGAACGTGACAGACTGGGGATGAGGAGGATCATGGAAGCGAGGCGACACCTGGAGGGAAGGCAGAAGAAAAAGCTGCGTTCGGTCCAGGCAGATAATAGAGTGACATTACCCAGCGTGAGGAGGCTGGATTCACGGGAGAATTTCAATTTCAACTTCAAACTCTTTTTCTTCTATTTCTTGCTGTGGCCTCATCTAGAAATCAATCAGTCATGTTTATTTTTCATCCTGTTTGTTGTTGGTGTTATTTTAGGGAATTCCACTGATAACTAACCATCTTAGCTAGTTATTACTGTTTCTACATTCATGAGAAATTATTATTTTCCTAGCGTGACACCAATATGCCTGTGCATTTCTGAATCCTCTTTGGGAATGCGAGAAACAGAACCTCCCACAATTTCAAGTGGCACATTGTTTGCTTAATATCCTATCCTTTTCCATCATGGCCGTGGTCACACCTTCACTTTAAACCTTCTTCAGTCCACCTTCAGGTCTGACAGCTCACACCATTTCTGTTTTATATGTGGACTTTCCACCTAAGTCCACTAATAAGCTTAAAAGAAATGAAAAGATATAAGCAATCAGATCTTAAGATGGAGTGAAGAAGGTTTAAAGTGAAGCCAGTTTTAACCTGTGGACTTTTTTTTTTCGTTAATCTTGCAGAACGTTCCACAAGATGCCATTATGGCAATCCAGAAATTTTGAGGCTTCCCCTTCTAATCTGGGACAAAATGTATCTGGATGTGCTTTACTTCAGATTATCTAAAGAATATGGATTAAGTATGTGCTGTCTGGATGAAGCTAAAGTCAGAAGAGAGGCACTGTGACTCTGCAATATCTATTCTCCTAGAAAATCAACAAAGCATACAGCACTTGTGAGATATTTTTGTATGTGTTTGATTGGAACACAGGTTGGCTGCTGGGCCCAATGGAGTAATGAGGCATTTCTGCACTTAGCTACAGTGCATTTTCCACTAGCGGGTACTAGTGTTCGCACTTGGGAACACTAATGCACGCCAAACTAAGCCCCATGTGCCTGGAGAATTACCTGGGTCTGGATGCATGTCCAAAAATGAGCAGAACATGTCCAAGTGCCACCATCTTCTTTCCAGAGCCCGGCACGACTGTGACAGCGATGCTTTGTGCACACACAGTCATGTTTGGGGTCATCTGGGGCGCCAGCATGCTTCCACAACACCTCACCTCAGATGACCCTGATCCCAGTAGAGGTGCAGATTGTCATTCCTCTGCCCAGAAAAGGCAGGGATTAAGACATGTGTGGTCCACGATTTCTGGGTTGAAAACACCTCCTGCAAGTGCAGATGTTCTTTATCAGAAGCTACCCCATTGTCTACTACAAGGCAAAGTGTAAATTGCTCTCTGGTCTGATCTTGCAGGTTATTCCTTGTGTTCTTATATATTCAGTGGTTGAATAATACTGAGATTCTTTGCCAGACTCATTATTATTTCTCTTTATTAGTCACCTTCAGAGTTTAACACAGCCCCACAGACTCAGACAAAATATCAACACTGCTAAGGTTAAGTTAGCAAAGCAATTATAGAGAGCATGAATGGCCACAGAATACTGTAAGCTTCCAAAGTCCATCTAACACAAAGGCCACTCTTAACGCAGCAAGGTCACTGTTTGCCAAAAACAAAATGGAGATCTTTACTGAAGATCCTCACATCCCAGCTAAAGAGCCACCAAAATACAGAACGCCGGTATTAGCTATGAAAAACCAAGGAAAAATGGCTCCCTCGGGTATAACGGCTTTTGAATTCTCCTAAGGTCTGTCATCGAGAGATGTGGAGAACCGCATCAGTACTATGGGGTCCTCCCAGCCGACAAAGTATGAAGCTGTGTGCCGCTCCATTTCCAGGAAGGCTCTGAGCATGACTAGTTACATTTGAGGCCTTCCTGGAAGTGGAACGATGCATGTCTTTGCTTGGTGAGGACAGTTCACTGAGGAACAGGAAAATGCTAAGTAACCAGGGAGGAAACCAAGCCAGCACTCTGAAGAATCTCAACGCCAGTGGCATCAGCCTGGTCTAGGTAATCCTGCATTGATAGTTTAGGTAATCCTGCTTTGAGCTGGGGGTTGGACTCAATGGCCCTAGAGGTCCCTTCCAACGACAGGTAGGTGCAGAACACGCTGAAGAAGAAGAGTTGGCTTTTCTACCCCACTTTTCTCACCCATTTAGGGGACTCAAAGTGGCTGACGAACCTTTCTATTCTTCTCCCCACAACAGAACACCCTGTGAGGTGGGTGGGGCTGTGAGAGCTCAGAAGAGAGCTGTGACTAGCCCAAGGTCACCCAGCTGGCTTCATGGGGGAGGGTGGAATCGAACCTGGTATTTCCAGATAAGAGTCTGGCTCCCTAACCACTAGACCAAACTGGCTCACTGGCAAACTGAAGTGGGGAAGATGCAATACAAGGAAAGGATATCACAACCTGGGGCTGATTCGCACTTCGGCCCATAGCTCACAACAGGTGAACATCTGGGCAGGTATATCTGCACTTGCAGGAGGTGCTTACACCTTACAGATGCATCCTGTCTAGATTTCCCATGGGCGGAAAAAATCATCAAACGTTTGGCTCAAATTTCAAGACCACCAATATCTGCAGGGCATGTGTGAATACACATGAAAGTGAATTTCATTGACATTTGCTTTATCCAAAGTGAAGCGGACAAAAAAGAAAAAAGAAAAAGGTGCACATCCCTATTCACTGATTATGTATTTCTGACGTTCACTGCCTATTTAATTTCTTTGCTGTCCCTTAAGAGCTAAAGTTCCTTTTATGTAGCAAGGCTCTGGCCAGAAATACCTACGATATTTACTTTCATTTACACCTTGCGTTCTTGGCTAAAGAAAATAATCCCAGAAAGAATTAGGATATTTGAGTGCATGTGCATATTATAGAACATTAATTTGTCTTATGTTTCTTTGATCATTTCTAATTTTATCTCCAAAGATGGGACATTTCTAAGCACTTCCTTTTGTGTGGATACGCTTGACTGTTTTGGGGAGAAATATAGGCCCTGTCCCCAAGCAATTTAAAGCCCTCTAAAAATCTTATTTTGCCTACGAGCGCCCCCATGCCCGACTTTTCAATGAGCTTCCAGCGCTACAAAAGGAAGAAAATCCGCAACGAAAAAAGTGCACTTAACGAAGAGTTCCGGCGCTCTTTTTGGAAGTCACGGGTTTTCCTGGCAGCATTTACCATGGGGACGCTCCGTGGCAAAAGGGGCGGGGATTGCTGCCTGCACACACAGCCATAAAACATTCACACATCACCCAGAAGTGCAGCAGCTTCCCTTCCTTTCCTTTTCTAAAGCTCAGAACTTTCAAAGAGCCAGAATTGCACAGAATTGCAACATTGTTGCAACTGATATCAGAGGTGTGAAGTAGTGGATTGCTACAGTCACCGCTGCTCTACCGGGTGGATTTTGACAGTGATCTGTGAAAGTGTTGAGAGTGAATGAGCAAGCGATTCTGTGGCCAATGGCTGCAGCCGCTGCCTTTGCTGGCACGGGAAGCCGTTTCAGGGGGCGGAGATCTGGGAGAAGAACAGAGAACCGATGGCTATTTTTCCTCTGAACTTGTCGGGTGTTTCTTCCTGGTTGTGGCTGCGCAGAGTGCAGTCCCTCCCCCTTCCTGCCGGCACCCTATCAACAAGAGGGGGCGGGGAGAAAAAGATGCGGGCAAGCAAAACACGCTTCTGTGGGGATGGAAGGTGCGTTTTAAACACGCGTTTTGCTGAGCCTCATGCGGACGCTTATTCCGGAATTGCACAGCACTTTTAAAGTCCGCTGGAATAGAGTGACGGTAGAGGGAAACTAGAGAGGCAAATAAGTCTTTTGGGAACACAGACAAAATTGAATTTTTACATAGGAAAAAAAGTATTGTTTTGTCCTCTAGATGAGTCGCATATTAGTTTTCTCACAGGTGAGGCATTTTATGTTTATCGCCTGCATGGGTTCTCTGGTGTTTATTCAGGCACGATTTCACACGGAACTGTTTCCCACATTCCCCGCATTCGTAAGGTTTCTCTCCTGTATGGATCCTGTAATGTCCGTGTAGGTGAGATTTAATACTGAATCTCTTGCCACAATCTGGACAGCCGTACGGCTTCTCTCCTGTGTGGACTCGCAGGTGGACGTTAAGATTGGATAGTTGGTCAAAGCGCCTGCCACACTCCGAGCAGGAGTACGGTTTCTCCCCAGTGTGGATCCTCTGGTGCTTAATTAGGTTTGCACGCCGGTCAAAACTTCTTCCGCACTCAGAACAGGCATATTTCCTTTTAGAGTCTGTCATTTCTGTTTGGGTCCTGCCTCTCGCGAGTTCAATTACCATTTCTTTCTTTGGCGCTACATATTCCTGGGCTGGCTGTGACAGGACAGCCTGAGGTTCTGTGGATATAATCTCAACCACTTTAGATGGCATGGGATTTCCTGTATGGGTTCTCTGATGCTTATTCAGGCAAGATTTCACTCGGAACTGCTTCCCACAATCCCCGCATTCGTAAGGTTTCTCCCCTGTATGAATCCTGTAGTGTCCATGTAGATGAGATTTAATGCTGAATCTCTTGCCACAGTCAGGGCAGCCGTACGGCTTCTCTCCTGTGTGGATGCGCAAATGGACGTTGAGGTTGGATAGTTGGTCGAAGCATCTCCCGCACTCTGAGCATGAATATGGTTTCTCTCCAGTGTGGATCCTCTGGTGCTTAATTAGGTTTGCGCGCCGATCAAAGCTTCTCCCGCACTCAGGACAGGCATAGTTTCTTTTTGATCCAGCGATTCCTATTTGGGGCCTGATTCTTGTAATATTCCTGGGAACAGCAAAACTTTGCGTCAGCTCTGGTAACATCCCGTGGTATCTTACTGATTTGAACGCAGTCGCTTCACACAGCTTGGGGTCAAAGTAAAAATCCCACCAAAGTGCCTCGTGCAGTTGTTTTGCTGCAGGTTGTTCCTGTTTGAGATTCATTCTCACATTCACAGTGTCTGCGTCATCACCTGCGAGAAAGAAGGAAACTTTAATAGAAATTTTCAGTATTTTGGGGAAAGTGACAAGAGATACATCTTCTGGTTCTAAAAGGAGGCAAGACAAAAGTTAGCCTGTTACTTAATAGTAGGACTAGTAATCTAGGTGCCACCACAGAGAAGGCTCTGTCACAATTTTCTGACCTCCAAATGGTTTTCCCCCTCTGATCTTAAGAAGGTAATAGGGGCAAAGATAGCTAAGACATTCAGGGCTTTATAGATCAACACCAACAACTTAAAGCAGGCCCAGCAGATCTGGAACAGCTAATGCCATTCTCTCAGAACCAGTGATGTAATAATTTCAGAAGTCTGACTGCTATCTGGCTAATCTTGCACCTAATACTTCTTCTTCTGTGGATTTCTGGGCTGAAATCCACCAGGGGGAAGCTTGTATCCCCTGTTCCTTTTTAAAACAAAGTAGATAAATGACGAACAGTTCCTGTGTCACCATAATACAGCCTTCTTTTACAATATCTTCTAAACCTACCATGCAACTGCACTTCAGAGTAATATATACTGTTATTGTTTTAATAATGTTTGATTTTAAATGTTGTTACCCACCCGAAGACACCTAGGTATACAACGGGATAAAAATGTAAAATGTGAACTAACTAATGCACGCAAACAGATACGCATGCATGCACTCCTGAGCAAGTGCCTCAGTTTGGTTTCCTGGGACCAACACTTTACTGAACACATCAGATGTATGTAGTTTCAGGGAATGGAAGGCTTGATTTGATCTATCCTTTCATAGAATGTTTGATTGGCTCACTGGTTCAGCTGGCCAAACTGCCAAAGGGATAGAACATGCCAGGCCTTCTGTTCATTCCCTAGCGGTGCGAGCATCTGAGCAGTTCGAAAAGTGGGCAGCGAACCGAACCACAGTACACACCTAAAACCAATACACAGCTTTGGTCACACTAACTCAAGAAGGCAGCCGAGGACAACAGAGATGCGCAAAACAGAATTTGTACTCTCAGATTTGATCAGTTATTTTGAATGTGCAGACATCTGCATCAATTCAGTTTTTCAAACATACAAAAATTTGACAGAAATGCAGCAGCCTTCTGTTTTCAAAACAAATAATTTGATTGGACATCTGTATTTTGCTGTGGTTTTGGTCTTGAAAAATATTTTTCATTGGGAAAAAGGTATTTTTCTTAGTGAAAAATTAGAAAACAAACACATAAGTCTGGTTTTCAATTTAATGATTATACAGCAAAACAAATTATCAGATTTTCGAATCAGCAGCAAAATGAATGTGAATTTTTTTTGTGTGCACATCCTTAGAGGACAGCTAAAAAGATGAGGAAGACAGAAGTAATTCCAACCCGTTTCTGAATGCCAACGCAGGCTGCATAATGGCTTGATTTCTGTTGCACTTGCAACCCCCATTTTCCTGATTGTGAAGGCAATAATAAATAGAGTCTTGATTTTAAAATTGACAGGCGCTCCCGCATTCCCTGGTGAAGTGAAGGTATGCAAAAGTGCTCAAGCGCCTACTGCTGCTTGCGGCTTTCATCAGTGCTTTATGAATGAAGCTTTATTTTATGAATGAAACTGTAGTTATTTTTATGAATGAAGCTTGTTTCTGTGCCTCCCACCCCAGTCCTGGCTGTCCATGCCACTAAGGGAGGGGGTGTCGTGCCTCCAGTCGCGCCTCCTGACCCCAGCTCTTCAGAATGGGAGGAGGAGGCAGACGCACCCATGCCCATGCCTGCGCCCCCGACATTGCCAGGGGCAGACGGTGCCGGCCAAGCACCGAGGACCCCACCCGGGAGGAGCACGCAGACTCCACCGCAGGTGAAAGCGATGAGGGAACCGCCCTGCCCTGCCCGAAGGCTTTGTGCAGGCAGAAACAAATCACGCACCGCTCATCAAGAATCAGGCACCAGGAGAGGAAAGGGCGCGGTGCGGCATTCCCTATTTAAGGAATTGGGTGGCGCCCAGAGCTCGTTGCAGACAAAGCCATGCAACTTTGCCGTGTTACCTGGACTGTGTTTTGACCCTGGACCAATTTGACTTCTGGACTGCCTCCCCTTTGAACTTGGACCGTACCCTGACGTTGAATTAGCTACACACTGCGAAGCAGAGCTGCATGCGTGTGTCTGCCTGTGCGCCCTGCTGGCTACCAATGAGGAGAGAGGGGACAGAGAGGAGGGGGCGTGGCTCCCCCTTACCAGGATTCGGCACGCTTTGCATGGGGATGCCACCATCCATGCCCAACCAATGCCTGTCCCGCACTGCCAGGAATGACACGGGGACGCCCGAGATGCGTGCCTGTTCCTGGTCCCGGCTCATACGAGCCCAAACAGTGCCCAAAGGGTGCCAAACGGCTTGCATGGGGACGGGGCCTAGGTCTTTCTGCTTAGTGAAATGTTGGAAGCAGGGATACGCTGAACTGCAGCTCACGGAAGCACAAACTTTCCCCAGGGTCCTAAATCATTTTAGCCACACCATGTGGAGAACTTATCTGCTCTCCAAAAGCATGGCTGCTGCATTATAGCGCCCTCTGCAGGTGAGGCTGCCACGATATGCATGCACTTGTGCATCACATCCTCAAGCATGCCCAGACAGACTTAGCGCACCCAGTCTTTCGGAAAGCAGGTTATGTATGTTCCTCAATTGTACAGCACCAGAATCACTGTCCCACACCAAATTCATAAGAACCCAGGCAGAGAGATTGTTCTATGCTACTCTCTTTACTGACAACATCGCACAAAGACCAAGATGTAGCCAAGGCATATATGAATCTTCCATTCCCACTAGAATTTCCCCTGTTCCCATGAGCTCAGTGGTTTCCCATTATGCCTGGTGTAGTTCTCAAAACAGCCCTTAGGTTCCCAGACATTTATCAGCATACCAGTGTTAACCACAAAGGAGGAAATTGGGATCTGTGAGAAAGGCCAGCAGGCATGGCTGAGATTGAGATGAAGACAATCATGGAAGCACAGCTGTGTCAGCCATGATCCTGACACACAGATTCCTTGGGAGTCACATAAGGATGCCGAAGAAGAAGAGAAAGAAGAGTTGGCTTTTCTCGTTCACTTAAGGGGACTCAGAGCAGCTGACAAACCTTCTATGCTTCTCCCCACAAGAGAACACCCTGTGAGGTAGGTGGGGCTGTCAGAGATCAGAAGAGAGCTGTGACTAGCCCAAGGTCACCCAACTGGCTTCGTGGGGGAGTGCGGAATCAAACACCTGAGTGTCCTGGACCTCAAGTGCTGTTTGTACTTCAGCATATCCCTAGTTGGAAGATCTGAGACAGATACACTATTGGTACACTCCGTCAGAACTAAATGATGCATTTTGCTGCCACGGGATATAGAGATGGCCAGCAATTTGGAGAAGAGATTAGACAGATTCGTGAACAGCACGGCTATCGATGCAACAGGTCATCTTGGTTGTTTATAAGACATTCAGCTCCTGCTTGTGAACCTCTAAGTGATGCCCAGGTGGGCAGTGTGGTGACAGATAGTGATTAGGAACTCTCTAAAGGCACGTGATCCTATCCTATCTTGCTCCAAAAGAGTTTATACTGTACAATGTCTCACCTGCAGGAGGAACTGTCTGATTTTTCTCTTTTTCAGGCTCCTGGGTCTCTTCCTTTGACCCAACCCAGAACACTGGGCCACATTCATTGTTCTGGTGGACCTTCTCTAGATTTGAAGGTGGCAATTCTAAGTCACAAGGAACATTGAAGTCGGGATAATGTGAGAAAAGACAAAACCAATTCATTCAAACTGTCTTTTTGGATTAGACTAAGGCTCTTTTCATACTACCCCAGGAGAACCTCCCTGGGAAGCGAAGGTGGGGGGAAGACTTCCGGCGTCTGCATTTTGGCTGCCATATCATGTAACCCGGTCAGCAAGCATGCCTGTGTGGTGAATTAGGGTTGCCCCAATGACAGTGTCAGCCCACGGGTGCTGGGATCATCATTAGGACATCAAGATGGTGGCTCCTGGATACCACTAGTGCTGGAGATATGTATACAGATGTGATGGGGCAGGGGGGGAGCGATGGTGTCCGCTAATGTGAATGCTAGTACACATTGGCAAATTTACCTTTCCTGTCCCCTGGGTGGGAAAAGGAAGTGTAAATTTGCCCCCAGTACCACAGACGGACATTCTATAAAGTATGGCACATTTTTGATGCACTATCCTGAAAATATACTGGGACTCTGAGACTCACCCATTCCTTCACAGCATCCACCTAGGACTGAAGCTACAGGTAGGCCTCAATTTGGTTACTACACCAGGACTGCTGGGGTGGGGCCAGAAGCAGCGGGCACAAGGCAGCATCTGTGCTGTGCCCACAGGGGGGCATTTAGGGGCTGTGGGTGTGGCTAGGGTTGTAAACCGTGGGAGTCATTTTTAATTTCATAATTGTCTAATTGTCTTTTTAATTGTTTTCATGGTTGGAACTCCATTTTAGAGTTTGTTCCTCGGAGGCCACGGTCACACCTTCACTTTAAACCTTCTTCAGCCCATCTTCTGATGGCAACGCTCCCACCAGGAAGTCCACAGATAACATGGATAGAAATGAAAAGGTGTGGAGTACTGCAATCAGAAGACGGAATGAAGAAGGTTTAAAGCGAAGGCGTGACCATGGCCTGGGTGTGACCATGGCCTGGGTGTTTTTACACCCCTTCGGAAATGCAGACCAATTTGTTATCTTACTGGGAAGAGGATAGGAACACAAAATTGCACTTGAGCACTATAAGTAGGCCAGCTGTGCAATTAACGGCAAGAGAGCCATCTAAAGTCTGAAGGTATCTAAGGACAGAATGGAAGGGTTAGGGAGTGACTGGAAAAATACCCAGAAACCCAGTTTGAAAGCAGTTTGACTCAGTGGAAAATTTCAGAAAGGGAGACTTTGGTGTAGGTTTCTCAGAGCCAAAAGGCCTTCCTATTAGTCACCTGCCAGAATAACCAGAAACGGTAGGCCTCTTATCTGATGCTTTGTTTATATGGAGCATGAAATTTTCCAATTCCTGGAAAAAAAACCCTGCAGACTATAATAGGAGAAACCTCGTGGGGAGGCCTTGTCGCTCCACCCATCCCCAAAGCAGTCTGCTTAGGCTGTGGTTTGAATGAGTTTAATTAAACGTTTTCACCTGCTGGAGGGTTTTTGGGGCTCTTCTCTTCCTCAAACCCTGGAATTCCTTCCACTCGATCCATCTGGAAAAGTGTGTCATACTCATGGCTCTGCGAGACCTCATCTGAATTTGGAGGTGATGCTTCTAAGTCATAGGGGAGAAATGAAATCAGAGAAGAAAGAAGAATTAACACAGAATCCATTTCCCTTGGTGGATTCTATTTGTTCATTTGCCACTTGCTGTTCCCCAGACTGCTGGTGTCTCCAGACAGCGGCAAAAACTTCGCACCCGCTGCTGATCTGGCAGTCACATAATTGGTCACGTGACCATCGATCAGTGTCAGCAGTGGCAGTGGCACAGCAGCAGTAGTAGCAGGCAAAGTGCGCTGTTAAAAGCTGCTGTCTCTCATCATGCTGGTCGCAGCTTTTCCAGCAATAGCACTTTTTAGGCCACCTTCTGGATGGAGCTGCCCTGATTGTTCTGTTCAGCATGCATGCGTGGAAACTGAAACAGGCATCCACATACGTGAAGAGGTGACAGTGAGGATGTCCGGGCCTTTCAGATGCCCAGCTGTAGCTGTTTTGCTAGCAAGCGATAATGGCAGGAGATCAATATCCCACGTCATCCCTTGCTCCCGGCTCACCCAGCTGCTGTCTGGAGGCAGCCCCAGTCTGGGGCAGACAGAGCTTGCTAGCTGGGAGTGCAGTTCCCCTTAAATCGGTCCATGGTGCCCAAGGGAGGCCTCTGAACCCCTTCCTGGATCCGCTTAGGGACAGGTGAGGGAAGGCCCAGAAGAAGCTATGAGAAAGGTAGCTAAAATGATCTGGAGGCTAAAACGGGTACCTAAGCAAGCCACATTCTCAGAATTCTCCTGCATCACACTGTAGTATAAAGCTCTTTGGTCTTCGTTGAGAAGATCCCATTCCTCTGGGGTGAAATATACAGCCACTTCCTCAAAGGTCACAGGGCACTAGAAAGCAAAGGAAAGAAACAAGAGACTTTTTAAAAAGGCAGATTGGTACACATACCCAAAATGAGAGGATTGCATCACGTCTATACAGTGCTTTAATGATAATAATAATAATAGTAGTAGTGGGCAGATGGCTCCTGGTTTGTACTCCTTCTCTGGAGCTGGTTCTAGTTTAATGAAAGAGAAGAAAGGAGACTAATTTGGAGTTAAACCTGAAAGGAGGGTGTCCAATTGTACAACACAGGTACAGACAGGCATCGCTGGAGAGCTACAAGAGTCGCCAAAGAAGGGCTGATTCTGTACTTTTCCTTCCCCTTCCAATTAGTTGGCATCATTTGCCTTATGCACTGCAATAACCAAGCTCCTTTCTCATGGCAGCTAGGATTCTTCCCAGACTGCTTTGGTTGCAAATATCTGTACCACAGGGCTGGTATACTACACTGTCGAGGATCCCTTTGATGGGGCACCGACTATCCCACACCATGCTAGGCCAAGTTAGGTAGCCCAACCAACACTAGACCAGACTAGTCCTAGAGTGGGCTGAAGGCTGGCCACATGCTGACAGCTCACATTGATCCAGCTGCAGCATCCAACTCTGAAGGCTGCGCCAGGCCTTGGAGGTTTCAAGGCCAGGAACTTTTGTTCCTGCCTTCAAAGTTTCCAGGGGGTGCTTTTTTGGCACTTTATCACTTTATGTACTTCCTGGAGTGCCGCCAAAAAGAGTATTGCCTACGGAAATGTCATCCCTATGTCCAAGTACATCTTTCAGGCTGGGGGGACAAGCAGGATTTTGGCCATTTACTGGGATTTGAGAACAGGAGGCTTGTCTTTGTCTCTGCTCAAGATGCCCATGGGCAATTGGTGGGCCACTGTGTGTGACAGGATGCTGGACAAGATGGGCTGTGGCCTGATTCAGAAGGCTCCTCTTATGTTCTTATACTGGTCAGACTTGTTATTGATGTCTGCTAGTAAACTAGGTAGGGATCCATTCTGGGCTCCCCAGGCTGGTCTATGCTTCCTTCTGTGCAGGGTGTACTAAGAAGAGGCAGGACGTCCTTATTTTGGTCCTGCTCACAGAGAGGAGACCCTGAGACCTTTTCCTAGCACGTGGAAGCTTTTTGTGCAGAAAAGGCCAGAGTTTTCTAAGTTGAATTTTTCATTGGCAGATGTTTTGCTACCAGACTAGCTAATGTCTCAGGAATGAAGACATGACCAATTCAGGTAATGAAATCCCTGTGAATGGAAAACTTGAGGCTTTTCCCCACTTTGCTTCCTGTCTTCCAGTGCATAGTAACCCTCCCTGAACTTCCCCAGGCCTTACCTGAGGAACAGGTGGCTGTCTGGAGAGCCGTCATATTTGAATCCCATGTGTGTGCGATGCTGTCACAACCATGTGATGTGCTGGGTCAGTGTGTGTGTGTGTTGTGTCACGTGACAGTCCCACATGTGTTCTAACCCGGAAGACGTGAATGGTCCAGCCAGAGCCTTAGTGGCTCCGGCACTGATGTAAAGTAGGTTCACACACAACACAGTTCAACCGCACGGAAGGAGCTGTTTCAGGTTCAGAAATGGCTCCCTCACATGCGGATGCTCCACCTGGGAGCTCTCCCTGCATAGACTACCAGACCCAGTGTGAATTGGCCTGTCACTTGAATAACTCTTGACCACCCAGGAAGTTTTCCATATTCTGGTTGACACCAAGGCTGTGTCCACACACATGAAAAAAGTGGCTTGAAAGTGACTCAGCAGTGGCCGCATACAGAAGCTAGTGTTCCCAACCCAACTCTTAATTCATATTAATCTCCCCCCGGAGGTGCATCTGTCACCTTCATTGTACACATTTAGGAAGGCAGTGAAGATGCATCTCTTTGCCCTGGCCTTTGTTTAAGTGGGGATACATTTTTCTCTCCATTGGAAGATGCTGTTATTGTTTTAATGATGTTTGATTTTAGATGTTGTTACGCACCCCGAGACCTCTGGGTATAGGGTGGGATAAAAATGTAAATAAATAAATAAATAAATATTAAAAACCTTTAGAAGTGCATCATCTGGCTTTTAAAGTGAATTGAAAGTGAATTTGAGGGGCTAGTGTATGGATGCTACCACATAAAACCACTTTCAAGCTGCCCTTTTTTACAGGGTGCGGATGCAGCCCGAGTCAAGAGGAAAGCTACCATTCTAATCCACACGCCTTGGGGCATTTTCGCACTTTCTTTCCTCTCCTGTGGACAGGAAAGGAGCACCATTACCTAACATTGACTAGTGCTAACAGCCTATGCCCCACGCAATCGGTCACTCACTTGTGATTGATCCTGGGACTAGTCCTCTTCAGGGCACTGCCATCTTGAGTGTGGCGCCCTCTGTGACTGCATGTGCGTCGGCGCTGTCGCTATGACGACACTGATACTCTGTGCAATTGCGTCAGGCCAGTGGAACTACCAGTGCGCTTGCACAGCAGCTCTATTGGCCTCCCCGTCCAGCAGAGGTGCAAATGGTCATCAACTGGACACTGTCAGATAAGTCGGAGTGAGGGTTGGTAAGGTTCCACACCTAGACCCTTTCTGCATTTGGCTTTATTCTGGAATAGATCCCAGAATAGAGACACGCTAGTGTGGACTATGGAAAGCCCCAGGTGAGGCCTGTCGTAGTCTGCATTACCTTATGGCCAGCAGACCACTGTCCAGAGATATATTCCAGAATAAGGCCAAGAGCAGAAAGGGCCCATGTCAGCAATTAGGCAACTTCTGGGCAGGCAAGGGTCATTTCTAGCATGCAAACGCCTTCTGCAAGTGCAGATGTACGTGGTCCAGATGTTGCCTTAAATGTTGACTATGGGCCAAAGTGCGAATTGGCCCCTAATCTTCAAACTTGCCAATATAATATACGTATGATCTAGTGATCTGTTTTGTGAAGTATTTTGCATCCTTAGTGTCTGAAAAACATCAAACTGACAAAAATGATCAAACCCCTTGTTCTTCAGTACTGTATTTTCCCAAGGATACCTGCTGTGAAAGGTAGGCCTCGGACAGCTGAGCCGCCTCCTCACAGCTGCCTGGCTTCTTGGCTCTCACCCAAGCCTGCATGCCCAAAGGCAGAACCTGCAGGTATTGTTCCATGACAACCAAGTCCACAATCTGTCCCTTTGTGCGCTCCATAGGCCGCAACCAACTCCGGGCTGCCTCATCCAGACGGAACAGAGTCTGACGGGGAGTCTCTCCAAAAGGAATGATCCCTGAACGAAACCTCCGCCGATGCGCTTCTTCAATGTCTTTGAACAGAGTTATAATGTCTGTTTTGGCCTCTGTGCAAGCACCGACTCGATCACCCTTTGCTGAAAGACAGAACTCTGTGGTCCTTCTGGAGTCTGTGGGTACCCAGCCCATCCATGGACAAGAACAAAAGAGATTCATTGTGTCCAAGTGTCCAGCTTCTTTGGTCCATTTCTGTAAAAACAGAGGTGCAGAAGCCATCCGATAAGGAAATGATGCAACCTGTTGCATAGGGGAAGAGGAATGGAAATGTAAAAACAAGGAGCAGAAAGTAAAGGATAATTTGTTTGCCCATTACTTGTTAAGAAATGTTCATTCATAAGCCCTTTCTAAACAGGAAAGACTAGATCATTTAATTTCATAAGTCTGTCCCTACATCCCAAATGACAGCTTTAGAAGTTCATCAGTAACTTTTATTATTATTATTATTATAGGCCAACAGAAATTATTGATTTGTGTCATCTCCCAGCAAATCCCCACTTCAATGGCAAAAATCTAGGACAAATTTGGTATGATTCTCCTTACATCCTAGGGTAAGTGTTCAAAGGGGTTTGATCAACGAATATATCCAAAGGAAACATTTTTTAAAATGTTTTACTGTTGTTGTAAAAGATTACTGACTTTTCAAAATTCATCTGATTAAACAAACCTAATATTCATTGTTAAGCTTAAAACAGAACAGTTGTATGTTTTGCTGCTAAAATTTCTATCTAATGAAGTTAATAATAACAATTATGATGAAATATTGTGATAAAAAAACAATTCCCACTCATTCAGGCAGGTCCACCAGAGATCTTTAGCCAGTCATGACTTCTGAGATCCACCTATCTCACAGGGTTGTTGTGAGATTCTGACCTCTTTGGAGGAAATTTGGGATAAATAAATACCAGTTAAATTGTCTGTCAAGTTTCTGCTTACTTTATTATTCTGAGAAAAAGCCATTTATAGCTTAGTACAAATCAAATCGGGGGGGGGGAGCCAAAATGACACACACACACACATACACAAACAGATAAGCAGAACTCAAACTTCACGCAATCTGCTATTAAGAAACATAATTTTGGTGAACATGTTCTGCAGCATAGCTAAACAAAGCCTTCTCCTTGAACTTTGGCTAAAATGAAAAATATAATTTCACCATAGTTCATCAGGCATTTTTTCTATATTTAAAAAAATCAGGTTCCATTCCTCATTTAATGGTGCTATGCCTATTTCTTTAAAACCTGCCACGAAGGGAAACCAAACAGGCAACGGGAAGGTAAGCCCTTTGCACATGCTCAGAAGTGCTCTCTCCTATTTCTTGCTTACTAACCCCGTCCGGGGCTCCTGCTTCCTTGGACTCTTCTGCCATCAGGGGAGAGTCTACCTGACCTCAGAGCCAGTTTGATCCTCAAGATTTTGGCAAGGCAGGAACATCCCTGCTTGCTGCAGGTTACTCGCTCCGGGGCTGCCTGCAACAGCAGCAATAGCACCACGGGCAAGGAGGGGGAAGCGAAAACAGCAGCAGCAGCAGCAGCAACCTTTAGTGTAACCCGGAACACGAAACGGCCCATCGATCGATCTCTGGTGAGAAAGAAGCGAGACGGCGAGAACAGCGGCTTCTCTTCCTCATGCAAAACGCAGCGCCCCCTAGCGGGCAACAGCGGCAGGTCCGTTTAACAGGAATCTGACAGGACTTCCCGCCAGACCACTTAGCAACGCGAGTTTCCCCATGCCCCCTTTATAACCCGCTCTTCCACCGTAATTCGGTGTGAGTGCTGTTATAAAGGGGAGGTGTTAATTTCGAGTTAGAGGGTTTTATTTCATTGCAAGCCCGAATTAGGGCTTTGCATATGGACAATTGAGAGGCAAAATGGCTTTTGCCTTGCATTCTCCTTGCCATGCGGACGAGCCCTAAATGTTAACAAGTAATCCGGACCAGATGGTATTCATCCAAGTCCTTAAGGAACTCAAATGCAAAATTGCCAACCTTCTAGCAAAAATATATAATCTTTCCCTAACATCAGACTCTGTAGCTGAGGACTGGAGGGTAGCAAATGTAACACCAATCTTCAAAAAAAGATCCAGGGGTAATCCAGGCAATTACAGACCACTTAGCTTAACATCAGAGGAGCAAGCATTGTTGAACAAAAGCCAGCATGGCTTCTGCAAAGGTAAATCATGCCTTATAAACTTGTTGGAATTCTTTGAGAATGTCAATAAACAGGTGGATAAAGGCGAACCAGTAGACATTGTCTATCTGGACTTTCTGAAGGCGTTTGACAAAGCCCCACGTCAAAGGCTACTGAGTAAAGTCATCAGCCATGGAATAAAAGGACAGGTTC
>MTQE01001141.1:1273315-1317458 GCA_014337955.1 Aspidoscelis marmoratus | reverse complement strand
ATCTATCTGTCTGTCTGTCTGTCTGTCTGTCTGTCTGTCTGTCTGTCATTAATTTCTTAATTTGTATTAATGCATTTCCAATTAACAATAGAAACATTAAAGTTCTTTTCTCTGGCTGTGGCCACAACTTCACTTTAAACCTTCTCTGGATCATGATTACAGTGCTCACACCTTTTAGGTCTCTATCCATTTTATTTGTGGACTTTCTCATCCACCATTTGAACTTTACAGGGTCAAAAGTCTACAGATAAAACAGATATGCCAAGTCCCCATGCAAGCCGTTTGGCGCTGTTTGGGCACCGACTGGGCTCGCATAGGACCCAATGTGGGACTGAGATCGAATCTTGGATGTCCCCATGCCATTTGCCCTAACGCAGGCTGGGGGCGGGCTGGGGGTGGATTCAGCTGTCCCCAAGCAAACTGCACCAGGATCTTGATTTTGCTCCCTTTCCCAGGCAAGCCACTTGCTTGCCTCGAAAGGGGAGTAAAAGCAAGGGGGTAAGGGGGTGTGGAGGCTTGCGTTCTCTCCTTATTGCCCCCCTGGAAAAGTGAGAAATCTCAAGCCTCTGCAACATCTTGGCTGACAGGAAAGATGGTTCTCTTCACTTTGGGAGTGAAAATTACTCCCAAAGTGAAGTGAAGCACCTTTCCTGTCCACCGAGATGAAAAGAGGGAGTTCATAGGCAACCTTATTGCCTCCCTGGAAAAGTGAGAAATCTCAAGCCTCTGCAACCCCTGTTCACGATATCCACTTACAGGACAAAGGCTTGGCTTTAAAACTCAAAACTCTTTCCTGTCAGCCAAGATTGTGAAGCCCGGCACCATCCCCATGCATGGTCTCAGCTTGCTTGGCAAATGTGCCAGGACCCCAAACTGTGCCGAGACTTGGTTTTTTTCAGGTACCAAATTTGGTGCTGGTCTGACATGGTTTGGGGCAATTTGGTCCACTTTCCTCAGACCAAATCTAAAACACATGGTGATGCCCCTTGCCAAGACTGCGTTTGGTACCGGACCAAACATGCATGGGGACATGCCAATAAAAATGAAAAGGTGTGAGCGCTGTGATCAGAAGATGGACTGAAGAAAGTTTAAAGTGAAGGTGTGACCACAGTTTCTGTCGCACAGCGCTAGAACCAGGGGCCATTCTATGAATCTGATGGGCAGGAAAGTAAGGGTCATCAGTCTTTGAAATTTACTATCAGAAGATGTAGTGATAGCAATCAACCTGGATGGCTTCAAGAAAGGGTTAGACAAATTTATGGAGGAAAGGTTATCAAGGGTTACTAGAACAGATGCCTGCAGGGAATCAAGAGTGGATGAATGTTTTGCCTTTGTCTTTTTCTTGAGAAACCCAGGCCCCATTCCAACACAGGCTTGAATTTGGCTTGAGTTCTCCTTGTCCCAACAGTTTGCAAGGGATCTCCCATTTCTGCGGATTAAAGGCCCCGAAACATGGAGAATCCCTGTTTGTATTAAAAGGTGTCTCACTGCTGGATTCAGAAATAATCCTTACTATTTAGCAATGGGAGGAATGCAAGTGGGGGTTTGGGGGGAGGGAACCATGCTTTAGGGGTGTTCTCCTCAGTTTCTCCTGATTCAATGAGAAGCCATGATTTCCCCTGCCTTATCCCCTCTTCTGCAGGCTGTCTTCCATTATGTGCCGAGGGGATCTGGCTGGCTGAAAGGAAGGTGGGGTGTTGGAGAATGAAGAACAGCTAACAAGAGATATATGTATCCAGGAGTGAGATGGAACAAGAGATACATGTATCAGGCGATCAGATGTATCTGGTGAAGTGAGATCAGCAGTTGTGAAAGACGCGAAGCTGTTGGGTCTTGTGTAAAAGCCTACCTGATCTCTCCCTTCTAGCATCGCCTCTTCAATCACCCCCTTTTGCCTCACTCCCTGCCATTTCATGCTGTTCCAAACTAGTGGTCTTGCACAAAACAAAGGGAATCTTCTCCTGCTGTTTTAACATGAGGAAGAGGCTGTGCCACAGTGAGGGGCAAAGTGGTGAACAATGCTCCATGATTTCCAGGAGCAGGTTTATATAGGGGGTGGGGTTTGAATTACCCACCCCGAAGAACTCAAGGCATGATGGTGTCCAATGGGGGTTCTGCTGAGGGGAAAAAAGCGGGGATGGGGTTCCTCCCCTGCCAGGCACTGAAGAATGGAACGCAAGAGTGGGAACGGAAAAAACCAGACCTCACTGCTGATTTTAAATAACCCTGAATTAAATTGCCTAGTGGGAACCTGACCCCAGATGCAATTGTTGGCCCACTGTGTGGCAGGGGATACTGGGATGCCTAGATAAGAATCTAATGAGTTGAAGAGGGCACCATAAATCAAAGCTGAATCCAAATAAGGAGGGGGTGCTGTTTGACCTGAGACTGTGAACCCAGGAAATTAGTGAATAAGACATTGGAGGTTTGCCACCAGGCAGGGAATTCATGGTGAGGAGCCCAGCCTGGATCCAGCCCAAAGGTAAGACTTGAAATTCCCCCAGTGGCAACTGATTCAGGTAAACCCATCTGTTGGTGTTTATAAACATAAAAGGCATAGATTCCCTGCACTCATAAGGCATCTTGGACAGCGGAAGCAGGTTTGACTCCTCTAATTCTTCTGTTGCTAGGGGATCTCCACACCCACAGGTGTTCCTCAGGAGGTCAAGAATCTAAAACCAGCACAGGATCTAGTAGGCTTCTCAGTCCTGGGCTGGACTTGTAAGGATGCCCACAAAGATCACACCCTTGGCTGTAGTACCTCGAATGAATGTTTGGCTGAGTCAGCAACTTTGCCTGAAAGACATCTCCCCAGCATGATGTCTTTCTCTGTGTTGTTCAAAACTGAGAAAGAAGGATCTACCTAGGTTTTCCATATAGATCTCTTCCTGCTAATGGAACTCCAGAGAGGTGTAGACACAAAATGCTTATGCCTTCTTTGAGAGAGAGGGAGGGATCTAAGACCTGCACAACTGTCTGAAAAACTAGGAGAAGTCTAGGGGTTCTTCATGGGGAAAATCTTGTGTGAACATGAGATGGGTGTGAATTTGCTTAAGGTTAGCAGGGAAAAGGTGGGAAGCTGTAAGTGGAGATAACTTAGCTCTCAGACAACTCCATATGGGTGGTCATGAAAAGGTGGTGTGTGCAGGAGGGCAGGTAGCTATTTTTGGCCTTGAAAAACACTCTAATGACACTACATTCTCTGCTTCTCCACTGGTTACAAGCTGGGCTCCTTAAAATGTAGACTTGGCTCTACCAGAGTGAATGTAGTTACCGAAGTTCCTACTCAGTGCTTAGTTGGCTTAGGGTGGCTCAGTAAAGCTAAATCCGCTGGTGCTGGGCCAGGTATGGAGGTGTCCATGGTGCTGAAATCTCATGCTGGATCTCCGTTCTGGAAAGGGTGGATAAAGCAAAGTTCTTTCTCTTACAGCACTAGAACCAGGAGGCATTCTAGGGATTGACAAGGGCATGTATTTTTTTTTTTTCCATTCAGGCCATCATTCTATGGAATTTAATACCTGAAGCGGTGATGACAGCAACTTGTTTAGATGACTTACAAATTCATGGAGAAAGTTCTCTGGGTGACAATTGGCTGATTATGCAAAAGTAAACATGGAGGTAGATGGGACAAGGAGAAAGGAAATCTCACAGAAGAGAGCTTCTCCTATGTCATAAGTGGGCGACAGGTGAAGAACCACAATATCAATCCTATAGTTTGGCCAGCATAGGATAATATGAAGTGGGCTTTAACATGGCATTTCCCCTCCAGTGCACAAAAGCCAAGTGATGTCTGAAAGTGGCCACTCTCATGACACCTGCAGAGGTCAGTGAAAACTCATGTTTCTCCCAGGAATATATTGGGATTGCCAGACCTATAGTCCCAGATCAGTCAAACACATATACGTGTAGATTCCATGCATTCATGCTTCCGCACTCGTCTTGGCATACCACTCAAACACATTCTAAAGGAGCGCCTTCTCCCATATCGACCTGCCCGCGTTCTAAGATCTGGAGGAGAGGCTCTTCTGGTTATCCCCCCGCCTTCAGTAGCTAGGCGGGTGGGCACCCGGGAGAGGGCCTTCTCGGTGGTGGCCCCCAGATTGTGGAATGGTCTCCCCTTGGAGGTACGTCAGGCCCCTTCTCTGTCCACATTCAGGAAGGCGGTGAAGACGTACCTCTTCATCCAGGCTTTTGGCTAAATGTCCCCTCCGCCTCCCCCCATTGCACACTCTACCGTCTTTTAAACTGTGTTTTTTTTTGTTTTTTTTTAATCAATATTATTATTATGCTGGTTTTTAAAAACTTTGTATTGGTTTTAGCATTGTTCTATACAGTTTTGATATGTGTATATTTTATATGTTGGTAGCCGCCCAGAGACCCTAGGGTATGGGGCGGGATATAAATATAAATATAAATAAAAAAAAATAAAAAAAATAAATTCTAGATAGAGTGCCATTGTTTGAATTTTCCTTTTAAACAATATTTGAACCATGCTTTTACTAGAAAGTTGATATCTTCCCTCTCCAAAGAGCAGTCTTCAAAACCTCCATGGTCCAGTAGACCACAGGAGACCATTCTGAGAGCACAACAGGGTGTGCTGCTGACATCCCACCTCCCCTGGAACTCCAAAGGCCGGGAAAACTTGTTCCTGGTCTCTGGAGGCCCTCTTCACCAGCTCCAAAGCTGACATGAGCTTTGGAAACAACATGGCGACTGATGCAGGCTCTGGACTAGGGATGAGCACGGATATTCAAAAATTCGAATATCCGAATCGAATCCGTCAAATATTGACTTTTGAACTCGAATCGGATTTTTGAAAATCTGAATTTGTGCATTCAAACTCGAATTGGCTTTTTGAATATCCGATACAGCTTTTTGGATAATTCAAATGTGTAGATTTGTATCTGTCGTATATGAATCTGTGTGAAAATTATATGTATCTTGCGCTTAAAATACGGGATTAAAACAGAATTTTTACGGAATGCATACGGATACTTATAACAGATACAAATGTTCTCAACATTCGTATCTTTAAATATGAATCTAGCATTCGAATGTATGGATTCGAATGTTATGGATTCAAATCAGATTTCATGACATTCGGATCTTAAATATCCGAAGTTCACACAATGCCCGATTCATTTAATGCCCCCTCCTGAGTTACTAGAAATTAGTTCTACTGGTCTTGGCTTTTGCCTGTTGCTTGTTTTTATGCTTTCTTAGCGCTCTTTTGTAACAGCTGTATCAGTACTGGCTTTAAACACTGTTTTTAACCTTGGTCGTAAACCACTTTGAAGCAATTTATTTATTTGTTTGTTTGTATTTCCATCCTGTCCTATACCCAAAGGTCTCAGGGTGGGTAACAACAGTTAAAATCAAAGATATTAAAACAATAACAGTATATATTAATTTAGGGGAAGCAGCCCAGAAATGTTGTAAAGAAATAAAGCATGTGATTAATTTTTGTTTTCATAGCTGCTGTGCAGAGGGTTGACATCTTCATTATCCAAACACAATGACTTAGAAGCCAATTGTATTCCGCCATTTTGTTAATATACGTGCATTCCCTCATGATTTCTCATCTAGAGACCAGAGGTCACCAAGTCTATATCTGCCTAGCTGTTGCAATTTGAGGACTACTTGGATGAGCACTTCTAGAGCCAAATTAGCCTTTTCTCCACATATAATGTTATAATACATACACGTGCATGCATGCAAACCGGTACACACATTATACTGTATGCGTTACATGTGGTCTGAACTTTCTCCACTATGGATATTACTTGCCGCCCGAATAGCAGACTTCATTGCGCTGTCGATCCAAGCATGGGGGTGAGCGGTATGTTCTCCTGCAAAATAGATCCTTCCTTCATTCTGGGACAGTGTCTCTGAGAAGTGGGTGAACTGGTACGGTGTGAAGATGCTGAAAGCTCCCATTGCGTAACTGTCCAGAGCCCACTTCTGTATCACATGCTTCTTACAGACGGATAGGAGATAATTTTTAGATACTTGGTGGATTTCCGCAAGGTCATCCATTACTACGTCAACACACTTTTCTTCGCTCAGTGGTACAAAGAAGTCGGCATCCCCATGCCAAGTATAGGAAGCCAGAAGCACCCCTGTGCCGTTGGGGAAATGGTGGCTTGGATAATAAATCACGCGGGTCGGGTGATCTGTGATGGACTTCCCAGCGTAGATTCCGTCTTTTTCCCAAAATTTCTCAGTGCAAAGCAACGCAATTTTAGTAGCACTTGCATAATTCAAGGAGTGTAGCGCATGTGCCTTGGGCCTAGAAAGAGGGGGGAGGAATTTAATGAGTCTCGTGGCTCTCGCAGTGGCTGTGATAAGGACGTTGTCAGCACTAAGAGAGGACGGTCGAAGGGAAGGTGCCCTTTGGTAAAACACTCTCACTTTTTTGCCCGATTGAAGTATCATCTGGACGGTGGAATTAAACTGGACTATCTCAGGCATTTCATGGAAGAAGCTTTGTGGAAGCTGATCAAATCCACCTGTGATCTCTTCAAAACTGAGAACATGAAGGAAAGAAGCCAAAATAACAATATATAATATTTTATGTTATTTTAAAATACCAACCCATCATGCAGTTAATGTATCTTTATGGCTTTCGCTATAGCAAACTACTCAGAATTGTGTTTTCAGGGATTCTAAGAAATATCCAAGGCTGCCTCCAGATATAGTGATGGAAAGCAACGATGTGGGGTATTGTTCCTTCAATATTCTTAGCTTCCTATCTAAACAGTGCTTACTACAGCACTATCTTAGAAGAAGAAGAAGAGTTGGCTTGTATACTCCGCTTTCCTCACCCATTTAAGGGGACTCAAAGCGGCTGACAAACCTTCTGTTCTTCTCCTCACAACAGAACACCCTGTGAGGTAGGTGGGGGCTGTGATAGCTCAGAAGAGAGCTGTGACTATCCCAAGGTCACCCAGCTGGCTTCATGGAGGAGTGCCGAATTGAACCCGGTATTCCCAGATAAGAGTCCAGCTCCCTAACCACTAGAACAAACTGGCTCACCACTCTGGTAGATCTCCTTTCCCGACCATGCAAGCCTTTCCAGAGTAATAAAGCCATCAGGGCTAGGAGTCATTGATAACCATGCCCATCATGGTTATCAAGCACTTTTTATGCCTTCCAGGCTGTTGAAAGATTGGAGTTGCTGTTTACATCACACTTTTGACCCTAAGAAAGTACACAGACGGAGCAACGGTCCTCCAAGGAGGGAAGAACGCAAAATGGGCCATCAGGGCACCTTGTCCAGATCTGAGCCCAAGATCCAAGGCATACGTTTAGTGTAATCAGTATATAAAGTAATGTGTATTTAATGATACAAATGTTTTAAACAATAAAATGCACCAAACTCTTTACCTGTCATTAGAGTAGACAAGATAATCCATGAGAGCGTTGAGAAAGGACAGGTGGAAGCCTGAATTTTCATTCAGAAGGTATCCAATCATAGCAACAGCTCCTCTACTCAGATTTCCTTCCTTTATTAGATATTCCTGATGCAGGGGGGATGAAGGAGTTGTGAGGATATTTGGATCTGTTGATTTTTCTAACAATGTACAACACACACATTTAAATAAAGAAAGCTTTCTTTAGGCTGGTCGCACTTAACTTAGTGGGTTGATATAGCAACTCCCTGCATACTGAGCCAGGCTATTGCTTACAGGCCTGCTGCATATGCGCAAAGAGGGCAAAGAGGGCCTCTGAGCATGTGCAGAGTCTTGAGAATGATAGTCTTGGAGATGGCCATGGAGCTGTCCTCTCTGTCCTCAGTCAGCCTAATTTAGTAGAGGGGAAAGTATAGTGGAAGCAAACTATCAGAAGAAGAATTTTCCTCAGGGCTTTGGTCCTTTCCACAGGGCCTGCCATAATCTGCACTAGGGTGTGAATGACAGGACCTGTTCTAGGATAGATACTGTACAGAAATGGGGTTTTCTCTCAGGTTAACATTCTCTTCGATGCCTGCCCTGTTTTTGTTAATTCTGTATTTCAGAATGTGATTTTAAAAATTACTTTTCAGAGAGGCAGAGAGGCTTAGCATCGTATCTAGCTGGGCCTAGAGATCTTTGTTTGCTCTCCTGGTCTTTTAATCTGTTTATGCCAACTGTTTTTAAATGGTACATTTGCTTTCTTGTTTCTGATGTGATTTCATCAATTGTTCTTAATATCATCTATCTATCTATCTATCTATCTATCTATCTATCTATCTATCTATCTATCTATCTATCTATCTATCTATCTATCTATCTATCTATCTACCATATATTCTGGCGTATAAGACAACTGGGCCTATAAGACGACCCCCAACTTTCCAGTTAAAATATAGAGTTTGGATATATTTGCAGTATAAGAAGACGACCCCCAGCGTATAAGACCACCCCTGACTTTTGAGAAGATTTTCTTGGGTTAAAAAGAAGTCTTTTACGCCAGAATATACAGTATCTATCTATCTATCTATCTATCTATCTATCTATCTATCTATCTATCTATCTATCTATCTATCTATCTATCTATCTATCTATCTATCTATCTATCTATCTATCTATCTATCTTTCTATCTATTGTTTGGAAAAAGGCAAGGTAGGACAGCTTAAAAATAAAGTATAAGAATAAAGGTACTTTTCTTACTTTTGTGGAAAATGAATCATATTTCTGTTTCAAAATGGTACAGTTTCTTGTAACCTATGAGGAAGGAATGAGAGAGGTAAGGATGGGTCTGGCAAGAAAGCAGCACAGCCAAATGCCAATGAGCCAGATGTGCCAGTTCTTGCCTTTTCCACCCAGACAAACAGTGTATAAGTGTTCCTGCACTTGGTCCCATACATCTCAGCAGGTGCTTATGCACTTAGAGGAAGCGTTTACAGCCTACAAACACCCTCTGCCTGCACAGAGGTTGACTAACTGCATACTAACTGTGGTGCACGAAATCTAACCTAACACGACCAAAAGCTTACCTGAAGCGATCATGGGTGACTATCTGCACTCTTTCCAGTCTGTGGGTTATCCGAGGTGCCACACGAGCACGCTGGCACTTCAAATGAGACCTGATGAGAGTGTGCTTGCACAGAGCATCATTGTCCCTGTGACAACAGGGCTGGTGCATTTGCATGCACAGGGCATCACAACCAAAATGGTGGCGTCCTGAGGAGGATTGGTCAGGCAATCGGACAAAGGTAAGTCTCTGGTCATGTTAGGGCTAGGCTGTTGTGTTCCTAAGTGTGAACGCTCAACACTAGTACATTTATTTATATTTATTTGTTTATTTTTATATTTAAATTTATATGCCGCCCCATACCCGAGGGTCTCTGGGCGGCTCACAGCATTTAAAAACAGATGTATAAAAACAGTATCAAAACAAAACAAATTTAAAAATGCAGTTTTAAAAATACAAGAAAAGTTAAAAACAGCAGTGATTTTCAGTGGGGGGAAGTGTGGGGAACATTTAACCAAAGGCCTCTAATGCACCAGCGGATGGGAAGGCAAATGCAGAAACACCCTATCTTTAAGCCTCAGAGAAGCAGACTCAATGGTAAATCTTCTTTGAAAGATCTACATCCTGACTTCTGGACCACCATTTGGTCCATCTCTGGTAGGCCTGAGTGGAAAAATTGCCTGAGTTCCAGCCAGCATGAACCTTGGTCTCAGAACTCCAGTTGGAAGTGTTGCCACCTCCAGAACAATATGAAGGCAACTTCACTCTATCAAGTCTCCATTAGAGTTCCATTTGTTTGTTTGTCAAACCATACAAACAAGTTGCTGTATATTTCAGAATTTCTTATTGGGGACTTTTAGGTATGCTTTCAGAATAACTTCATGATCTCCAAGAGGAAGGCTGCTAATGTTGATGGGTTGGAGTATTCTTGTGGGAATAACAGGAATAGGCCAAATACAACTGATAGTGTAGTAGAAAGACATGACAGTATTGTAGAAAGACATGACAGTATTGTAGAGAGAAGAGGAGGAATTACTGTGAGGGACAGAAGGTTCCAGAATATCCACACTTTATTCTGGAATATCCAGATATAGGAGATTAAATAGCACCCTTGCTTAGAACATAATGGTCACACTAACTGAAGATGGCTGGGATTAAATCTGGAACCTTTGCAAACAAAACATATGATTTCTTTCTGAAGCCTTGGGCCCTTCTTAGGCTACGGTCATACTTTGCTGAAATAATCCATCTTATTAAGAAACAGAACTCAACACACGCTAACTCAGACCGCACCCAATACCTAACAGTTCTTCCTTAATTTGTCCTCAGTTTGGGTCACTATTCTCACACCTTTCTGTTCCCATCCTGAGACTCCTTTATGAGACCTTTTTAGATCTCCACACCTCTCCATCGCAACACCCCCTGACCTCTGATAGGATAAAGGTTCTGTCACTCAACAGCATGTAATCACACATTGGGCAAATTCATGCAGTATCCACCCATTATAGTGCAGTTCAGCCCCCTTTAGTCCTCTTCCCCAGTTGCACTCAAAACTTGAAAATGGATGAACACTCTATAATGGCTTGAGACCTGTAAAATAGGACTCAGGAAGGTACGACTGAAGAGAGGAAAGTCCACAAATAAAACGGACTTGACCAAAATGGTGTGAGTGATGGGGGCAAAGATGGGCTGAAGAAGGATTAAAATGAAGGTCTGACCACAGCCTCTCTCATATACAGAAGCAAGCTCTACTGAGTTCATTGGGTCTTAATCCCAGGCAACTGTATTCAAGACTGCAGCTGTAGCTACTATGCTCTGTTAGATGATCTTCATCTCACCTTTTTCATGTTAATCATAACAGATATTTTATACCTTGTCCAGTGTATCCTGAAAAAGTTTGTCGGCGGACTTCCCCCACTCACTGGGTGAAACGTGATAGCCAAAGATTCCAGCATTTTGATTGACATCAGCCACTCTCCGTCTGACATTCCTAATCAAATACCATGCATTCTTGTCATTCAGAATGAATGGATTGAGGCTGAGGTTGAATTTTCCAAGGTATTCACGGACAATTCTGATGAGTAAAGGAAAGACAAATGTTTATTAGGGATGTGCACAGATTTCTGTATGTGTGTTCAAGTGATATTGAATCGAATGCAAAAAAATCTCATATTTGTTTAAATAGATCCCCTTTGAATGTGGTAGGATTCAAATTCGAAATGAGTGTTAGATACAAATCCAATTGCCAGGCCTACCTGGAGTCTGTGGACAGAAGGAACCTATTCTGAGATACAATCCAGAATAGGGCCCAGTGCAGAAAGTGCCATGGGGGATCCATTTCAGCAGCATAACTTCTTGTGCTAATTATGTCTAGAAACTGATGGGGTCTGAGTTTTCTGCAATACACCAGGAAAGGGATCTCGGGGTTCTGGTGGACAGCTCAATGGTGGTGTCAGTCCAGTGCGCAGCAGTGCCCCCCCCCAAAAAAAAGCTAATTCAATGCTAAGAATAATTAGGAAGGGAATAGACAAGTCAGTAAGGGTCATTTTGCCACTTTATAAACCTATGGTGAGGCCACATTTGGAATATCTGGGGTCACTGAACCCCAGAAAGGATGTTTTAGAACTGGAAAAGGTGCAGAAAAGGGCAACCAAAATGATTAAGAGGCTGGAACACCTCCCTTATGAAATCAGACTGCAACGTCCAGACCTCTTCAGCCTGAAAAGATGGTGTTTAAGAGGGGACCTGATTGAAGGACATAAAATCATGCATGGTATAGAAAAGGTGAATAGAAAAAAAAATTATTTCCTTGATCACATAACACTGGAATCAGGGGGCACATTATGAAGCTGATGAGCAGGAGAGTTGGATCAGACAAGGGGAAGTATTCCTTCGCCCAGGGGATCATCTGTCTATGGAATTTGCTGCCAGAAGAGGTGGTAACAGCAAGCAGCCTAGATAACTTTAGGGTTAGATGAATTCATGGATGACAGGTGTATCAATAGCTACTAGAATGGATGCCTAGGTATATCCTCTAGGCTGGAGAGACTGGGTGGATGTCTCTACAGACCATTTGTAGGGATCTGAGTGCAGGTGAAGGTTTTCCCTTTGCCTTCTGCTTCAGATGCCCAGAAGCAACTGGTGGGCCACTATGAGAGACAGGATGCTGGATCAGATGGGTTGTGGCCTGATCCAGCAAGGCTCCTCTTATGTACTTATGCACTGCTGAAATGTTTTCCTGGGAGCTCCAAAACTGGGTATTTTTATTCCAGGGTGTTAAGGCTATCTCCAAAGCTTGCATGAGTTTTTGGGCTGGCAGGGGATGGTCCATAACCGATCAGGACCAGCCCTTGCCAAATCCAGAACCACAGATCCAGACTTGCACATGTAACTGTGGAAGCACTGTATGAAACCAACATGTGGCCACCATGGAACACATCTGCTGGCCTAGATGAGCCATTGGTCCAGTCTATCATGCCATTTCTTATATTTTGTGATGCCTTTTGAGAACATACTCTATTACACATCTCTAACCTAAAACATGGAATAGTTCATACCACCTTGGGCGATTTGAGGAGAGAAAAGGTTGTGAATGCCATAAATAAAGAACACCCTGTGAGGCAAGTGGAGCTGTGAGAGCTCAGAAGAGAGTTGTGACTAGCCCAAGGTCACCCAGCTGGCCGCATGGGGTTGTGGTGGTAGAATCAAACCCAGTATTTACAGATAAGAGTGTAGCTCCTTAACCACTAGACCAAACTGTCTCACAAGGTAAACTTGTTTTGCTTGTTTTGCTGAAGAGCTTCAGGTGAGAAGGTTGAGAACCAGGAGGTACATTTCTTCATGTCAATATTACCTGTGGCCTTTGGGCAAGCGCATTGGCCCCAAATCCACATACCAGTTGTCCTCTCTGTGAGTTTTGATCCTTCCTCCTACACGATCGCTGGCTTCCAGAATTATTACCTGGGGAATGGAGATGAGGAAGAAAATTTGTTTATTTCTTCAAGGTTTCCCCCTGTTTGAACTATTCATGCATACATGCATACCAGCCCAGAAAGGCCCTAAGATCGCATCAATATGTAGCTCCATTTGGGGTTGGATGGAATCACTGGGTGAAGGAGACACCACAGAAATGGGAGAAATTGGTTACCTTATGTCCAGCATCTTTCAGTAACTTGCCAGCCGTGAGTCCACTTATTCCTGCACCTACAATGACGATGGTCTTTGGAGACAAAGTCTTTCCTAACCCGTGCCTGGCAAGACCAAGCCATTTTTCATATTCCGGATCTTGGAAACACTCTTCTTGGTTTTTAAGTCCACCTTCACAGCTCACCTCAGCCAGTACCAGTAAAATCTGAAGTAATACTGGAATTAAGAGCAGAGGGAAATAAACATGAGGGGGATGGATGGAACTTCCCATTCGGTTATTTTTCTGCCTTAAAAACATTCACACATCTCCCAGAACCTGCAGCTTCTTTCCTTTCTTTTCCCTTTTTTAAAGGTCAGAACTTTCAAAATTGCAAGATTGTTCTCAGGTGTGAAGTGGTTGGATTGCTACAGTGTAGCGGCTGCTTTAAGGCGTGGATTTTTACAGCAAAATCACTATCTTTGGAAGCAAGCTATTGGGGGAGGGAAACTCTCATCCCTTAACACGGAACAGTTCCCACAGTAAAAAATGTAAAATGTTTCAAGCACACGAACCGGAGTGAGACCTGTTGAAATGAGGATTAACATTTACAACACTTTGGGGCGATTTAACATGTGGAAAGCATGTTAAGCCAACCTGACGTGGGAACTGCGAGGATTGAAACTGTTTTGAATCCGAAATAAGCTTATAATGGGAACATGCTTCTAGTTCCCTTGTGTGAGCCAAATATGCCTACTCCATCCTCAGCATAAAAAATCTTGGATGAGAAGGTCTGAAGAGAGTTTCTAAGGATTTTGGATGAGTGCATTTAGGCTAGCCCTAACAAGCAGAAGAGCTGAGAAGCCGCTGAGCTGTTCCATAGATCTAAGGCCTTCTACTTAGATGTGATCCAGACCTACAGCTGACAAGCATTTTTCCAAAAAATTGGTAATAGAATGCATTTATATTTCCTTGGCATTATTTATTTATTTATATTTATATCCCGCCATATACCCAAAGGTCTCAGGGCGGGTAACAACCTTTAAAATCCAGCATATCAAAAAAACTATATCAAAACAATAATAACCATCAGAACATTTAAAACCAAGATGTTGAAAACAGCACAATATCAATTAAAACAGTAGTGTTTCCAGTGGGGGAAATGTAACAAAGCAGTATTCCCTAATACAGAAACCCAAACGAAACTGCAAGAAAAAAACCAATACAGTATCTATAAGGCAATACAGTATCTGTGAGGGTCGATGTATACCCCAATGAAAGTAAATATAAGTTTATGTATAACTTGAAACACAATTTAAAAACCATTAACAACAGCTGACAGTATTCTACATTTTACACTGTGTAAAAAAATATAGAAAAATTTTTTAGCCACAGAGGAAGACCCTACATAGGGGTTGAAACACATTTGGGTTCTTTTGTTAAATGGTTGTTCACACATTGGTCTTCTACTTCCCCTTCCGTCCTGAACATTCTGTGTTGGAAAAGGTGGATTAAGGGAAGAGGCTTGGGAACATGAGGGCCACACACCATCTTTCTGAGGCGCCTCTGAGGCTCCCTTTTTGCTATGTCTGAACACAGTGTTAGACTTAGAAATCTCAGAGGAGCAGAAACCACTTACTCAAGCTTTCCATGGATGAAAGTGCTCTCTGAGGCAACAAGAGGCCCGTCTAGTTTAATAGGAGACAACTGACGATGACCAGCCGAGGCAGTGAGGTCCAGAATCCCAGAAAAGAGGCTTCGTCACCTGAAGGCTTTTGACCGATTATGCCTTACTTGTCCGCTGGTTTTTAAGGTAATGTGGTTGTGTACACATCTTTCAGGAATGTATGCATCAAGAAAGGGGCTAGCCGCTAGACACTAATTTTCCATTCTGAGTAGTAAATATCTCATTTCAAAAGGACTTTAAAAGCAGCAACTATAGTATGCAACAGTTTCGACTCTGCAGTGTGGTAACAGTTATCATTTGTTCTCTGTGATAAGAATCTTTTTGAACATTATGCAATAAAAAAGTATTAACTCAAATGTGATGCCATTTTTGAAGCGTACTATAACAGGTGTCGAGCAATAGCTGCTCCCTATAATCTTGAAGCTGGGAAGAAAAGACGGTTGCTAACATGGGGCCTTTACACATTTGCTCCAGGTTTTGCCTTTTTTATGGATTTTTATCTCATGGATTTTTCTGATTTTGACCTTTCTTACGTCTGTTGCTCAACTATAAAAAGTTTTTAAAGGAAAGGTTTATATACAGAACAGGACTTAGGTGTCTGCATTACATCTCTCCTTAGACTGTGACTGCTGCCATCCAAGCTCACTTAGAACATAAGAACATAAGAGGAGCCCTGCTGGATCCGGCCCCAGCCCATCTAGTCCAGTGTCCTGTCTCACACAGTGGCCCACCAATTGCCCATGGGCATGTCAAGCAGAGACAAGGGCAAACCTTATCCTGCTGTTGAATCCCAGCAAATGGCCTTAGAAGCGTCCTGCTTCCGCCCCCCACCCCAGCCTGAAAGATGTACTTAGGCATCCATTCTATTAGCTATTGATACATCTGTCATCTGTACATCTGTCTAACCCTTCCTTAAAGCCATCTAGGCTGGTAGCAGATGCCTCTCCCTGTGGTTGGTCTAAATCAAGCTAATCCAGATTCACTAATCCAGATTAAGGGTGGTAAGTACAGAAAAGGCCTAGAGCAGTATTATTTACCCAAACTGGCCATTGTACTCCATAACCACAATCTCCCAGGCACAGGACAGTTCAAGTCTGGGCATGCAGAGCCCACTCACCCTATCCACCAAAGGAATGCCAGGCCCTTGCTTGGTGTGTGGTATCCCCATGGACCCTGGACTTGGCCCACTCCTGGGCACACACTGCAACGAGAGACGACTTTTAAATGGTTTCCCTTGCAGCCCAGCTTGTATCCCCATTCCTGCCAGTCGTGTGGAGACAGCAAAGGAAAGACCAGCCCAGAAACTGTCCTGGAGCCCAGTGACATTCTGCAGGGCTCATGAAGACAGCCTCACCCTTTGTTTGGCCTGGTTCCAAAGCTAGGCAGGGACAGGCCTACTATCAGAAGGAGAAGGAGAAGAGTTGGCTTTTCTACCGCGCTTTTCTCACCCATTAAAGGGGACTCAAAGTGGCTGACCAAACTTTCTATTCTTCTCTCCACAACAGAACACCTTGTGAGGTAGGTGGGGCTGTGAGAGCTCAGAAGAGAGCTGTGGCTAGCCCAGGGTCACCCAGCTGGCTTCATGGAGGAGTGCCAAATTGAACCCGGTATTCCCAGATAAGAGTCCAGCTCCCTAGCCACTAGACCAAACTGTGTGCTCAGTGGTATGTACCAGATTGCTGGCCCTGGACACTTTTTTCGGGTCAGAAGCCATCTCTAGGGTGTGCACTGCGGGACCCAATATGTATCTTACCTAGAATGTGCATATGGGGTCTCTGCCAGGCCTACCTGGAGAGTGCAGAGACTGAACCTGAAACCTCCTTCACAAACAGAGGAGTACAGCCAGATTTCAGGTAACCCAAGATCCTTCAAGGCCTATTGTCAGCCCCCCTTAGGGCCCCATGTCATCCTTCATTGCCCACCCCATAGTATACATACAAGACCTCTGAGAGTTTAGGGACATTTCCACTTTGCTTCCCACGGTGCATTTGCACTGGTAAATGCTTAGCTCATGGAAACCCTCCCCCAGCAGGTCCAGACACGCAACTCAAGTGCAGATGGTGTCCGGATGCTACCATCATCTTTCTCCAGTGCCAATGTCAGTACATGCGCACCAGCATCAGCACTGAGGCAACCATTGTGTGGCCCACAGGTGTGCTCACATTGCATGTCATGTAACCCTTCAGCAACTGGAAGAATAAGAATAAGTAGAGTTGGCTTTTCTACCCTGCTTTTCTCTCTCATTCGACAGGATTCAAAGCGGCTGACAAACCTTCTGTTCTCCTCACAGTAGAACACCCTGTGAAGCATGTGGGGCTGTGGGAGCTCAGAAGAGCGCTGTGACTAGCCCAAGGTCACCCAGCTGGCTTCATGGATGGGTGTGGAATCAAGCCAGGAGACTACCAGATAAGAGTCTGGCTCCCTAACCAAATGAAGAATCCAGACCCTTACCATGTAGTTCACACACAGGGAATGCTCCCACATAGAAGGAGCCATTTGTGGTTAGGAAACAGCTCCTTCACACGCGTTCACACGTGAGCTATCAGGTCAAGTGCAGAAAGGGCCTTCCTTTCTCTCTCTCTTTAAGCAAGTAGGACACATTTGTTGCCTTTCTCTGCGGGTGCGTTCCCAAAGGCGCTAAAATCCAGACTGGATTTGAACTCGGCATCCAGTATTTCCATTAGATTTGCCAGTAGTCCGAATCTGGGAGGGGCTGTTCCCATGTCAGTTCTTTTCCCCCAGATTTTCTGAAGAACCCCCTGAAGAAATCCAGGGGGGAAACCACCCTGCTGCAAAGAGGACTTTCCGATCTAGTCTGGAGTTTAGTGCTGAGTGAAGGAGAAGAAACTTTCTCCTCGGAAAGGCGAGCGAAGGAGAAGTGGCAGCCGGGGCAAGCAAGGGAGCAGCAAGCGAGCGGGGAGATATAGGGAGGGGAGGCCAGCCCTCCGGTGCCCACTTCCCCTTGGAGTGAGCAAAGGTGCTTTGCAGGCGATTTGATTTGGGGAGGAGGAGGTGAAGGGGTAGCAGCAGCAGGCAGGGGAGATGAGCGGGATCCACTTTATACCTCCTTTGCGCTGGCCAGGCGTTCTACAGGTCCAAGGGCTTCGGGGCCGGGCATGGCTGGGCCTCAGCTTCCCTTCGGGTTAGGAGGAGGAGGAGGCTTGCAGCAGCAGTGGCGGTGGCGACGACAGCTCCTGTCCAAAAGCTGCATTGGGAACAGCCTGGTGCATGCTCAGTGATGTTCCCAGCCTCCAGCTAAATCCACAGCAGAACCCACATTACTCCGGACCAGAGTAATCCAGATTTGCTGTAGGTGGGAAGACGCCCTAATAGGTTTAATACAATTAAGTTACTCATACTTTGTTGAGGGATTTATCTGGCAAACGATTATGGGAAAGAGTTTCAGGCTTTTTGCTTCAACCAAGAAAGGAAAGAAAAATGAACAGCTTTCTAGATTTGTTTGTTTGTTTACTTATTTACTTATTTATTTACATTTGTATTACACCTTTTTATCCGGATGTCCCAGGGCAGGTCACAATATAAAGCAAGCAGTAAAATATATTTTAAATATAACCCATCAACTTCCCTCTGTCACACTGAGCAGGACTACAATCAGAGGAACCAGGAATCAAAGGCCCAGATGAAGATTTACATTTTAACCAGGTGCCGTAAACTATATAAATCTAGCATCAGGCATATATCCACTGGGAAGTTATTCCAAAACTGTGGGGCCACCACAGAGAAGACCCTCTCATGTGCCCCAGCACCTCGCACCTCCAGGGGTAGAAGAATGACAAGATGGCCCTAATTTTGTGATCTCAAACACGGGTAGGTCTGTACGGAAAAAGGCACTCTTGCAGATCGCTGGGTTCCAAGCCATTTAGTCCAGTGTTAAGTGTGGGTGTGGGATCCTAGACCCTTCCTAATTACTGCCATTGATTATGAGGTGTCCTCTCTGATTTCTGCAACATCTACAGCATGCCTTTGGCACTGCGGTGAATATTCCTTCCTGCCCTTATAGCAGATTTCATTGCGGTGTCAATCCAGCCATGAGGGTGGGCAGTGTGTTCTCCTGCAAAGAAGACCCTTCCTTCATTCTGGAACAAAGCCTCAAAAAACTGACTAAACTGGTATGGGGTGGGAGAAGCAAAGGCCCCCATGGAAAACTTGTCCAGAGACCATTTTTGTATCACATGTTTGTTGCAAACTGATTTGAGATAATCTTTGGATATGTTGTGGATTAGTGATAGGTCATCCATCACCACATCAATGCATCTCTCATCACTGAGGGGTACAAAAAAATCGGCATCATCGTTCCAGGTGTAAGAAACAAGAAGAACCCCAAGGCCACTGGGGAAGTCATGGTTTGGGTAGTAGATCATTCTGGATGGGCGATCTGTGATTGACCTTCCACCCCGAATCCCATCTTTCTCCCAAAACTTGTCTGTGCAAGCCAAGGCAATTTTAGTCGAACTTGCATAGTGGAAAGAACGCAGGGCGTGGGCTTTTGTGTGCGAAAGAGGCGGCTCGAATTTGATGAGTCTTGTGGCCCTTGCGGTAGACGTGACCAGGACATAGTCAGCGGTCAGCTGCGACACGGGGGTTTTGCCCTGTTTGTGGTAAAAGATTTTCACTTTCTTGCCCAACTGAAGGATTTTCTCTACTTTGCTGTTTAAGCGGATTATCCGAGAGAGTTCTTGCGCAAATCTGTTGGGGAGCTGGTCAAACCCGCCTGTGATTTCTTCAAAGCTGAAAAGAATAAAAGGGAAAAGAGAAAGGAGGAAATAAAGGGATGGGAAATGCAACAAGTTAAGACTTCCTGTTTGTTACAACATTTATATGTCAACAGGTATTATTCAATCATGCCCTGATGCTGCAGTGGAAGGCCACTTGGTAGCTAAGACATAAGAACTTAAGAGAAGACCTGCTGGATTGGGCCACAGCCCATCTAGTCCAGCATCCTGTTGCGTACAGTGGCCCACCAACTGCTTCTGGGCTTCTCAAGCAGGAGACAAAGGCCAAACTGTGGGCGTTTTCACACTACCCTTCCCGTCTGTTGGATGGGAAAGGAGCGTAATGACTAGCGCTCACACTTTACCCGCTACTTCCCCCTGGGATTGGATATTTACCATATTTGATCTGGGGCCTGGTCCTTTGCTGGGCGCCGCCATTTTGGATGTGGCGCCCTCCACAACTGCATGTGTGTCGACGCTGTTGCCTTGATGGCACGGATCCTCTGCACACGTGCAGTCATGTCTACAGTCATTCGAGAAGCCGGCACATTTGAGCGGCACCTCAAGAGCAAATGGCCGCACCGCTGGACACTTCAGGTAAGTAATTGGGTAACATTGGTTAAGGTGTGGAGCAGAATTTCATGCTCCACACCTAACCAACAAATAGTGCCCTTCTGGGGAGGGAGGGCATGCTTGGAGGCTTTAACAGCCTACTCCGCACTCATATGTTCTTCCCCAGAGATGCACTAATTGTGCACTAGAGGCCATAGCACGAAAAGGCCTCTTCATCTGCTCTCCACTCCTTGCAAATGGCCTGGGAGAGGCATCGTGCTTGTCTGTGCAACTCAGAATCAAGACTATGATTTGCCATTAGCCTCTGATCTATGTTAAGCAATGCAAAATCAGCCATTCCATTCACCTGCCACATTGCTCTGACTCACTGCAACTTAGGTCCTCCTTTCTGCATTTGCCAGTAATGCAACACCAGTTGAACATCCTGCTAATAAATAATAATTGGAAGAATTGCCCCTCCGATTTCAGTGCTTGCTTGCTCAACAGCATGGGACCAGGTGCTGTCTTTCAGCACTTTAGTGATATGCATGTCTGGGTATTCAGGCCAGGGCACCACCACCACCCAGAAGTGGACATTGCCACCATCTCACACACACAGAAAAATGATGGCAGTAATAGCACTATTGCTGGAAAACCCGCCACTAGTTTCCCGCAATAGACTATTGTGTGTTTTAGGGGAGATACAGTAGAACTATGATGAGGTTGCAATAGACACATCTGGCAATCCCATCATTGCACAAACCGTATTTGCCCCTGTCTGGGTGATGCCTAAGAAGGGGTTTATGGGCCTCCCTTTCACACAGTCTGCAGCTAAAGAGAGGCCCCTCCTCCTCCTAGTATGCTCTTTCCACACAAGACAGAACATTGACCGATCTAGGGTGCCCCAAGTGGTGATCTAGACAGGTCTACTGGTAGATCACTGATGTACCATAGGAGACCCATTTTAATGGCATGACAAAGCCAGGAATCCAGACTACATTTAAGATTTTAAAAAATAAATAAATAGAACCTGATTTTACCTGTCTCCATCAAAGAAGGTCACATATTCCAAGACAGAGTTCAGAAACGACATGTAGAAGCCGGCATCTTCATTGAGCAAGTCACCAATCATATCTACAGCACCTCTACTCAGATTCCCTTCTTTGATTAAATATTCCTGAATAGGGGGAAAGTGGTTGAGTTAGAAGACAATTGTCAAACACGCAAATGCTTCCTTTTGAGCTGCTGCTAACTTATCCTTATTCTGTTCACCCTTATTTATTTATTTGTATTTCTATCCCGCCCTATACCTGAAGGTCTTGGGGGAGGGGGTTGCAATATTATATTAATCTTAGACAAGTCCCTGCCCTCAGGCTTACAATCTAAAGAGACAAGAGACAAAAGGAAAATGGTGTGGGAAGGAGCAGCAGCCACCCCTAAGCAATAATACAATAATACTTATTTTAAAAGAAACACATGGAGGCTGCGATCACACTTAAGTTTAAACCAGCTTCAGTCCACTTTCAGAGTGAGAGAACACAGCAGCAAAGCGACAAGCTATTCAGTGCTAAATAACTCTGAAAATTCACCTTCGGAATAGATAATGTGGAAAGAAAATTCCTGGTCACTTCGTTGATGTGTTCTCTCACCCTGAAGGTGGACTGGAGCTGGATTAAACATTACCTGTGACTACAGTGGGAGGCTTGTGTATTCCAGTTATGACTCAGCTATGGTTATGAACTGTGAAGCTATATGGATGTCATCAGGTGTAGCAAACAGTTATGCGCAGTTTCCAAGATATTTTTCCTTTGTCTTCTTCAACAGTCTAGAAGAAAATAATCCAAGACAATGAAGGGGGTGGGGATGAATAACAAATGGAGCTTTGGTTTATAGATTAGTTTGGTCTAGGCGTTAGGGAGCTGGACTCTTATCTGGGAATACTGGATTTGACCTGGCACTCCCCCATGAAGCCAGCTGGATGACCTTGGGCTAGTCACAGGTCTCTTTCTGAGCTCTCACAGCCCCAGCTACTTCACAAGGTGTCTGTTGTGAGGAGAAAAACAGAAGTGGATGAAAAAAGTGGGGTAGAAAAGCCAACTCTTCTTCTTCTACTCTTTATGAGGAGGTAAAAATAGGAGAAAGGCTGTGTTTCCACTATATAGCAAAGGTGGCTTAACTAGACCCTCAGGGCAGCCACTTTCCATCCATCTCCCTGCAAAGTTATCTGGAGAAAGTTCTTAGTGCCAGGGCGGTGGGAAGAGTCACCTGAATAGCATCTGAGGGTGCAACAGTCCCCTCAGGACTTTCCTGGAAGCTTCAAAGCTACTGAGTCGCTTGGCCTGTGATGTTCCCTCACTTCCGGCCTTCAGAAATTCCAAATATGCCCAGTGATATCAGCAGCTCATGGTATGGGATAAAGACCCGAGGGGCAATGGGGTAAGATTGTGGGTGGAAACATCACTTGAAAAGATAAAAGCAGCGATCCAGAACATGACATGCAGAAATTCTTTAGGTGCTTCCCCGGGCACTTCTAATTCAGATATTTATTTAAAGCAGTTTAGCTAAATTTGCTGTGAGCCCCAACAGTACAAAACTTTGGTGTCGTAGGCTGTGTTCACACCTACATTTTAATCCAGCTTCAATCCACTTCCAGTGTGAAATAACACATTGGCAAAGTGACAAGCCGTTTGGTTTTGGTTTTATCTAACTCAGAAAATCCACCTTTGGGTTAGATAACACGGAAGGAAAATAAGTCAGGTTGCTGCTGTGTTTTTCTTCTCTGAAAGTAGACTGAAGCTGGATTAAAATGCAGGTGTGAATGCAGCCTTATAGTGATGAACATAAGAGAGAGATGGATCCCTTATAGCAAGGCAACACCCTTTATCATTTTGTTGTAAAATCCCTCTGCTATTAGAGACCCCCAAATATAATTATATTATATTGCATTGTAAGATTCAAAGCTTTCTGTGCCACCCTAATCTTTGCATTAGCTTGGGTCCTGGGTATCTGAAGGAGTGCCTTCTCCGATACAGACCTGCCCATGCACTGAGATCTCAGTGAGGGGGATTCTTGTATTTCTTCCTCTTTCAGAGGCAGGAGGTACAGGGACATGAAGGAGGGCCTTTTCTGTGGTGGCCTCCTAGACTCTGGAACAATCTCCCCTTGAGGTTCACCAGGCACTACACTGTACAGTTTTTGGTGCCTGGTAAAAACGTATCTTTTCACCCAGACTTTTGCTGTTTAAATAGCTTCCTCAGGGTGCTGTCCTGTTAGGGAGGGAGGCTGAGGGATTCTTTGTTTAATCATGTTTTAATATTTTGTTATGCTTTATTCTTATTCAAATGGCCCTGGGACCATTTGGCGAAGGGCGAGATATAAATTTCTTAAATAAATAAATCACAGTCTTTGGCAAGCAGGTACCAGCAGACCAGAATCTGAGAGGTAGCAGCAGGAAGGCAGCCCTACTCCCCAAGCCGTTTTCAGCCTGGAATGGCTTGGTTACACCTTCCTGCTGTTGTCGCTGGTAAACCTCAGCTGTGAGTGGGTGGGGGAAATGCTGTGCTTGACATCCAGGCATTCTGAGAGGGGAAAGGAGGGGGTGAGCAGCAGCGATGGGATGGGAAGAGAAAGTCAGGGCAAGGGGGAGGGGGAGGGAGATCATTGATTGTCACAAGAGGGAAAGGAAATCAAGACAAGGGGCGTGTGGGCAGGGAGGTCCAGTGACAGAAAAAGGAAGTCCCAGCAAGAGGGAGGGAGATTGCTAATAACAGGGCAGAGAATGGGCTGTCAAGGGTGAGGGGGAAAAGGCAAGATTCAGAGCAGAGGCTTGCATAGGTATCATTTTCTGGAGACCCAGAACGGTGGCCTCCTGGAAGGGGATTAAAAAATGAAGGGCCCCTTCCAGATTAGCGGATTACAGGCTACAGCAGCCCCGCATAGCTTCCAAGGAGGAAACTGTGGCATTGTTGCACATGTCCCTGTTCTCGCCAGCAATTCTCACTGTCCTGTCCGGACTAGTGGGAAACTTTGAATTTTCTAAATACTGCGCACAGAATGATGGTCAGCAGCATTAAATCAATTCACAGTAGCTTCGCTATAATGTGATGCCACTGTGAAGTATTGGCCGTCATGTGTGACAGCTCAATCTTGGCTGAGCATCCTGATGTCCAGTATTAAGAAGTTTGGGCACACCCAAGGAAAACCCAAACAGAGGAAGAAAAAGCCACCAAAAAACCTGTCTTGGCATTTAAAGATGTAACAGGCTGGAATTCGGGCTGAAGAAGAATGAAAGTAAAGGTATAACCGCGCCCCAAGTTAAGTCACCTTTTACTACTCAAACTGGATAAGATGGGTGCTATTGCCTCTGACAGATAAATGAACTGTCTAAGGTCCTTTCCACACTGGGTCTTATTATTGATTATATCCCAGAATAGGGACCTGCCATCCCCATGCTGATAAATACTACAGCAGGGTCTACTGTTGTTGGTTCTAGCATGCGGATGGTAGGTCCTTATTCTGGGATGTAAGACCCAGTGCTGAAAGGGCTTGTGTTTTAGAAATACAGAATGAGCCAAACTATATCAATCTCTTCCACACCATTGATCAAGCGAAGGCTAACATTTCTTACCTTGGTGGTATATGAGTCATATTTCTCCTTCAGGATTGTGCAGTTTTTCGTTACCTGCACAAGAACAATAAATACAATTAATAGGTTTTTTTTTTAATTTTAGAAATTTGCAGAGAGGGGAGGACCCATTCAGATCATTAGACATCATGACATTCAGTTACAGGCAGGGAAGTGCTGTTTTTGAGGAACATAATGGAAGAAAAGGGGATGGAGATGGGATGAAAACAGGATGCGTTCTAGATGCGTATCATTGAATACGTATCATATATTTGTACGAATAGATACAAATGTATTTGTATTGGTTCGAATGGCCAGACATTCAGTTTTCTTTATTTGTACAAATTCAGATTGTTGAATATTCAATTTGTTATGAATCAAATGTCGAAAATTGCATTTGTGGACACCTCTAATAACAAGTAGCCTGATTCATGAGTGTGGAGTTGCAAACCACCTTTGCAGTCCGCCTACCTTATCAAGGGTTTCCCTATAAAGTTCATCTGGAGACTTGCCCTTCTCATGGGGTGCCAAATGATATCCAAAAAGCTCAGCGTTTTCATTCACAGCTGATACCTTCTCTCGTACGTTTCTAATCAAATACCAGGCATTTCTGTCAGTCTGAGCAAATCGGTTTAAGGTGAGGTTAAATTTCTTCAGATATTCATGAATAATTCTGAAATAAGAAGAAAAGACAGAAAATTATCATTGTTCATTGTTGCTGAACGAAGAATAGTACAACATCATAACCTTTATGAATTAGAAGGGAAATAATGCTGATTAGCAATAAACGTCTGGGCCTTTCTGCACGTGCCGCTGGAAAATGGATCTATAAGATCCGTTTTCCGGCGAAACGTTTTGAAAAAGAATCTGTCCCAAAGAGGGACAGATTCTCAGAGGCCCTGGGAAATGGAGGCTGCGGCGCGTGCATGCGCAATGGGCGCCAGCCCTGCCGCTGCTAAGATCAGCCCGGCAGCAACCAGGTAGGGCAGTGATGGCGATCGCGTGACCCTGGGTGGGGTGGGGTGCGCTCTGCCTCTTTGACAGCTGGGCATGCGCCGGCAATCTGTCTTTTCCCCTGCCGCTTCAAATATGAATCAACATTCGTATGAATAGATTCAAATGTATTCGATTCTAATCGAGTGTGAATACATTCACATTTTAAACATTCAAATCGATTCAAAGCTTTGGATATTAGATTTGAATTGAATGCTGAAAATTGCATTCATGCGCACCCCTAGTGTATTTTGCTTTCCAGAAGTCCTCTGATGTTTTTAAAGCAACATTGGCTCCATATTTGGATTGCAGTGTTTTTTCTTACTTGTGTTCCTTGGGTAAACGCATGGCCCCCAATTCAACGAACCAGTCCTTCTCACGATATGTTTTTATCCGACCCCCAACACGGTCACTGGCTTCAAGAATCTGAACCTAGGAAGAAATACATTTCAAGTTGTTTTGACATCGCTCTGCTGCTTTCATTATGCCTCAAAAATGAACTCAGTGCAGACAGGGAGAGCAGCTGTTTCCATCGAATTCTGGGTTTCCTGTCTCCTTCCACTGATTAGCATGCAAGGAGAAGGCCTCAAGAAATTAGGAAGGAAGGAAAACACTGTATTTCCTCCCTTCATTTTTGAAAACCTTGCAGCAGATTTAGACCTGAGGATAAAATGCAACATTTTGTTGTCAATCCCTCTGAGGCTGTGAACCCATTGATATAGGGCGCATCCCATGTACGTTTGGTCCGGTACAGAATGCGGGCTCTGCAACAGGCATCCCCATGTGTTTTGGATTTGGTCCGTGGAAAGTGGATCAAATCCCCCCAAACCGTGGCAGACCAGGACCAAATTTGGTACCAAAAAAACAAGTCTCAGCATGGTTTGGGGTCCCAGCACACATTGCTTGGCGAGCTGAGACCATGCATGGGGGCTGTCCTGGGCTATCCAGGGAGGATATTGGTGCTCACGTCATTGGGAGGTGGGGTGTGCTTGTTGTTCCTGCCCTCTGCATTGGAGATCGCAACCGCTGACATGTTTGGGGAGTGGAAAAATCCCAGTTGCCAAGGCAGACACGATAATGCCTTAATTTTTGTGCATTTTCTGTGGAAATATTTCCACCCCCATTTCCCATTTGCCAAGGCAGGCAGAATAATGGCTTGATTTTTGCTCCAATTCCAAAAATTTTCAACCCCCATTTCTCGATCACCAAGGCGATCATGATAAAGGTTTGATTTTCTCCCTTTTAAACTTGACAGGTGTTCTCGTGGTTCCTGGTGGAGTGGAGGTGCATAAAACTGCTCAAGCACCTAACTGCCACTAAACCTCGTAGCAGCTTTCGGTCTTTTAAATGAGGTGGCACTGCATGGGGACACCTCCATCCACCCCCAACCCGCCCCCAGCCTGCGTTGCTGGGAATGGCATGGGGACAGGCAGGGAGCAATCTCGGACCCACTCCTGGTCCCATGCTTTCCAATCCCGCTCCAAATGGCTTGCAAGGGGATGCAGCCTTAAAGAGCTTTGAAAATCATTTTGAGAGCTGACCGTTCCCAAACTTTCAAAAGAATCTGCAGTTTCTGATTAAAGGTCCCAAAATGCAGATTATCTATATTCAAGCCAAAAAGAGGTATTGCTTCTGGGTTTAGAAACAATCCTCACTATTTAGCGATGGGAATACAAGCAGTGTTTTGGGGGGAGGGAACCATGCTGTAGGGGCATTCTCCTCAGTTTCCCCTGATCCAATGATAAGTCATGATTTCCTATGCCTGGCTCTCTGCCATCAGGCTGCCTAAAAGGGAGGGGAGACAGAGCCTATTGTAACATTTGTAACAAGGGATCAGTGTAAGAAAAATTGCCAGCTTCCGCTCTGGGGTTGCGAAAGTGTGTCGGCTCTTGTTACTTTCTTCCTTCTTCCTTCCATACATGTCTTATGCCTAAAGCCCTGCCATTTTATGCTGAGCCGCTTTCACGATCCAGCACAATTATCAGCTCCTGTGTAAAAGCCTTTGTTTCCCTCCCTCCCTCCTTCCCTTTCCCCTGCTATGGGAGACAAGCAAACAAAGCCTGCAATCCCTGTGCTTTGATTTAAACCTATAGCATTTTACAGAGATCACTGACGAAGCAGCCTTGAAGAATTGCTGTCAGATGATTTTATCTTCTGAATCAGGGACAGGCTTATATAGAGGGTGGGGTTTCAATTGCCCACCCTGATGTAGTCAGAGTATGACAGAGGAGAGAAAGAAGGGGGGTTCTCCCCTGCAAGTCCACATTAAAATCTAGGAGCAGGAACGCAAACAACCAGACCTCACTGCTGATTTTTTAAAAAAAAAACTCTGGTTTAAAGTTGGATTTAATTGCCCAGTGGGAACCTGGCCTTAAGGTGACATCAAGGAAAAGTAACAGGAGAGCTGAGGTCACACCTACAGATAATCAGAATGGAGGCTGCTCTAAGGTTTCAGGAATCAGACACCAAAGTATGTTTCTGTTTTTTATGGGGACATTCCTTACCTCAGAATGGGGCTAGCCTGCACTTTGCCTGTTTATGGAGGCCTCCAGACAGCCTTAATACTTCGCAGTCGCTACACAGCCACTTCACACCATCCTGTTGGGACAAATGGAAGCTGCACAGGGAGGCTGGAGCCACTGAAGAGCTGCTTCCTGTTGTCCACACAGGACAATCAAGACTCTGTAGTATCTGTGTAGCATGTGAGGGAAACTGCTGATTAAGCAACTTTTTTTAGCTTATGCCCACGATTTCCACTTCTTCACCAAGAATCTAAACACTTCTTCTCCTTTGTTGGTACAGTTACCTGGTGTCCAGCATCTTTGAGCAGTTTGGCCGCAGTGAGGCCGCTTATTCCAGCTCCAACAATTACAATGGTCTTCGGGTTTGATGTCTTTTGCAGCCCATTTTTAGCAATGTTTACCAACTGTTCATAATCTGGGTCCTCAAAACACTTCATCCATTCCTCCTCATGTGCAGCATTCTTAGGGATTGAGGCAATTGTAAGGAACAAGACCAGAAGAAACGCTGGGGGAAAAGCAGCGGTTGAAGAGTTACATAAAAAAGACTGGGTATTAATAAGGCATGGAAAACACATGTGTAACTTTAACCCATTAGGCTTGAAGTGGCCGGAGCCCCAAATATCTCAAGAAACACACAAAAGGGCATGATGAAGGCAATGGATGCAGCAATGGCAGGCCCATCAATGTGGCTACCATTGTTGCTGCGACCACCACATCACCACCCCCACGTACTGATGAAGGCTGCTTTGGCCCTGAGGTGGGAGGCGGCAGCGGCAGGGGCTTGCCGCCGCCTCCTCTTCCTCCTCCATCTCTGTTCTCCCCATTGCGGCTGGCTCGTGGTGGTGGTGGTGCTAATGGACAATCGCCATCTCCTCCCCGCCTCCAGTACTCCAGGTGACAGCAGAGGCACGGCTGTCACCTCAGGGGCAAGGCAGAGGCGGCCGCATCGCAGTCGCCACATCCACGATGGGTGGAGGTGGCGGCAGAACGTCCCCCTCAGGCCACCAGTTGGGACCTGGGGACCTAGGCCTCACACCCTCACAACAGCATCTTCTCACAATAGACTCCAAAGTACTAAATGCAGAAATAAATCACTGCACTGAATTTTCGTTTGCTCCTCTTTCCTTAACTGCTTCCACATGCGAAAACCTAACTGACCAACCCTTGTTATGATAAAACAAAAGCAAGAAACACAATGGCAACTAAGTTCAGCAATAACAAAAGAAGAACTCACAGAAGAACTTTGCAACTTTGTAGAATGAAGGGGAGCCCAGTGAATCCACCCCTTTGTAATCAGTCAGGACTACATACTGTATATCTATAGGACACTCTTGTCTGTGCTGGTCCAAAACAGGTAACCCGACCTGTGATGAGGTGGGCTGCCATTGGCACATGCTAAACACCATCCACATTATGGGCAGCCCATTCCAGTCCAATGTTGGGAGCCAGGAACAAACATTCCCAGGCTTCATCCCAACAGGACAAAAATAGCACCATTATTGCACTGTTATGTTGGGGTTGCCTCCTGTACTGTAGGCAACCCCACCTTAGTTCTGTTTTTTCATCCCTAAAAGGGTCTTTTTAACTCTTGCTGGAAAACCCAGCACTGGCAACGGGCTTTCCAGCAATAGCGCTTTTTTGTGACCGACTTACCTTTCTGGATGCAGCAGCAATCAGCACGGATGCATGAACATTAAACAGCTGAGACCACACAGCTTTTGTTTTATCATGCTCAAATCTGGGAGTTCAACAACAGCCAGATTAACCAGATTGCAAAGACGGCACTGGGGCTGGCACTATCATGATAGAAAGTAATACTAGCAGGTAGGGATGTGCATGAATTATTTTTTTGGGTTCGATCCATATCAAATTGAATGCAAGAAAATGTGTATTCATTCAAATTGATCCCCTTCGGATCCGGTAGGATTTGAATTCAATACGAATGTTCAGTACAAGCGTCTGATACAAATCACATACAAATCCCCTATGTATTTTGAATCCTCTACATATCCAATAAATATCCCCAATGTATCTACTCTGAACACATCAAATCTGCTCTAAATCAGCTTTGAATCTGCTCTCAATCCACTTCGAATCCACTCTGGATCCATTGCAGATGTGACTGGTGCAGCTGCTTTCCCACCTCCCTAGGTTCACGAATGTTCCAAAGCATTTGATTCAAATTTGAATGTCAATGTTTGAATTTGCCAACATTCAATTCGAATTCAAATGTCTGAATTCAGATGAATCCAAACAAATTTCAAATGTTACGAATATGAATGCACATTCCTACCAGCAGGGTATCAATACTCCACATCATTATTGCTTTCTATTGGTATAATGGGCTTTCGCCTGGAGGCAGCCCTAGTCTCCAAAATTACTTGGAGGTCTTTTTTGGCCAGGCACTTCTTCCAGAAACCCAACAAAATGGCACTGGGATTCATGGACATTATATACTAGGCCATGGATCACATAAAGTCCACACATAAGCTGATGGTCTAGTATACCAGCTGGAATGCTGTGTGAACCACTTATAAACCTTCCACGCTTGGAGCAGGCTAGATCACCATTTCCACACTGAAGTCCATTCCAGCACCCTGTCTGGTGCAGGCAGTGTGGTCTCTGTGGAGGTGTGGTCTCCCATCAGACTGCTCCATAGTGTGGATGAGGCATTCCAAGGGTTCTGCTGCACTGGTCTCCTGACCCAATGTAGACATGGCCTAAAGACCTCCCACAGGGTTTTGTTTTCTGGTTTTATCAGCCTCTTTGATCAGCTTAACAGTGAAGTCAACACACATTAGTCACAATGAGAAGAGAAAAATGAAGAGGGGGGAAAGCAGCAAATTATAACCAAAAAGAACATAGAATCCAATGAGCCAAAGGAACTACCCTCCCCAGATGATGTCTGTGGAGAAAAGAAGTCACTTACAGAACTGGTCCATGGTTCTGAAGCATGAGGCTTCCTTTGAGCTCTCTTATTTTATAGCCAGAATTTCTTTGGCTGTGAGCCAGTTATGACTCAGAATCTGAAGGGAAAAAAACCCAACTTCCTTAACAGAAAGTACTCCAGGGGCCCAACTTTCATAATGCAATGCCCATACACACCTACCTATAGGTCACAAGGAAATGCCCTATGATGCTGCTGCATGGACTGCAATGGCACAACCAGAGTGTTCTTGCAATACATACACTTGTAAAAAGAACTTGGGAAACAAAGATGCACAAAGCTAAGATGCTTCATTTCACGATCATGATGACCAGCTTATCGCTTATTTGCCTCCTCACATTGGGTCAACCTATAAATTCCTCAGATCCATAGGGGATCTGGTAAGGAATGAGCATAAGTGGGTCTTTCTAGAAATAAGAAAGTAAAGGAAATGCAGGAAATGAAAGTTTAACCTTTTCTCTTCTGGCTATCTATCTTCAGGGAATTTTGTGAGTTATAGTTTATTTCCAAATATGTAGGACCCATTCACTACCGAGCCCAATTCAAGGTGTTAACTCTAACTTATAAGGCCCTAAATGACTTGGGCCCCAGATATCTAAAAGAGCGCCTTCTCCCATCTCGACCTGCCCGTGTCTTAAGATCTGGAGGGAGGCCCTGCTGGTTATCCCACCGCCTTCAGCAGCTAGGCGGGTGGACACCGGGAGAGGGCCTTCTCAGTAGTGGCCCCCAGGGTGTGGAATGGTCTCCCCCTTGAGGTGCGTCTGTTTATGTTTAGGAAGGCGGTGAAGACGCACCTCTTCACTCAGGCCTTTGGTTAAATGTTCCCTTCGCTTCCCCCATTGTAAACACCACTGTTTTTAAACTGTTTTGAATTTTTAAAGCTGGGTTTTTAAAATTTTGTACTGGTTTTAGGATTGATATAGTTTTTGATATGTTCTTTTTAATGTTGTGAGCTGCCCAGAGACCCTTGGGTATGGGGCGGGATAAATAAATAAATAAATAAATAAATAAATAAATAAATAAATAAATAAATAAATAAATAAATAAATAAATTCACATCCTCCCTAGTTTATATATTTGTTTATTAGTTTATATTTCTATCCCGCCCTATACCTGAAGGTCACAAGGCAGGTAACAAGCTTTAAAACAACAACCAATAGTTCTCATATCACTGTGGAAATTCAGTAGCAAACCAAGAGATGGAGGATACCCAAGCATCATGCGCTGGGTCCCACTTTACTGAAAGAGCACATGGCATCTAATTCTAGCCAAGCCATGTGCCTTTGGAGTACAATGGGTACAGTTTGTGCTGGACACTCCTGCCACACCAGTATCTAAGACTTGCATCATCAGATTTCCTAGTGCTGAAAAAGCTGTAGAAGGGAGAAACCAGCAGAGGTATGCACATGGTGAACATGTAAAAACACAAATGGGGAGAGGTGCTTGTGAATGGTGGTGCATCTGTTGTGGGAAGTACTTGTGTTTACTTCTAGTTGGGTGTTTACTTTCTTACCAACAAAGTAGCCTTACTCCCAGCAGAAGTGGGTTCTCCTTCGCTGAAGGTCTTCAAGCAGGGCCTGGACCTACATCCGTCTGGGATGGTTTAGGAAATCCTGCATTGAACAGGGGGTTGGACTCAATGGCTCTAGAGGTCCCTTCCAACTCTATGATTCTATCACAGTCGATAAAGCCAGTGTTTTGCTTCTAGCCAGCTGCCTCCCCTCTTCTGTTTCCTGGTGAGAGCTGCTGTTTGCCAGTGGTTGTGAAAACAACAGAACTGCGCATACATACTGTTCCGATTGAGCTTTCCCTAACTTGAAGTTAGTCTCAGTCCCTTTCCACATGTGCTCTTAGCTTGATATCAGAAAGGGCCTAAGAGCAAGAGTTATGTGTGCACAAAAATGGAAGAAAGAAGAAATACCTATGATTGGTTGATAAAATTAATTGAATTAGCTGATGAACTTAATTAAGAATAGGACTGTTCGTTAGGGATATGCACAGAGCCATTTTCCACATTCAAGTTCAATAGAATGTGGAAAAATTTGGCTCTGGCTGAATACCACCTCCCACGAATAAATCCTCCCCCCACCCCTCCATTCCCACCCCTCCCCCAGTTACCTGAACACCACGCCGCCGCCACTGCTGCCTTCTCTGCACCGGCGCCCCTTCTTCCAGGGTTCCGGAGGGCCCTGGAAGAAGCCGGGGTTCCACTAGAGCAGCCCCCCCCCCAGGTAAATGGGCACCGGGGAGGCGGGCAGAGACACTCTGGTGGCACCCCAGGCCTCTTCCAGGGCCCTCCAAAACCGTGAACAGGCTTTCTGGAACCTAAATACATGTTCTGTATGACATGTAATTTTTATGATGTATTTTTATTATAATGTTTTAATTATTATTTTGCATTGTATATTTTCCATTTGTTGTAAACCGCCTTGGACAAATTGTCTTTAGGAAAGACGGTATACAAATAAAATGGAACTGAAAAAAATGAAATGAAACACCCGTTCCAAAGCTGGCACAGAACAGGTTGTTCCAGTGACAATAGTCTTGTTCTTCCAAGAATCTTTTTGTGAGAAATGCTTTGTTAACCTTGTGGAATAAATATAAAATTCAGACTATGTATGAAAATGCCACTTTGGACCTCACCTCACGTGACTCACTCTAGAGAATCAGGAACTAAAGGGTATTAGTTCAAATATGAAGATATGTTAGTATTGGACAAGGAAAATCAGGTTATGAAATCAGGTAAACAACTGTTCCTATAGAGACCGAATGTACAATGACTCTTTTATGGCCAATTGTTGGAACAATTTAAATTGGATTTTAAAAAAAAAAATCAGTTTGTGCAGGGGAAAATGTGGGAAAGGGACCTAAATAGACAGGAGAATTTCCCCAAATGTATAAAATATTGTTTAAGTATGAAATAGAAGAAGAGCAAGTAAAGGATCATATGGTGAAATGGGCAATGGACTTTCAGTATAATATATACATTTAGGCCCTTTCTGTACTTACCTGCCCTGAATTCAGATCAGTGAGTCCAAAATAACCAGTCCCACTGATCTGGTCCACATCCCTTCAAAGCTATGAAGCTTGTGTGAACTTCATATCCACAATCCCTAAGCCTCTGAAGCAGGGATATGAATGAGTGGTTTTTTGCATTTGATGTGTATTCAGTCGAATGTAAGAACATTTGTATTCATTCAGTGAATTTGTATTCATTTAAATAGATCCCCTCGAATGTGGTAGGATTCTATTTAATACAAATATATTTGTACAAATGCATATGGATATCCGATACAAACACATACGTATCTGATACATATCCGATACATATCCTGTAACCGCTCTGAAAGCCTCAAATCTGCCCTGGAACCACTTTGAATCCACTGTCAAACCATGTCAAATTCACTCTGGATCCATCGCAGATGTGACTGCAATACCTCCCCATTTCAGAAATGTTCCAAAGCTTTGTACGAATGTTTCGAAACATTCATATTCATATGCATGTCAATGTACAAATGTCACGTTTGATTCATATACGAATGTCTGAGTTTGTCTGAATTCATCCAGATAACGAATGTTATGAATATTTGTGTACATACCTACTCTAAAGGCTAGTAACAAAGGTTCCTCAGGCCCTAGGATGGGATGTGTGTTTTTGACAGCATGCTATAGTATGCCACTAAAAAGCCCCATCCCCAATAGTCCCATGTTCCGGAACAATCCCTAGTTACTTTTGTGGACCTGATTAAATGGGTACACAAGAGATTTGTGTTAAGGGCCTCCTTAATCTGGATCTGTCTCCATCTAGTGCAGATGGAGCAGGACCAGTGGAGGTGAGGCCTTCTTGATCTGCATTAACATGAGGATGAGGAGGCCCATGACCCAGATTAAGAGGGTCCTTAATCCGGATCAAGAGGGTAAGTGCAATGGGAAAGAATATGGACCAAACATTTAAAATTTACAGATTTTACCGATTGTATATGACTCCACAGTCATATACAATCTGTATTGTTTGTTGGAAATGTGGTAAGGAAGAAAGATCTTTTTCTCATATGTGATGGACATGTTTTAAAGCTAAAAAATATTGGAGGGAAATATACAAAATTGTACAAAAAATCTGAAAATACATGTACAGAATATTTTTAATTAGGTCTGTTGAATAAAGAATTGGAGAAATAAAATGTATTGTTGCATTATATGGCAATTGCAGCAAGACTTTTATTTATACAAATACAGAAACTGACAAAGATTTCCCCTATTGACCAATGGATTATAAAAAGGACAGAGTTGGCAGAGATGGATAAACTAATTTGTTCCTTAAGAGGTAAGAAGGTGACAAACTTCTCAAAGAACTGGCAGCCCTTTATTGACTTTCTACGGAACACTGAGAAATATTTAGTAATCACAGATTTTGAAGATTAAGAAATGCCTTAATCCAGATCACTGGATTTGGAAGAAGTGGACCCATCTGCACTGTCCCAGAACTTGGCCTTCCCTATTTGGACAACTGCTCCAGGTAGGGATGTTCACAAATATTTGTAACACTCAAAATTTGTACAAATTCATCTGAATTTGGAAATTCAAATTAGAATTGAATGTTGATATGTTCAAAGATTGACATTCAAATACAAATCAAATACTTCGATAAATTCCTATGAATCTTTGTTGCATTCATGAACCTGAGGAGGTAGGAAAGTGGCTGCCCACTTACATCTGCAACGGATCCAGAGCGGAGTCAAAGCGGATTAAGAGTGGATTAAAAGTGGATTGCGAGCAGATTTGATGCATCCAGAGCGAATATGTAGGGGATTCATAGGGGATATGTAGTGATTTGTAGGCGATTTGTAGCAGGGATTCAAGTCAGATTTGTATTGAACATCCATATTGCATTTGAATCCTACCACATATTTAAGTTCAATTCGGGGGGAAATGGCTTATCATTTGAAGGTGTAACCAATCAGGCTGGATTTCATGCTGAATGAGGATTAAAGTAAAGGTGTAACTGTGGCCTAAAGGTGCCATTTCTGTGATGATGATGAGGATTATTAAAGCTGAACTGGGAAAACAAAAACATCGATTCCAGATTATTTACATAAAGGGAGCATGGCAACTTCCATGATCAACTGCCTAGACAGTTTGGTCTAGTGGTTAGGGAGCTGGACTCTTATCGGAATCACCAGGTTTGATTCTGCCCTCTTCCATGAAGCCAGCTGGGTGGCCTTGGGCTAGTCACAGCTCTCTTCTGAGCTCCCACAGCACCACTCACCTCACAGGGTGCTCTATTATGGGGAGAAGAACAGGTTTGTCATCCACTTTGAGTCCCCTTAAGGGTGAGCAAAGCATGGTCAGAAACCCAACTCTTCTTCTTCTTCTTCTGGACAGACAGGGTCCCATCTTCAATCCCCAGCATTTCCATGAAAGAGAACTTGCCACCTCCACCTCCCTTCCCTTTGCCAACCAAGCTGCCAGGAAGCGCCCATATGGTCGGCCAGTTCTCCATTTCAGGGCCACTTGAAGTCTCCTTCCTGCTCTTCCTGCTACTGCAGAGAAAACAGGAGAAGAAAATGAATGAAATAGGTTGAATCTGGTCGCATTTCAAGCACAGTTCTAACAGATTTCATCGTCTCTCTTCTCAGAAAGAGCAGCAGCACTTCTCAGCTCTGGTTTGGCAAAACAGGAAGAATAAGGGGTGATTAAACTTGCAGCCATGCGTGGTTTGACCTGCAGACACATCTAGCACCCTAAGACACTTTGCAAAACCTCAGTGCAGAGCTACGTATTCAAATTATAAAGGAAACGGTGCACATTGTGCACATTGGCGCATAATAGGAAGGCTGCTCCAGGCCTGAACCAAGCAATCGTGAGTAAACGTGCAACTACAGGTATTGTAGCACGTACACACATTAGGCGCCCTAAGGCCCTTTGCAATACCTCATTGCAGAACTATGCATATAATTATAAAGGAAATGGTGTAACTACTACAATGTGCACATTGGCACATGATAGGAAGGCTTCTCCTGGACTGAATCAAGTGAGCTGGACTAAGGATGCGCACAAATGTTCTAAACATTCGAAATTCGATCAAATTTGATTGAATGTGGACATTCAAGCTCAAATAGAATGTCTACGCATTCGAATTTAAACATTCGAATGAATTTCGAATGTTCCGAAACATTCGTTCGAATAATTCAAAACATTTGAATGTACAGATATGAACTGACAGATACATATCTGCATGCATCTCATATGTATCTGTACACATCTGTGTAAAACACGTGTATAGATATGTATGGCACATACAAATGCTGTCGACATCCGTATCTTCAGATTCAAATCTAACATTTAAATAGATTCAAATGGGTCCGATTCGAATTGGATTTTGTTGCATTCGGATTCTAAGCATTTGAATTGAATCAAATGTTTTGACATTCAATTCAAATTGAATTCAAATGACCAATGACCACCTGTCTTCTGAGGTGGGAAACAAAGGTTCCCCAGGCACCAAGGTTTCTGGACAGAGAGAGTTTGGTGAAACACCCAGAAATGGATCTGAAAGTAGGCTGTTTACGGAGCCTGCAAAAATGTTTTCAGACTCTATGCACTGCATGGACCATCCTGTCTGCATGATGGGGAGCTCATAAATTGCACGTTACTCATAAATTACGCTAAGGTGTCAACCCTGCTGGCTTCCCTATTATTCATCAGCAAACTGACTAGTCAATTACTTTCCACATCACCCATCCCAAAGGTGGCTTTTCCAAGTCAGATAAGAAAGCATCTTGTGATTTTATTGATGTATCCACTCATTATTCCTTTGTTACTCATAAAGCTCAGATTGGTTATGGTGTTATTGTTGACGCCGCTAAAAAGACACAAGCTCAGTTGCTTTATGTGAGATGGTATTATTGCATCCCATCCAGTATTTCAATGGATTAAAATCAGGCACATCAATGCCTAAAGCTGTTGGTTTATCATTCAGAAAGTTATTCCATAGTGTATAAAAAGATAAATTGTCTATTAGACCCTTTTTATTTGATATTCAATACAGTCCAGGGACACAGTTTTCCACAATAGGGTCTCCCCCTCCTTCCTATGATGAACAAAGCTGAGGTGCCCCTGGGGTTAACCTTGCCAAGCAGAGTGCCTGCAGTGTGTGGAAAGTGTCCCACCACAGTACAAAGAGCACTCACTATTTCTGACACAGAAGTGGAGAGGTGGAATGCGTAAAGGGCTCCATCCCCTCCCTGTATGGATCCTCCCATAGATGTGGTTTCTCACGCTGTCTTCTACCAAGACTTGATCACAGAGACAGAAGGGAACATTTAGAATTTAACATCCAACCTTCCATTCACAGAGAAACTAGGAGGCCCTATGGTGTTCCTAGGATAGCTGTGGATCATATTTGAAGACTCCATGGGTATCAAAGTGTGGGGATGGCCCCACATGCTCTGAGCCACTTCTGGGTGGAAGCAGCCCCATGCTAAGTGGAGGTTCTTTGCCACAGCATCCCTGGGCCATCCCCAAAGCCCAGGTGCAAGAAAGGCCTAAGACTCAACCACAGAGGCAGAAGGGGATGTTTAGAATGTTACATCCAACCCTCCACTCATGGAGAAATTCAGATAAAAATATCTTCAAAAGATGTTTGGTGTCCTCAACTTACCTCAGGTGTCCTCAGCTTACCTCTCAGGTCTCATCAGCCCATATTCTGGTATCTACCAAGCAGAGCACATGATGAGTAGTATGACCCTAGAACTTAATCAGAAAGCAGTCAGAAGATACAATCTTCTGCTTGGTTGCACACATAATATTAGATTTGAAACCGAAAGACTGGATCAGAACATCAGAGCAGCACAAAATGGCAATGCAGGCAAAAGGCATGAATAGAAGGATGGAGGCACACCTTTCATTGGATTCACTTAAAACCTCAAGGCACTGCTGTTTTCAGAACCTATGCAGGTGGCAATCAAGATCGGGACCTTAATCAGCAATGTATCTCCAGTTGTGAAATGTCCTTCTCTACAGGTTCAACTGGCACCAATAAAAAAATCATGTAAAATTGCTCCACCAGGTCAAGACCTTTTTGTTCTCCTGGTTTTCTATTCCCCTTGCTTTCTCTGAGAGGCAAGCTACTTAACTTCTTTATCGATATTTAATTATGGTTGCTACAGGGAGTGAGATTCTTGTCAGAAAGACACTACACAGTATAAAAGGGTTTTAGCCTTGAGGAAAGGGTTACTCTGTTTCTATCAAGGCAGAGAATAAAGGCATAAGGTCATATCTCTGTAGAAGCTTCATCTAGGCCAGTGATGTCAAACATACGGCCTGCGGGCCGCATACAGCCTGCGGGGCGCATCAAAACAGCCCACGATCGCCTCCACTGCCGTCTCCTGGCGCCCCCTGGCGCCATCTGCTGCTCTCTTGTGTCATCGGCTGCGCGCCAGCGCTCGCTGCCGCCGGCCACCGGCCGGCACAGGCCCGACCCTCACCCTGGGTGCCGCTGCCTATCGGAGGGAGGGGGCGGAGCCAGCGTGGGCGAGGGGCGTGCGTCTGCCGGCCATGTGAGTGAGTGCCGAGAAAAGAAGATGGTGCTGCGCGCTTTGGGCCTGGGGGGCACAACTGGCGCCTCCTCCTCCTCCTCAGCCTTGCTGCCTGCGGCCACGACGCCCCCAGGTCCCACTGCTCGCCACTCGGAGGAGGAGCGGCGGTGGCGGCACCCGGCAGGTACCGAGGGAGGGAGGAAGGCGTGCTTCTAAGGCCATTTGCCGGGATCCAAGAGCAGGAAGGGGTTTGTCCTGTGTGAGACCTGATATGTAAGAGACTGCATTCACACCTAAGTTTCAATCCAGTTTTGGGCCACTTTACGAGTGAAAGAAACATTTTCCACAGTGCTTGCATTCATATGGTTTCTCTCCTGTGTGAGATCTGAAGTGTGCAGTGAGATATGCTGACTAGCTGAAGGAACTAGTATTAAGATTTTAACAACCGTATATTATATACTATATAATTAAATAAATAAAATGTTACAGTACATTTTTTTTAAATCCGGCCCTCGTACAAATTCTAAATTTAATATGTGGCCCTCCGCAAAATAGAGTTTGACACCTCTGATCTAGGCAGCTCTTACTTGCTCCACATTACTCGGATAATCTGGAATAAAGTATACCCAGGCCAGGCTCCCAGTGGGCATTTTAATCTGGGTTTAAAGCAGGTTTCTTTTAATCAGCAGTGATGTCTAGTATTTGGCGTTCCCACTGTTAGTTTATAATGCAGACTTGCAGGGGAGAAACCCCACCCCCTCTCTCCTCCATCATACCCTGACTTCATCTGGGTGGGCAATTCAAACCCCACCCCCTATATAAGCCTGTCCTCGATTCAATGGAATCCTTTGGCAGCCCACCGTAGCACAGCTTCTCATGTTAAAGATCATTTCCCCTGGTGTTTTGTGCTAGGTCCATAGATCAAAGCAGTGCGAAATGGCAGGGGGGAGGGAAGGAAGGATGGAGGGAAACAGGGAGGATTTCACACAAGGAGCCGACAATTGCACTGGATTGGAACATCAGAGCAGCGCAAAATGGCTGGGATGTGATGGAGGCAAAAGGCATGAATAGAAGGAGAAAGGCACACAAGATCTGACATCCCCAGGACAGAAGCTGCCAATTTGTTGCTACAATCCTACAGCTCTCCCCTGCCTTTTAGGCAGCTCAATCTCATTAGCAAGTAATGGCAGACAGCCAGGGGAAGAAAGGCAACTAAGGCAAAGGTAATCATGACTTCTCGGATCAGAGGAAACTGAAGATAATGCCCCAAACCCTGACCCTCCCCCCCCAAAACTGCTTGTGTTCCCATTGCTAAATTGTGAGGGTTATTTCTACATCCAGAAGCGAGACCTCTTTTAATCCAATAGGGATAGTTTGTAATTTAGGACCTTTAATCCTCAGAAACTGCAGATTCTAATACATTTGCCAGAAATTTAGAATTTTTGTTTGCAGAGAGATATAGCTTATTACTACCTAGCATAGTCTGATATGATAGTTTCTTTGTGTCCAATAGTAGGAATTTATTCTTCTCTCTATCTAAATTCTGTTTGTTTTTGGATGCCAGGTGCTGCTTATGGATTTTCTCCAATGATAGAATTGAAGACTCAAGATACTTTCTTTCCCTATTATGTTTTTTATTTAGCCCAGTTGCAGCTGTGATTGCAGTGGATTGCATATAGGCCTTCATTGCATCCCAAACATATATTGGATTCAATAAATCAATATTGTTGTTTGAAAAATAATATTGCAATTCATAATTTATTTTTTGTTTTGTGACCTGACTGCCTAAGATATATAATGGAAATTTCCACTATTTTTTCCCCAGATTCATCCAAAAGCAAAAATTTTGCTTCGATTGGGGTATGATCTGAGTACATCATAGTTCTAATATCAGCTTGAATTAATTTATTTAAAGATTTGAAGGGCATAAGCTGTAATGGATCCTAGGGAACGATAAAAACCTGTTCAAAAAGAATTACAGAAGAATTCTGTAAGTATTAGGTCATGTCTATTAATTCTTGAAATCCTTTAAGATTGCGTCTTAGTTGGTTAAAGTTAGATCTATCTATTTTAGGCACCGCTGTTAAGTTAAAATCTCCTGCTAGTATTATTGGTGAGTCAGCAAATTGTTTTAATTTCTATAGGATCTTCTTAATATAGTTATATTGGTTAGTATTGGGTGCGTAAATTGTAGCCAGTGTTAGTTTTTGATCTTGGAGTATAACTTGGAGAAATAGATATCTGCCCTCAGTGTCAATTTGTTTTTTCAACCTGTAGCTTCATTGTGTTTTTAATCAAAATAGCAACCTCCCCTCGAGGCTCCTGGTGCTTTAAATTCATGGTATTTCTTTCCCACTAGGACATCAAACTTGGCCCTTGCCCTGTTTTGATGCATCTCTTGAATCATTACTAAATCTGCCTAAATTTTATTCATTTGGTTGCTTAGGAGCTTCCTTTTCCTTGGAGAGTTCTAACCTTTTATGTTATAGGACAGGGTTTCCCAAACTATGGGTTGGGACCCACTGGTGGGTCGTGAGCGAATATTGAGTGGGCCCTGCCTGTAGAATTAAGTAATAAAAAAAATGTATTAAAACTTTCTTTGTTATTTGAAAAGTCCTTTATTCATATTGGTAACGGTTAAATTTCCTAGAGGTGGGTCCCGAGTTGGTAAACCTATATTAGATGGGTCGTACCCCAGACAACTTTGGGAACCACTGTTATAGGACAATATTTTCAACATTATCTATTAGTACTGTGTGTGTTATAATTATAAGTAAGATATGAATTGAAGTTAATTACTAGTTGTTAGGGTTCATGAATTCCCTACTGTCAGGAGGTGTGCCCGATGGAGATTGACTAAGGGCAACCAGCACCCTACACCGAAGGTGCTACCCTTCCTAGCAGAAACCTGCTTGGGCGGCGGACAAGTATTAGCTAATTTTTGCCTTAGCACCTGCCAAAGGGAAAAATCACATGTTAAATTAAACTTTGGAGTTCATGAAGGGATTGGGGGAGGAGAGTGGTAATAAGGCCATGGGTGAAGTGCATATTGTACATAGAAGAAATTATCCACGTGTATATTGTTGATTATTATAATATGTACAAAAATCCAATAAAAATATTTTTTTAAAAAAAAGAAACTGCAGATTCTTTTGAACCTTTGGGAATGGTGAGCTGTCAAAACGATTTCAAATCTTGAATGGGAACGCAGCCCCAGACACATTTTATTCTGGATTGTTTATGCATTATTCCAGATTATTCTGGATATTGTCTGAGACATTAACTGTGCTCATTGGAATCAGCTGGCTGCTGTAGCACCTGACAATGGCTCAAGTGGCTGGCAGCAGGGATGTGCCCAAATATTTTTCACATTCAAAATTTGTCCAAATTTATCCAAATTCGGACATTTGAATACAAGTTTCAATACGTTTGTATAAAGCATTGTTACATTCATGAACCTGGAGAGATGGGAAAGCGGCTGCCCATCTCTGCCCTTGTCTCTGCTTGAGATGCCCATGAGCATTTGGTGGGCCACTGTGTGTGACAGGATGCTGGACTAGATAGGCTGTGGCCTGATCCAGCAGGGCTTCTCTTATGTTCTTATGTTCTTATGCCCAGTCACATCTACAGCAGATCAAGAGTGGATTCAAAGTGGATTCAGAGTGGGTCCAAAGTGAATTGAGAGCAGATTTGACTCGTTCAGAGTAGATACTTAGGGGACTTGTGGGGATTTGACAATTTGTAGTGGGGATTCAAATTGGATTCGTATCGAACATTTGTATCAAATTCAAATCCTACCACCTTCGAAGGGGATCTATTCAAATGAATACAATTTGTTTTGCATTCCATTTGATACAAATCGAATATGAAGAAAACACTTGTGCACGCCCCTAGCTGGCAGTGAGGGTACAAAAATGCATATGGAGAGGGGGTGCCCTAGATTACCCATGCAACCCAAAATGGATGTGCTGAAGCCATGAGAAGGATGCTTTCTCAGAGTGGCCTGCACCCAAGCAGCTAAAGCTCTCAATAGCTTTAACAGCAGTGCATTTAGTTATTTATGACATTTTTATACCCCTTTCCATTTTCAAATATATATATATATTTATATATATCAAAGCAGCTTAACAAAACACTGAAAACAAGAGTAAAAATGGCAGCAAAAAAAACACATTAAAACTGTCCAACACAGAAGTTCAGGGACAGTGACCAGCGTTCACATTGCAAGTATTGACCCATCCCAAACTTAACCTAAGGCCAATTCACACTTGCACTCCCTAGTTCACAATAGGGTAACATCTGATAAGGAGTATTTGCACTTGCAGGAGGCATGTCCAACCCAGAAATGCATCCTTCCTTACCAGGGGCCTATTCGCACTTGGCCTTTTTTCTGGAGTATATCTCAGGATAGGGGCCTGCGGTCCACATGCTAATGCAGACTCTGGCAGACCTCACTTTTGGCCTGCTGA
>MTQE01001141.1:1222310-1254929 GCA_014337955.1 Aspidoscelis marmoratus | reverse complement strand
GTTTCAACAACATGGATAAGCGACAGAACTTCTGTCAGGCACTGTAGAGTGTTACCTGGTCCTAGTGTTGTGTTATTGGGAAAGGTTGTTAAGTGACTGATCAAGCTGACCCTGTGAATCCTTGAATGCATTGGGATGCAGAACGTCCTGTTAGTGAATAAAAGGAGAAATTGTGCTCCAGTGTGCATAATGGTGCTCTAATCCCCCTGTCTAGACTGGGCCTTAATGATGGCAGAGCAACCTGAGCAACATTGAGGAGATTAAACACAAAATAAAACAAAGGTAGCTGATGGGTCTTAACTAGGATGGCTACGAAGGAAGGAGGATGTTACTATGCTCAAGTCCAACTTGTAAGGTTTTCCATCTAGTCAACTATGTTGGGAAAAGGCGGGTGGACTATGTAAGCTGATGATCCAAGTCAGGTATGGTTCATCTTAGTTCCTTAGCATGTGGCCACCTTTTAATTTTCCTTCAAATATTTGAAGAGGCACATTGTTGTTAGATATCGAAAAGGCACGATTATGTCAAAGGACAGGTGCCACCACAGAAAAGGCCCAGTCTGTTCAAGATGCAGTGCTACATAACAGCTGCAGGTTTTGCTGCCAAGAGATTATCAGAATTTTAATCCCAAAAAACTAGAGAGAACCTCATTCATAAAGGCTTTCCTTGTTCTGACAAAAAGCCAGAAAACTATGGCTTTTGGGAACATAACAAAACAGAAAGTATCAATAGAATCAATTAGGGAAGAGTGTTGAGAGCTCAGAAAAGAGCTTTACAGTCGCCTTGAATTGCAGGAATTCGTTTTAGCTATCAATATGCCTTGAAGAGTGCTTGTAAACTTTTATTTACTGTGAAATTTGTTATTTATTATTTAGCAGCCCTTTAATAATCTTTTTTATTCCTTGTGTTTGAAATCTAAGAACCTGTCCAATCAGGGCTACAGTGCCATTGTGGTGCTGCTGTAGTGGGGTTGCCTCATATCTGAGGTAACCCCTCCATAACCTCACATTTTCCCCTCAAAAATGCCCTAAAACTGTGGCTAGAAAACCCAGCACTGATCCAGCATACATGCATGGAAGCTGAAGCAGATGTCCATGCATGTGTGGAGGCAGCGGTGAGCACATTCAGGCATTCCAGATGCCCAAATGTATCAGATGTATCAATGGCTACTAGAATGGATGCCTCAGTACATCTTTTAGGCTGGGAGGACAAGCAGAATGCTTCTAAGGCCATCTGCTGGGATTTGAGAGGAGAATTTTTGCCCTTGTCATGGGCAATTGGTGGGCCACTGTGTGCGACAGGATGCTGGACTAGATGGGCTGTGGCCTGATCTAGGAGGTTCCTCTTATGTCCAAATGCCCAGGTCACACAGCAGTTAAAATGAGTTGTCTAGCTAGGTGCTGGGAGGATTCTCCACATTATTATTGCCTCCTAGTGGTCTAGTGGTTAGGAAGCTGGGAGTACTAGGTTTGATTCTGCCATCCCCCACAAAGTCAGCTGGGTGACCTTGATCTAGTCACAGCTCTCTTCTGAGCTCTCACAACCCTACCTACCTCACAGGGTGTTCTGTTGTGGGGAGAAGAACAGAAGGTTTGTCACCCACTTTCAGGTCCCTTAAATGGGTGAGAAAAGTGGTGAAGAAAAGCCAATTCTCCTTCCTAGCACAATATCTGGCTGCTGCCTAGACCTTCTTCAGATTATTAGACATGCCGTGTTCACACCTAAGTTTTAATCCATCTTCACTTTCAAAGCAAGAGAACACATAATCAAAGTGGCAGGCTGCTTTCTGGCATTCTCTAACTCATAAAATCTACCTTTGCATTAGATAATGTGGAAAGAAATTGACTAGGAATTTTGCTGATGGGTTAATCCACTCTGATGGTGGATGGAAACTGGATTAAAATCTAGGTGTGAACACAGCCACAAAAGATGGATGATACTGATCCCAATACTGGTGGCATAAGCCTTCTTCCAGATCCTTCACAAGAAGGGCCCAGCAACTTCTGAGACATAAAAATGCATCTAGACAGCAAAAGGCAATGCAGGATCAAAACAAGAGAGCGGACACAATTCACAGAATAAACACAATCAGTTTATTTACAAATGTACACAGGAAGAATACAGGAAGAAGGAAGAAAGAATAAAGAAAAATGCTTCTGTCTTGACAACCCCAGGACTGTCATAACAACAACAACAAAACAGAATAAACCATGTTTGAATTAGGTAGTACCTTTGGCTGTGGTCACACCTAAGATTTAATCCAGTTTCAGTCCACCTTCAGAGGGAGAGAACACATCAGCCAAGCGAGCAGTAATTTTCTTTTCACGTTGTCTGTCCCAAAGGTGGATTTTCTGAGTTATTTAACACTGAAAGAAAGCAGCTTGTCACTTTGCTGATGTGTTCTCTCACACTGAATGTGGACTGAAGCTGGATTAAACCTTAGGTGTGTCCACAGCCTTTGTTAACTAAACTGCATTCTGATCTCCTTCTCCACATACTCACTGAGCCAATTCCGGTTTCTTTCCCACTTCTTCCAAACGAATGGGCTGTGTAGATCACAATCTGTTTTTGTAAATTCGCTACTATTGTTAACAAGCAGCATGATTTATAATAAGCCAATGACACTGTATGGGTGCAGGCTAGAAATCTACCAAACAGGCTTCATTTGCAAAATTCTCTTGATCACCTGTAAATGTTAAAGATTCCCTTATGCAAGCAAACTGGTATTGCAAAATCTGAATAACAGGCAGAGAAAACCAAAAGACAAAGGCATCCAAACATGGTTATAGATAAGTGAGTGTGATAACTGGGACCTGGCAAAGAAGATCTGGTAAACTGTGGTTTGATCAGAGCACTGAGCAGTCCTTGTAAAGAAATGAGCACCATGAAACTTACTGCTGCTCCCTTAATTCAGTACATAATCTCTGTGACTCCAAAACACAGGCACTTTCTGCACTGGGTGTTCTTCTGGATTATATCCTGGAATAGGTTCCTGCCATCTACATGCTAGTGCAGACTAGGGCAGACTCTGGGTGGGGCCTGCCATAGTCCTGAACCAGCATGTAGATAGCAAGTCCCAATTCCAGGGTATAATTTGGAATAAGGCCCAGTGCAGAAAGGGCTACACTCATTGCAAGAGATTGGAAACTGTTTTGAAAGATAGCAGCTCTTTTCCGCTAAGGAAAATATTAAATCTTAGGTCCTTCCAGCAGTGAGGTTGATTGCAAAGAAGTTTTGAGATGTATCTGCCATGACTGTCTTTGTAGCTATAGCAAATCATTCATGGCTCAAAACAAAAAGTTCTAAGGGCAAGTTCCCACTGCACAATTTATTCCGAGTTTTTACAATTTACACTGCACAAAGTGGCAGGCATTTTAAAGTCTTTCTGATCCCTGTCTCTTTAAGTAAAATCAGACACTGCCCTGCTATGGTCTGATATCTCGTTACATTGTATTGTCTGATCTCTCATTACATTGCAAGCTGCTTACTCACACTTTCTGCCAAGCCCAAACCTTAGCACATTATGAGGAGGGCGAGAAAAGGGGAGGAAATCATAGCTTATCATTGAATCAGGGAGAACTGAGGATCTACCAAAAAGGTCATGGTTCCCCACCCACCCACGCACCCCAAAATCGCTTGCATTCCCATTGCTAAATAGGGAAGATTATTTCTAAATACAGCAACGAGACTTCTTTTTCTTTGAATACAGATAATCTGCATTTCGGGAACTTTAATTCTCAGAAACTGCGGATTCTTTTGAAACTTTGGGAATGGTCAACTCTGAAAACAAATTCAAAGCTCTTTAAATCTTAAATGGGAACTTGCCCTAACTGTGCATTATTAGCAAACGTTGCTTTACGCAATTTCCTGGCTAAGCAAGCAGGCATAAAAAGGCAGCTAGCCTCAGTTTGTGAGGCTACAGATTTTTCAAAGAACGTCTCCTTTCGGCTCCTACTTGCCTCATGACCATGTGATTAAGCTGCTATAAAACTTCGTTAGACAGCACTTAATCTGCATTATTTGGATAATCCAGAATAAAATGTGTCTGGATGTATTTTACTCCAGATTATCCAGATAATGCAGATCAAGGTAAGTGCTGCCTGGATAAAGCTTTAGTGATCACCACCACCAAGAAAGCCATGCATCCAAATAAAATCAGGAACAAAGTTTAAGATAAGTCACTGTGGAGCAAACAGAGAAGAGTGGAAATACCCTCTCTGTGAACGCAACATTAAAGGTGAAAATATGCTGCATGTTGTCAGCATTGTAGAAGGACAATTCTTCTCCTTCGTAGTCTAAGCAGACTCTCACTTTGCTGAGCTTCTCAGTCAGGTAAAGTGGGGTGCGCTGGGGGGTTGTGACCGCCCAGTAGCTCCCACCGTTTTGCTGGAGGGCCCAGATCCCCTCTTCAGGACAAAACTGAGTCAGTCCTTTCCGCCTCACTGATTCCCTGGCAACTCCAAAGGCCCAACCATCTGATGACCCCACCTCGACCTCCCAGTAATGCCTCCCGGATGTGAAACCCTCTGCCGCTAGAACTCGGGAGTTTGTGTCAAAGCGTTTGGGATTGTCAGGAAGATCTTGCTTTCGGCAGCCCATCCGCACAGCCTTCAGGTCTGCAGAGAGGATGAGAAGGTGGTTGGCCGTCTCTGGATCCAGAAGCAAATCCTCTAGGAGGCAGGAGAACAGCGTTAAGTCAACAATCGTAACTATAGTGAGAACAGGGAAAGAGGGACCGGTAAAAGGGACATAAAGGGCTTCAGTTAGAACTGGCGGGTTGCCATTTTGAATGTGTTCTCCCATCAGGGCTGAGGGTGGGCGCTTCCTATATATGGGTACTTCTGCAAGAGCAGCAATTCCGCAAGAAAACAACAGACAAGGTAAGAGCCCAGGATTGACCCAGGATTGCCTTCTGTCATTTGACAGGGATGGCAAGAAGCAGCTCCCTAGTCTGACAAGGGGTGATTTCACACTTCCTTTCCTGTCTGCTGGATGGGGAAGGAGCAGAATTAGCCTACACCAGTGGTTCTCAACCTGGGGGTCGGGATCCCTTTGGGGGTCGAACTACCCTTTCAGAGGGGTCGCGACGAGTCTCCTATCGCCCTTCCCTCCCACCACCCAGCTGCTCCATCCCCGCGGTTCGGGGTCTCCACAACATGAGGAACTCCATTAAGGGGTCGCGGCATTAGGAAGGTTGAGAACCACTGGCCTACACTGACTAGCGCTCGCACTTGGAGCGCTAGTCAGCTCTGGCCGTTCCCTCCCCCTGTGATCAAATACATACCTTATTCGAACCAGGGCCCAATCGTTCTCTGGGCACCACCACTTTGGCTGCAATGCCCTTCACGACTGTGTGTGCATCAGCACCGTCACCCTGACGATGCTGTCGCTCTGCGCACATGCAGACACATCTATGGTCATCTGAGGTGCCTGTGTGACACCTCAGACAACCCCAGAGCACAGGAAGAGATGCAGATGGTCGCGCCACTAGATGCTTAAGGTAGGTTCTGGTAAACATTGGTTAATGTGTGGAGCACGATTTCATGCTCCACACCTAATCAACGAGTAGTGAACTTCTGGTGAGGGCGGGCCCACTTGGAGGATGTAACAGATGCTTTGCAACTGCCACTTTGCTCTCCACCAGAGATGCACTACTTTAGTGAAGGCCATAGTGTGAATAGGCCTAAGATCTTGCAATTTCCTCTTGCCATCTGGAGGCACCCAAAGAAACTGCTTCTTACACAGTTATTGCACCTGAATAGCTCTATGCAAGGGTACTGAAAATAATGAATTATAGCTAACTGCTAAGTGACTGGATAAAGAACGGACAAGGATATGCTTCTTTAAGGGTTAACGGTATCACCACAGAGGGGCTTTTCTATTGCATGTGAATGCTGCTTAAGGCCGCCTCCAGTTGTTGACCAGATATATTCCAGATGGAGTATTGCTCCTCTGGCATTATCACTTGCTAGTCAGACAATGCTGCTCATGGTCTTCGCACATTTTAGTGACATGCACACCTGGGTATTTGAATGGGACCAAACATCTGACAGTGTGCATTACCACTACTGTGCACACTGGGGTGGGGGGGCGAATGGAATTGATCTAGGGTTGCCACAGATAGGGCCTGTCCACATGCTAAAAATAATCCGAAAGGATTCCGGGGCTGCTTCAGGAGCGTCCACACGCACAGCCCAAATACGTAGCACATGGGAGTCAATAAGTGTTTAAAAAAACCCACTTCACAAGTGTTCTCCATGCGAAATAGGGGGTTAACACGTATTGCCCAGGGGCCATGTGGACACTCCCGGGGGATGTTTTTTAAACAGAGCTGCGGAGCCGTGAAGGGCTCTCACGTCTCTGTTTAAAAACCTTTCCCCTCCTCTTTTCAGCCTCTCTACCACCTGTCAGTTGCCCGGCTGGGTGCCCCAGGTGCCCAGCTGTCAGCTGGGCAATTGGGGCACCCAGCCGGGCAACTGACAGGTGGTTGAAGGACTGAAAAGAGCAGGGAGGGATTTTAAACAGAGACGCGAGACCCTTCGCAGCTCCGCAGCTCTGTTTAAAATCCGTCCCTGCATGGAGACAGGTATGTGCAATTCAAATCCGCGTTGCCCCAAACCACATGGGGACGCTTTATTGCGTGTTACAATGCGGATTTTTATCGCACGTGTTCAAAGCGCATCAGCCAGTTTGCATGCGGACACCCCACAGATGTGACAACACCTTCATAATGGCATTATACTCCCCCCATCTGGACAGAGCCTAGGAGTTCAAAATTCTAAAAATTGTTTTGAAACAATTCCTTGATATAAAGTGCGAATTACATGGACCCCACAAACTTCCAAGTTCCACTTTGAATACTCATTCATGCAGTACAAGTTGGTTACAAGAAAGTATAACTAGTTTCTTGCATTTACCTTTCTCACCTTTCCCTAGTTCATCTCTCAGATGATCTGAAACAAAAGGAAACTGAAATGAAAGCCAGCAGGGGACACCGCTTTTGTCAATGGCAGGAAAAGGAAAGAACAATTATTTATAACTCTTGCAGATGCAAGAGTTATTTTAGCCTATCTGATCTGAGATGTTTTCTTAAAGTAATGGAAGATAGGCGTCTCTGGCTATTAGAATGGATGTCTAGGTACTGCCTCAAAGCTGGAAAGACAGGCAAGATTCTTCTAAAGATCATCTGCAGGGAACTTGAGATGCCCAGAAGCAATTGCTGGGCCACTATAGGAGACAGAACGCTGGACTAGATGGGCTGTGGCCTGATCCAGCAGAGTTCCTCTTTGGTTCTTAGCTTGAACAACACTGTCCTGGAGAGCCATGGTGTCAGGCTGAGGAGGTTTGTGAGCTGTAAACCACCTTTGCTGCTGTTTCAAGGAAAAATAAGGTTGTTGCTTTTTTTTCCTCTTTACCTTTGAATTTCTTTAGCACTGTCTTGAGGACTACAGTCTTGACAGAAAAATTACAGATGTGCCCCTTCATATCGGAATAAACAGGGACCGGCTTCTGACATTTGAGGTCATCACTCCTGCATGGTTTAAGAAATAAACAGAAGAATCACCGAGGCTCTGAGTTCCAAAGTGTGGCAAGCATATAACTTACACTATGTGAGATGACTTTTTAGGTGGTTGCATTGAGGAACATTAAAAAATTTAAATAAATTTATTCACTTTTTTTTAAGTTGATTTAAATAGTCTGCAGTAAATAACGATACAAGGGTGCACTTCCATTTAAGATTTAAACAGCTTTGAATTCATTTTCCGAGCTGACTGTTCCCAAAGAATCAAAGGAATCCACAGCTTCTGAAGATTAAAGGTCCTGAAATGTGAATTATCTGTATTCAAATAAAAAGAGGTCTCGCTGCTGGATTTAGAAATAATCCTCCCTATGTAGCAATGGGAACGCAAGTAGTTTTTTGGGGAAGGGAACCATGCTTTACTGGCGTTCTCTTCCCTTTCCCTGATCCAATGATAAGCAAAAGCAGAGAAGGCAGCCAGGAAAGAAGTGGCGCGTTGTGCTTTTCTGAGACTCTTTTGGTAATGTTCAAACACAGAAAACAGCACAAATAAATACAGATCATCCATGTCTGCTCCTTTAGTCCTCTCCCTTTCCTCCTCTTCCTTACTTAAAAATAGAGAGAGGGAAATCCGAACAGCAGCTCTGCAAAATGTTACTTCCTCTTTAAATTGCAGTCAGCATCAGATTAAAGAGAAAGAGTGTGTCCCCATGATCAAAATACTCCGAAGCGAACCTAAGTTTGCCTCGGAGCATCCACATGGAAAGCTTCTAATCCGGGCTACATGCAGGACAAATGTTACAAATCCGTGGCAAACACCACCACCACCACCCCGCTTTGCAACTGTTCTTGCTCCGAATTAGGAAGGCAAGCACATATTATTTTGAGTCATGGAGACGCTCCCGGGTTATTGGGGGAGGACTTTGGCGATCAGAGCATTCGCTGGCAGGGTTTTGCTGTCCCTGCTGTGTGCACTGTGATCACAGCTGTTGGGGATCTCTTCAAAAGTGATGAGCTCTCATTTACTTTGTGACTGTCTCTCCGGGTACAAGTACCCCCCCCCCTTGCCTGATCACCTGATCTGCAAGGCACATGTGGGTAAGGGATTGGTTTAGCGTACGAGCTACAATTCACATTGGGGCTGCCCAAAGTAAACATAGCCCATGGGGATGCACCCAAAAAGTTCTTCTCCCGACCCTCTTCCAGTCCTCTTCAAATAACTCTGTGTGTGTATGTGACAGACGGACAGACAGACAGACAGACAGACAGAGAGGGGATCACTTTCTTTCACACATTTTCCCTTTAATTCAGTTTTTATCATCATGGGGGCGGGTGAGATGGATTCTGCCATCAGGAAGCAAACAGGAAGAAGAAGGCTTAGAGATCAGCAGGAGGCAACTGCTAGTGGGGTGGCGGGAGAAAAGCCATAGAGAGTGGGGGAAAGTATATATAAGATGGAGGGGGGTGGGAATAAACAGGGAATGAAAAGTGCTGCCAGGGGGCTCCATGTTCATATGCAAAGGGTGCATATATAGAGGGTGGGGTTTGAATTGCCACCCCAATGAAGTCAGGGTATGACAGTGTCCAATTGCTGACTGCATGAGGAGGGGGATCTACTGGGGGAGGAGAGAGGGTAGAGGGTTTCTCCCCTGCCAGGCACTGAAGAATGGAGAGTGAGTCCACATTACAAGTTAATAATGGAAACACAAAAAATCTGACTTCACTGCAGATTTTTAAAAAACCCTGATTTAAATCTGGATTAAATTGCCCAGTGGGAATGCAGCCCAAGAGGTACAGAAATGAAGCAGAAATTGTGAAGGAATTATGCAAATGGTTGAAGTCTGGGAAACACTGTCTAAGGAAAAACTAAATATATATGGCTCACCTACACTTAAATTTTAATCCAACTTCAGTCTGCTTTGAGAGTGAGAAAACATATCGACTGCCAGGCTGTTCCCTTTCAGCAGTATCCAGCTCAGAAAATCCACTTTTGAGTTAGATAATGTGGAAAGAAAATGACTAGTCACGTTGCTGATACATTGAGGTGAAGATCAAAGTGCCGCAGTGGTCATCCACACTTCAAGTGAAGTCCCGACCACCAGCACTTGAAGTGCAAATAACCAGGCCCAGGCAGGTTGGATCACTATGGCAACCGCCACAGCAACATTCAGGATGCACTCAGACGTTGCCATCGTAATCAGGACAAATATACAACTGTGCAGCCAAGGCACAGCACCATGCATACTCATACTCATGGCATCACACCTGGAAGAGAGTGCGTTTGCAGCTGTCTGGGAGCTCCCTAGCTGTTCCCAGTCAAGGTGTGGACAACATTTTAGTTGCTCACAGCTATATAGGACCAGATATGGCTTGGTAAGCTCTGAGATCACAGTAGCAGCAGCAGTGTACGGATGAACATCTCAAGGGAGTAGGTGGAACTGCTCCACCTAATAAGTTTGAACAGGGGATGAGTGTCTGAGCTGAAGGGAATTGCCTGCCCCATATGAAACTAAGTTTGTTATTCTGTCTGATACCTGCCATGCTGCACAATCCCTGATGGTGAAGGAAATCCGAGACAATGAAGCAGCAGAAGAATGAGATTCCCATCCAAATATCTGTGCTGACCCAAGGCAGTTATATTGTTGCCTGTGCCCTGGCTCTGTGACTGTGGCTCAGAATAGCTACCACTGACCTTTCAAGCTGGTTCATGGGCAAAGAACAAGAGGCTGAAATGTGGCTCCATACCTTGTAATGGCATTCTTCACATCCTAGAAGGAAAACAGACCAGAAACGGAATGAGGGAAAGTCTGAATATGTTCTGTACAGGAAATAATTCTTTTCAAGCTAGTAGATCTGGATTAAGGGAAGTACCCAATGTGTTTCCATGGGTGGTCTAGCACCCAATAGTTATGGGTGCTAGCCTCCCTGCCATGGAAACACCGGAGCACCCATTTGGAAATCCGGATCTACCCACGAGGGGTCTGCCTGTCACCCCAGGTGTTTGGGGGGACAGGGGGTGCAATCTCCGAAGTGACTCCGAAGTCACTTCCAAGTCATTTCGAAGTCACTTCCAAGTCACTTCCAAGTCTGTGCAAAATAGCTCTGGAGCGTCTTTGAAGTCTGTGCTGATCTTCGGAGTAAACTTCAAAGTGACTTCGAAGTGACTTTGAAGTGACTTTGAAGTGACTTCAGGGTCACTTTGAAGTTCACGCTGACAATCAGCACAGACTTCAAAGACGCTCCAGAGCTATTTTGCACAGACTTCGAAATGACTTCGAAATGAATTCGAAGCTTAGGTTTTGCCCCCCCCCCAAGGGTGCCCTCTCCCCCCAGCCTCCTCTAGACCCCATTGGCAAACTAATGTGGAAACAGGCTCCCTTTAATCCGGATTTTCTGGCTGAAGACCCCATTGTAGACCCCATTAATGGGGTCTACAGAAAATCCGGATTAAAGCCCAAAAAGTACCCATATGATCCGGATTTCCCAAGGCACTGTGGAAACAAATGTGTCCCTAATGGGTGCCGTAGTGGAAATGGGGTCATCCGGCTCTCACCCAAATGGGTCCCTAATGGGTGCTAAAATGGGTACTAAATGACCGTGGAAAAACACCCTATGTTCCTTTAAAGAGCAGTGTATGGATTTTATGGGCAACATTATTTGCTCAGATCTTACCTTGAGAAAATCAAGTATGGGCTCTTGGAGTTTCTCCTCCAGGTCTGCAATAAGTTTGTTGAGGAGAGAAATCTCCTTGGAGAGTTCTGTAATGTTTTCATTTTGCCTCTTCATGACGCTCTTCTCCATCTTGTCCAGCTGACCCAGGAGAAGGTGCTCTTGGTCGTGCAGAAACTGGCGTATGACCTCAAATTCTGAAAGGACCTTCTGTCGCTCAAGCTCTATGGTTTTCTTAGGGATAGAGAAGAAGAATGGTTGTCATTTATGATCAAAGGACCCCAAGGCAGAATCTTTAGGCCATGTCTACATGTCACCATGGGACAGACTAAAATTACTGCCAGTGTAGAGGTTTAAATGGCCCCATCCCAAACCAATATCAAGACCCCACTGCTACCTTAGGGTTAGGGACAGGAAACAAGAAAGTAATTGCAGGACTTTCTGTTCTCAAAGCACCCAGTCGCATCAATTTGAATTGGAGTGGACATGTTTCCACATGATTCACACTTCTCTAAAACTGACCATAAAGTAGTACCACTACAGCCCTAATCCTTTCTTTGACAAAACCAGCCAGGACAGCCAGAAATGGCTCCTTCCATGCAGAAGGTGGCTCCCCCATGGTGGCTACTTGAACGTGCATCACGCTGTGTGCTTACCTTGATCTGCACCAGAGCAGGTAAGGCTCCAGGCAGGCCTATTCCCACCACTTCCAGTGCTGGCGCTTCAGGTGACAGTGTGCAAGCATGCTGGTGTAGCATGTTGCGGTTGTTCCAGTGATGGCACCAGCATACGTACACTGGTGTTGGCATTGAGGAGGGAAGATGTAGTTGTCCAGATGCATTGGGGGAGGGTTTGCATGCACTAAACATCCATCAGTGTGAATGCTTACTGCACATGCGGGCATGTTTGCCCTTTAGAACATAAGAACCCAAGAAGAGCCCTGCTGGATGAAGCCACAGCCCATCCAATCCAGAATCCTGTCTCATACAGTGGCCCACCAGCTCCACATGGACATCTCAAGCAGAGAGAAGGGCAAAGCTTCTCCTGCTCTTGAATCCCAGCAAATGGTCTCAGAAACATCCTGCTTGTCCCCCAAACCTGAAAGATGTACTTAGGCATCCATTCTAGTAGCCATAGATACATCTGTCATCTGTAAATTTGTCTAAACCGGGGGTCCTCAAACTATGGCCCATGGGCCACATGCAGCCTGTCGAGGACATTTATCCGGCCCGCCAGGTGTTTTTGCTGCCACTGCCTGTCCTGCATAGGAATCTGCAATCCAATGGTCTCAGGAACAGTGAACTGGCCCCCTGTTTAAAAAGTCTGAGGACCCCTGGTCTAAGCCATCTAGGCGGATTGCTGTTACCACCTCTTCTGGCAGCAATTTCCATAAACCAATTACCCTCTGGGTGAAGAAATACTTCCCCTTGTCTGATCTGACTCTCCTACCCATCAGCTTCATAGAGTGCCCCCTGGTTCTATACCATGCATGCTTTTCTACATTTCAATCAGGTCCCCTCTTAAACACCATCTTTCCAGGCTGAAGAGGCCTATATGAGGCCCAGAGAGCAATGTCTGGCACTTGTTTCTGTTTTTTCCCCTCCCCTGATGGAATACCCACTGGACAAGCAAGGGAGGTTTGCTTGCCCTCTTCCAGTATTTCATCCCAGAAGCAAGAACCAGAACTGTAAGGGGCCAGGCTTGTCCCAGGACTTCACCCACACTTCTGCTAGGAATGGGAAAAGGCAATTGAAGGATCTATTCAAGATTTGAGGGCACAGTGTGTTTGATGGTGTAATCAAGAAAATAACAAATTGGGACTCCATTTTACAGTAGGATGGGTTAAACAGAGGTGGTGTGAACAAGCTCCCGTCTCCCATCCGTGCAGAATCTATCAACTATTTCTGAGTAATGGCAAATACTCACCAGAAGCTCTTGGCTTTTCTTGTCATCATCAGCTTTGAATTCCAAAAGTTCTTGTCTCTCTTTTTTCAAATATTCCAAACGGGTCTGAATTTTATCCTAAAATCCAAATAAAATTAAATAAACGGCAATTGATTTACTTTTTTAAAAAAAGTAAAGTACCCAGGGCCTTTTTGCAGTTGGGCTCATGGGGAATTCCAGGAATGTTCTAGAACAAAGCATCTGCTCAGGTGAACAGTGTGCTGGGCAGCGGGGAAGGGGGTGCAGCCATGGTTACATGCTATGTCACTCCATTGCCATGGCAACAGCCAGTGAACATGTCCATTGCTGTGGTGAGCATTCACACTTATCTAGCACATAGTGACAGGTCGGGGAATTTTGAGATGCACTTGGCATCCCAAAGTGCAGACACCTGAGACCTCTTCACACTTAGGGTGGTAGTCAATAATTAGGACACATCCCCATGCACATTTGGTCCAGTACCAAAACTGGGCTCGGCATGGGGCGTCCCCATGAGTTTTCAATTTGGTCCAGTATCCACAGACCAAATCCCCCCAAACCATGCCAGACCAGGACCAAACTTAGTACCTAGCTACTATCTTGCAACCATGAAGCCAATAAAAGCCTTCGTTATTGGAATCAATTACCGTGTCTGCACTCATGTCTGTTAATGTCACCTTCACATGTTATCTGCTGTGATCTTAGCAGTTAGCTATCTGTGCAAATCTATAGCTTTAACAGCTTCCACAGCAATACCATACTAGGCCGGGAAAGGCCCAGTGAGGTGGTGGCCGTCCACATGTCAAGCGCTGCCAAAGCCATGTACCAGGACAGCAGAACTTGAAAAGTGTATATGGCCAGAGCAGGGCAGGCCAGATCACAATGTCAAAACCATGGCAACATCCAACACATGACCGGATGTTGCCATGGTGGTCTGAATGAAGTGCAGAACTGCACAGCCACAGTCTTGCCACCATACCACCTTGCATCTCTGCACCCAGAGGAGGATGTGGACTCTGCTGCCTGGGAGACACTTAGGGTGTTTCCGCACTTAAACGCTTGAAATCCAGATTAAGGAAATCTGTTTTGATGAAATGTGTCTCTAGCAAGATCCGTCTCAAATAGATACGGATCTAAATAAGACCCCATGCTTCCGCACTCACGTGGGAAGGACGGATTGCGAGGAACACATTATGCCTTCGCAGTGCGGACGGAGTAGCACAGATTTCCAGACAGATCTGGCCTCCCGGAGGCCACACCGCCCTAGGAGCCGCGTGATTGGAGCATTCAGCCATTAGTCACAGCTCCTTTCCTGCTGTGCATGGACCAATCAGAGGCGTGTCCGAGATCCTGTGCCTGCCTGGCACCGAAGCCTGCTCTTTGTGCATGGAATCGCTGCATTCAGACTTGCTGTCCCTCTGCCGCTGTAGCTGGGCGCCTGCCCAATGCGAAGCCTGTGTGAGAGGGACTTCGTGGCTGGACTGTGCTTCTCCCAGCTCTCTCAACATGGCGGCTTGCTGCCGCCGCCTCTCTCAACATGGCAACTTCCTGTCCCGCCCCATGTGTTCTCTCTCCCGTCTGTGTGCGGAATCGTCCTCTGTTGATGCGGATTTACAACACAAAGGCCGCATCCCCATTACAACCTTATTTCAGTTTCAAACAGTTTTCAATCCTTGCAGACCCCACGTCAGTTTGGCTTAACACACTTTCCGCGTGTTAAATCACCCCAAAGCGTTGTAAATATTAATCCTCATTTCAACAGGTCTCACTCTGGTTCGCGCGCTTGAAACATTTTACATTTTTACTGTGGGAACCGTTCCGTCTTAAGGGATGAGAGTTTCCCTCCCCCAATAGCTTGCTTCCAAAAGCAAGCCCTTAAAGCAGCCGCTACACTGTAACAATCCAACCACTTCACATCTGATAATGATGTTGCAATTTTGAAAGCTCTGACCTTTAAAAAAGGGGAAAGAAAGGAAAGGAGCTGCAGGTTGAATGTGACGGGCAAAGGGGGTTTGAGTTGCCGTTGCTGCTGTGTGCTCTGAGCAATGAGGAGAGGAGGGAAAAGAATAGCTGGCTGCCCGCTGCCATTTTTCCTCCATCCAGGCAAGCGGCAGCCACCCAGCCACCCACCCAGGCTCCATGAGGGGGTCCCTTAGGGGTGGCGCGTTCATGGCAGGAGGAAGAGGACAGGGAAGCCCCTAAAAGCGGCTTTTAAAAAGTAGCCACTGGAGTCCCCCTTTGAGTCACATACGTCCTCAGAATCCGGATCGAACGCGATTCTGGCTGAAAGTAATGGGATCAGGCAAATTCGTGTTTGCATCCAGTTCTGTTATTTCGGTTTAGGAAAACTGAATTAAGTTTATAATGGGAACGTGGCTAAAGACTGATTAAGAACGGATTAAGACTACCTTCTTTCAGGTCTTCCTGGAAACCGGTTTTAGCGGCTCCTAGGCCGCATTAGAGTTGGATCTCGCGCGAGCCAATGTGGATGCAGACTCCTCGAAGTGTCGCTAATGTGTGTCTTTAATCCGGTTTAAGTGGCCAGTGCGGAAAGACCCTTACTCTCTCCCAGTTAAGCTGTGGGCTGTCTTTTCAGCAATCCACAGCTAGTTTACTCTTGCAAGGGTTGGTGAGCTCTGGAACAGCAGCGACAGCAATGTGTGGATGCACTAATCCAGTGAACGGACCACCGCTCACTCAAAGGCAAGTGCAAGCAGGGCCTTTGGCTGTGGTCAGACCTTAGGTTTAATCCAGCTTCAGTACGGTTTCCGACTGAGAGAACACATCAGCAAAGTGACAAGCAGTTTTCTTTCAGTGTTAAATAACTCAGAAAATTCACCTTTGGGATAGATAATGTGGAAAGAAAATTACTGGTCACCTTGCTCATTCTGAAGGTGGACTGAAGCTGGGTTAAATGTTTTTATTTTTATGCAGCTAGTAGAGAGACTCCAAACATGTTCAGAACAGCCTATAGTAGTGCTAATTTGTAAATCCTTTTGAAACTACTCTATAGCCATGTTGCCATTACCACTTAAAACTGTTTAAAAAGGGTTTGGATCCTCGTCATTCCCACCCCAATCAATTAAAACTGTTTAAAAATGGTTTGGATCCCCATTGTTCCCATTTGCGATCAGTTTTAGGGGTATTTTGAGGATTATTTGGCTTTAAAATGGAATAAATAAACACCTGATTTTTCACGTGTTTTTTCCAGTTTGGGGTTTTAAAATGCTTCTTCCTTATTGTTGTGGGAATGCTAGAGAAGTATTTGGGCAAATACATCATGAAATGGGTGGTGTTTCACCCTGCAGGTCAGCCCCTTTCAGTTAAAATGTACAGCAGCCGTTTCATTGTAACAATCCACCCACTTCACACCTGATACCAATGTTGCAATTTTGCACAATTCTGACTGTTTAAAAATTCTGACCTTTAAAAAGGGAAAAGGAGGAAACTGCTGCAGGATCTGGGAGATGTGTGTATGTTTAAGTGTGTGTGTGTGTGTGTGTGCGCGCGCGCGCGCGCGCGCAGCAGGAACAGAGCAAGCCAGCTGGCCAGGATGCTTTTTTTGGAGGGAACCCCTGCTGGGGACAGTAGCTGTGGAGGTGAGCGGGCAAGTGGGGCTTGAGTTGCCGCTGCTGCCGTGTGCCCTGGGCAATGGGGAGAGGAGGGGAAAGAATCGCTTTCCCCAATCTGTTTTTGGAAGCGTTTTAAGTGTTTAGAGTTGGGACAGAAAATCAGGGTTGAATCCGATTGCCAGATGCTGTTTGCTTCCTTTTAATGCACTTAACATATCAACATTAATCCCGTTGTAAATAGCGTTGTATATAGCGCTTTATTCCTTGAGTGGGAACTCGCCCTTTGGGTTTCTTAATTGCTTACAAAAAGCACTGTATTAACTTGTCCTTGGGACTGTAATGCTTTCAAAGGACACACGTGAAGAACAGAAGCAGGAGGGAAATGGAAGAGGAACCTTGGCTTGTGCGTGAAACAACTTTCTGCAGATTTTGAGCTCTGCTTTCCATCATCAGACGCAGGCACTATTTTAAGCCACTAATTGACACCACCCAAGTTGGAGAGCAAATTTGGCTCCTGGTCCCCCAGGATCAGTGTCAGCCTGGGATCCTATTCCCACCTTGGGAACTCTCCTTCCAGAAATAGATGGGGGATTGAGTTACTTGTTTAACCTTTTCCTCTATAACAAGGACAAGCCCCACAGACACACAAAGGATTGCAGCCTGTCCCAAAGTTCTAACAGGAAATCTAGGCTGAAGTCCTGAGCAAGCCCCACAGCTAAGCCCCACAGCCCTCAGCAGAACTAGAACCATACATCATTTTCAGGGGAAATGGCATGTGCAGTTTGGTCTAGAGGTTTGGGAGTTGGACTCTTATCTGGGAATACCGGGCTTGATTCCACCCTTCTCCACAAAGCCATCTGGGTGACCTCGGGCTAGTCACAGCTCTCACAGCTCCACCCACATCACAGGGTGTTCTGTTGTGTCAGCCACTTTGAGTCCCCTTAAATGGGTTAGAAAAGTGGGGTAGAAAAGCCAACTTTTCTTCCCCATCCTCAGCTTCCAAAGTCCCCTGAAGTGGGGGCGGGAGAAGGTGCACTGAGCTCAGAGTTGAAAGTTCCTACGTTAATGGAACTCCTCCCACGCTGGCAGCTTCTTGCCATGCTGCACAAGCACTGATGGTGGTCTTTGGGACCGTGGGGGATTCCAACAGTGACTACTTCTTCAAGATAGAGAAGAGACTTGACCTACTTTCAAGCATACTTTTCAAATCCAAGGCAAGATCTGCCTATGTTGTGGTATCCTGTGACAATCTAGGCCAGTCTCAATCAGAAAGGCTAGCAGTGGCCCCCATCAAGGAACATCCATGTTAATGACAGCTCAGATTGGGAGTTCCCAGTCTCTAGAGTGACCAACCGAAGCTCCAACACCTTGTCCCATACGGATACAGCATTTTCCTGGGAGGTGTGGCTTCCCGGTAAACCAGACTACAATGCAGAACGAGGCTGCCAGCACGGGCCCGCAACACAATACAGATGCAGCCTAAGTGTTACGGTCAGTTGTGCAAAGGAGCAATTATTCAAAAGGAAAAGTTGTTTCTTCAGAAAGAGAGTCTTTATTTGCATGCAAATAGGCACAGAGAAATCGTTCTTCTTAACTGCGCAATGAGAACAAAGAGTTCACAGCTTTTATAGGAAGGAGTGGCACCAGCCCCCAAAAGTTACAAAAGCACATGTTCATAAACTTTGGCTTTTAGCATCATCCAGGCACAATATGTACTACAGTACTTCTAATATAGCAGCATCACTTGATCTTTGGCACATTTACCTTATTGCTTCTAAATAGCAGCTTCTTGGCTTTCCAGCACATATCTCTCTTTGAAACTTTTCTTATCTGTTCTTAATCCTTCTCATAAGGATCTACCACATGATCCAGTATAAGATGTGAAGTAGTCCTCTCCAGGGCCTTTTTCTTCCAAAACACAGGTGCTGACCAAAGAGGTCATGCCCCTGTTACTATGCTTCATCCAAACTGGACAGAGTGTGGATCAGGGATTAGGCAGCCCAAAATGCCCGTCTAGTGCAGGATACTGCTAGATTTTTTTTAAAAAAAGTCCAGCTAAACTGGACTACATAGGTAAACAAGCACAACACACACCTCTATGTTCCACCACATTCAGAAGATCCAATTCAATGGTGCACCAAAGTGCACTGCCAAGATGGCTTCCCCAGGGACTCTGAGGCCAGGAACTTTCATTCCTGGCTCTTGGAGTTTCAGAGGCCAGCTCTCAAGTTCACAAGGGAACAAGGTCCAAAGGAACAGACTGTCCCAAGGTAGATGACCTTGCTTTGAAATCAAAGCATGAACAAAGAGTGACCATTTATGCATCTACCACACTTTGTTCACCCATTTAAGGGGACTCAAGACGGCTGACAAAGCTTCTGTTCTTTTCCCCACAACAAAATACCCTGTGAGGTAGGTGGGGCTGAGAAAGCTCAGAAGAGAGCTGTGACTAGCTCAAGGTCACCCAGCTGGCTCCACGGAGGAGTGTGGAATCAAACCTGATGTTCTCAGATAAGAGTCTGGCTCCTTAATCACTAGACCAAACTGGCTCATCATAAGAAATCCATAAGAAAGAAAATCTTACGGATTTACAGCTGCAGCACCATCAAGTAACTACAGTTTTCCCTCAAATGTTGTGTATCTGTGACTAAAAATTGCATTCACACAACTCATATGTGCCTGCCCATGCCTTAAGATCAAGCGGTGAGGCCCTCCTGGTTGTCCCACCACCTTCAATAGAGCAGTTGGTGGGCACCCGGGAGAGAGCCTTTTCGGTGATGGCCCCCAGACTATGGAATGGCCTCCCCCTCGAGGCGCGTCATGCCCCTTCCTTATATATATTTAGGAAGGTGGTGAAGACACACCTCTTTGCCTTGGCCTTTGGCTGAGCTGATTATATCCCCCCCCCCCCCAGGACAGATACTATCATTTTAAACATAATGTGTATTATTTTAGAGTTGTTGAATTTTCAAAGTCTTTTAATGTATATTCTGTTTTAATCTGTTGGTTTTAAGGTTGTTACCCGCCCAGAGACTTCGGGTATGGGGTGGGATAGAAATGTATATAATAAATAAAATAATATACTGTGCAGTATTGATGAGTAAGCACCATGCACTGGATTTTTCGGGTAAGAAGGAAAGGTGGGTCTGGAACTATTAACTCTGATAGTTCAGGATTCTGGCACTTTTTATTCTCCTAAATTCACATTTATGATAGTGCAGACAACAACAGGCCCCAGATGGATCCTTCCATAGTCTTTACCATCTTGTGAGTGGCAGGTTCCTATCAGGATATAATCCAGAATAAGACCCAGTACAGAAAGGGCTTAATCCTGCCCCACACTGGGAAAAAATGATCCTGCTTCCTCTTCTTCTCCCCTTTCAGTGCTGCCCCGCCCTGTTCTGATAATCACTGGTTTGGATACTCTTTGAAACTTTCTTATCAGTACAGTACTGATTTTCCATTATGACATCAATCAGGAGTAAATCAAAGCAGGACCAATGTCACAGATTTCTGTTCTGAATTTAGATCACCAATGAAAAGAAAAACACCCAGATGATGTGACTCCATCATGGGTCATTGGTTTTCTACCACTGATCTGAAAAACCACTTCCCACAAAAAGCACTGAAAAGGAACTTTATTTAAGAATTTATAAGGGCAGGTAACAATAATAAAAAGATAAACCATATGAAGTATTAAATTTATTGAAACTATAAACTACCCGCCATAGTAGGACACTTACGAAGAGATCATTGAGGTAGAAACACTCTCAAGTCAAGATTAAAATTTGGCGTTTACATGGACATATCCTTTTGGTTTTCTCAGCAAAAATTACAGAAGTCATTTCCTATAACAGTGATGGCTAACCTTTTGAGCGTGGTGTGTCAAAATTCACAAGAAAACCTAGTTTAACTCGGGTGCTGTGTCACTTCCAGAAATATCCATAATTTTGTGATATTTGTAGCTCTAGTAAGAAAGTTATATTTTTGATACATGTATTTTATTAAAAGCAAAAATGAATAATTCTTTACATTTGCTAAATCTTCAACTGGTATTTTGTACACTTCAAGAGCAAGCAAGCGCTACATGCCCAGGTGCCAGGGTGACCAGGTGTGTCACCTAAAAGGGCTTGGCGTGTCACCTGTGACACGCGTGTCATAGGTTGCCCATCACCGTCCTATAACCTGCTTCTAGGAAGATTATCAGGACCACTGGCATGCCCCCACTGAGTAGGGGTGTGTACAAATGCAATTTTCAGGATTAAATTAGATTAGAATAGAATACCCAAAACTTCAAATGTTTAAAGTTTGCGTTTAACCATATTTCATTCAAATTAAGCAAATTTGAATCTATTCGTTTGAATTTTTGATTCGAATTTGCACTTACGAATGTCGACAACATTCATAGATGCTCATACGCATCTTTCGTGGGTCCATACACATCCCACAAGCAACTGTACATGTCCATATGCATCCCGTAGTTATCCTGTATGCAACCCGTTTTCATCCCATGTGGATCAGTACAAATGTGTACGAATGCGGGAAAGATGCGGATCTTCAAGTATGCATCATGTACGAACCCATACACATATGAATGTCTTAATAATTCGAATAAATAGATCCAAAATTTGAAATTTGAATTGAATCTTTAAATTCTAATTTAAGGACATTTGATTTGAATTCGAATGTCGAAATTTGGTCAATTTGATCAAATTTCAAATGCATTCAAATATTCATGCACATCCCTACCATTGAGCTATGGCAACTCATTTTAGTTTAGTCAACCAAAACAACCTGTTCCAAAGCTTCTGATCAACTCAGGATAAAACCACACCTGAATAGAAGAGCAAATAACTTCACAGGGAGGAGACGTCCATACCTTGAACTCCTGAGACGCTTCTTCTATGGGCACCACTGAGTGAGGCCTGTGGTCCCGAGACCGGTCACACACCACGCAGATTGTCTTCTCATCGTCTCTGCAGTAGAGTTTAAGAGCTTCCTTGTGCTTCTCACAGATCCCATCTTCTTCTAGACCCTTCCCTCCGCGCAAGATGAACTGGCTGATGATCTCAGACATGTTAGCCAGCTGTCTGTTTGGTCTGAAGCTCCGTTCCTTGAAGACTTCTCTACACTGAGGACATGGAAAGTCGCACTCCAGGCTCTTCCAGCTCTTGGCGATGCAAGCCCGGCAGAAATTGTGGCCACACTCAATGGACACGGGGTCTTTGAAGTACTCGAGGCAAACTGAGCAAGTGGCTTCATCTTGAAGGTTGCCTGGGAGGAAGACAGCAGCCATGGCTCCCTCTTGCCCAGCAGGAGGTGGACCGTCCTCGTCGTCTCCTGTAACAGCATAAAGGGAGCGAATGCCTGGCACGAAACACAGGGCGGGCCTTCCTGTGCCATGAGCCAGTTGGTGTTGCGAGGTCATCCCTGGAGTTTCTGGTTTCTTTGACTGGCAATAAGCCAGACACTGGACTGGATGTGAAATGTTTAGGACTCTTTAGTGTAGAGAAGGGGAAAGAAAGTCGCAACACTGGGCCATATTGGGGTGAGGCGTACAGAGCAAATGTTTCTGGTGCCCATGTGACTGGTGGCATTTTGTCAGCCTCAGCAAGCTGGGCATAGTGATTCATGCCTAACATTAGAGCTGAGGAGGCCTCGGTTGGCTAGAGTGCTTATTCCTTGGGGAATAACAGCTGTTTATGCTAGACTCAGATATGCAAATTGTTCTCTAGATACTCAGCAATGAGGAGGAATGCATTGGGCAAAAATACACAGTCTTCATCCAGGTCTACATTGATTTCAGAATCATATAACAGTGACGCCTTGAGGCTAGGCACGAAGGGGGAAACTGCTAAAATTGGACACATGCATTCAGAACATAAGCACATATACTCACACTGATCTGCCATCCTTTATTGGGCTTTTTGGAAGTGATGGAATTGTGTGTGCATTTGATATTAGTATGAATTCATAGGAATTCAGACATTCGTACACGAATCAAATGTTACAACATTCATACAATGACATTCGTATTCATACAAATATTTCAGAACATTTGTACAATTGCTTTGGAACATTCGTGAAACGGGGAGGTGGGAAACAGATCCAGACTGCTCTTATATCTCCTTCCTGTTGTAATTTTGGCTTCACTATAAACCTCTTGGGAATATTTGATTCAAAATTATTGTAAGAACAGCTCAACTGGAAATTAATACAAAAATCCAGGATCCTTTGCATAAAAACTACCAGTATATATACATTCTAATATCCCCGGGGTCTTTCACTTTCCTACCATGTATGAATTTTAAGCACGTATGCAAGCATTGCCAGAGATAATGTTCTTCCAAGATAGATGCCCCCTTTCTTACTTCTGCCTTGAATTATCTTACCTTAAGATCTAATTCCTCCTTCCTGTCCTCATTTTTGAATTCCAAACTGCTTTCCTCATTCCCATAGTTAGAGTTTGTTTCCCCTAGTTAAACCGGTCTCCTTTGTTGCTCTTCACTTTTTGATTTAACTTGGTTGTTAAATATTTATTCTTATTATTTGATTATTTCATCATCATGGCTTGGCTTCGCAAATGAAGATTAGGGAGGGCTCGACCCACGCTTGTGGCATGCAAATTAGTGGCTAAACGGACCGATGCGGGGTAGACAAGTCCGGTTGCAGAAGGTACAGAGAAAGGTCTCCTTGGGCGGTACTATGACAGCATGGTTCTTTCTGTGTTGTCTTTTCTCCTCGAGACTGGTTCTGCGAGCATTCTCAAAAGAGGCAGCAGCCTTATGGATGGTGCGTCTTCATGCCTCTCAGTTTGAGGCCAGAGTGGACTATTGATTGTGATCAATATGGCCAAGGCTGAGGGATTGCTTCAGGGAGTCCTTGGATCTCCTCCTTGGAGCTCCTCTGTTTCTGCAGCCAGTGGTGAGTTTGCCATAAAGCACCATCTTAGGAAGGCAATAATCCGTTTGATTATTTACATATTGCTCAATTATTATGCTTTGTGCACTGCTGTAGTTTGAAGAATAAAAACATTCTTTACTAAAAGATACATTCATCTTTGCTATCCTAACAAGAATACAGCATATTCTAGCATATAAGACTACTTTTTAACCCAGGAAAATCTTCTCAAAAGTCGGGGGTCGTCTTATATGCCAGGCGTCATCTTCTTATACGGCAAGTATATCCCAAACTCTATATTTTAACTGGAAAAGTTGAGGGTTGTCTTATACGCCCAGTTGTCTTATACACTGGAATATACTAAAGAAACATCTTTTTTTCTTATTATAACATTTATGGTAATCTTTATGGTCCTGTTTCATTACAATTCCCATTGCTCCAAAGAAGCAGCTGTTTCTAAATCCTATATCCATTTAGTCATGTTTTCTTTTATCTTAAAAAATAAACCTTACCCTTTAAATGTTTGTCCCATCCATCCATCCATCCGTCCATCCATCCATCCATCCATCCATCCATCCATCCATCCATCCATCCATCCATCCATCCATCCATCCATCCATCCATCCATCATTTATGTACCACTTTTCCAAATATTGCTCAAAGAGGTTAACGAATTAAAAAGAAAACATGACTCACTTTAAAAGTAATACAAGATAAGTAATTCAAAATGTAGTAAGAATATAAGAGTAATATAAAATCTATAAAACACCACACACTTTATTTATAAAATAAAGCACCGGGCCAGACAGCAAGAGGCAATTCCAGCAAAATGCCAGACTCTTACTTCATTTGTCACCTCTTCAGATAGTTGTTCTAAAATGCCAGTATATTAGTAAGCACTCGTGAACTTCCCTTTTTTCCCCATGCTTGCTAACATACACATATTTTGCAAGAGAAGCAATTACACAAACAGACAGCAGACAAAATAAGGGAAACAAATGGACAAGAAATGCAGCATCATTGCTGGATTTTCTGTCCCATTGCTGTCAGGATATTACCTTCATATCCCAGCATTATATGGGGATTGCCACAGATGTATGTGACTGTTCCAATATAATGCTTGGTGAATTGCAAGTTTTTACCCACATCTTTAGGTGCCCAAAATCTCTAAGAGCTCTTAAAACACTACTATATTTTTTCAGTACATTAGAAGGAAAAGCAAGACTCAAGTGTGAAGCTTTATTTATTTACTAAATTGATATCTTGTCTTTCCATTAACTGGTTTTCAAAATATATAACAAGAGTAGTAAGTACATAAGTACAAATATGGTGTAATGGCAATAAGATATAAAAAGCAAAGCAGGTAAAATGACCATCAGAAAGCAGCTACAGATTACAATTCAAATTATGGTCCCAAGAGTTTGTTTGAATAAAAACATCTTTGCTTCTTGATGGAAGATTGCCAGAGGGAAGCAAACAACATCACAAAAAAGGTCACCATTGACAAATGCTTCTCTCCAAAATGGCTTTGATTACAAATTTTAAAAATATATAAACCATCACACTGTGTTTATTAAGGTACATCTTAAAATAAACCAGTTTGGTCTTGTGGTTAGAGTGCTGGACTCTTATCTGGAAGTCTCCCATTTTGATCCTCCATGAAGCCAGCTGGGTGACCTTGGGCTAGTCACAGATCTCCTTCTGAATTCTCACAGCTCCACCTACGTCACAGGGCATCAGTTGTGGGGAGAACAGAAGGTTTGTCAGCTGCTCTGAGTCCACTTGAAGGTCGAGAAAAGTGGGATAGAAAAACCAACTCTTCTGCTTAAAATTACTGTGAAAATATACAGGATCAAAACATTTTTGAGCTGAACCTAGAAAAGTGATGATGGGCCAGACAAGCACTGGGATACCCCACACTCAAATTGGTTAAAACCAAATTAACACAGGATCAGTTACAGTGTAATAATAACAGTAAGAAAAAGGCCACCAAGGCATGCATGGTTAGTTAGGGTCAAGAAAGCATCTTTCACAATTGGAAAAGTTCTCCTAGGTCACGTTCCCATACATGATTAAATCCGAATCAAATCCAAATTTGGTATCCAATATTCCCATTTAATTTTTTGTTCTCGGATTTTATGAGGAATATCCAGCGAAAATGCACAGAAAAAAGCCGTGAGAAAAACTGTTCTCGGTCCCCTTTTGGACCTGAGTCTGCTTTGTCCCCCCACAAATGAGAACACTACCTGACCATTCAGGGTGGAGATCTACCCTTCTGGCCAATTCCTACCAGATGTGGGTGGGATTTCACAGCTGCGAAGGTCTCCCTCCTCCCCTCACCATGCCTGCTATGAACACACTGCAATGAGAAGAGATATGAGCGCAGGAAATCTTTTTAAAAACAGAAGCCTCAAGAGTTACAGTGTTGCAAGGCTGGCACAGCAGGGAGAAACTAAGCCGAGCCTCCATTTTACAGAGGGATACAGAGGGAAACTGAAAAGGAGAGTAATAGCCTCTCTCCCCCCGCTCTCCGATTGCTTTCCGTTGCCTATTCCTTCACTCATCTGCTTCAGCGCAAATTTGCTGCCTTCCCAGTAATGTGAATGGAGGTTGCGTTACCAGGAATACCCAATTTGAAATGGAGGGTGTGAAAGGGAAAGTGTGATTGCGCTGTGTGTCTATTCTTCCGCTAAGCTCATTGACCAGGGCAGGGTTACAGGGTTTGCACTGGGGGTGGGTGGGAGGCAGAGATGAAAAGATCCTGTTTCTCCATGCTGGGTATTTGGGCAGTGAGTGGGAACGGCAATATTCAGGTTCAGCCAGTTTATCGTCACGCAAATGGGAACAGCCAGAATGCACACTGGGCCCTGTACTGGATAAAAATAGTTCAATCAGGACTAAAAAAGTCAAGTGGGAATGCAGCCCTAATGAAGAACGTGAAAAGAAATGCAAGTTTTGGCAAAATACATGTTAAAAACAAAAACAAAAACACAAAACTAACGTTTGGCTGTGTTCCCACTTGACTTTTTAAATCCAGATTGGACTACAGTGGTACCTTGACATACAAGTTTAATTCGTTCTGTAACCTTGCTCGTATGTCAAATTGCTCCTATCTCAAAGCAATTTTCCCCATTGAAATTAATTGAAATGCCATTAATCCGTTCCAGCTCCCAAAACACCCCCTCATCCCTTCTTCCCTCTTTCTATGTGCGCCTGTTCCACATTTCCCTCAAACCCAGGCAGCTGACAGGACCCAAAGGAGGGCAAGGGGAAGGGGAAGCGCCCTCTACCTCTCGCCTGTAGGGCCCCAGGAGACCTCGGCGCAGGTGTGAGGAAGCGGCCGTGGCAGCTGCGCTGGGGCGGGCTGGATGCTGGCGGCCGAAGCCAAGGCCGGGCCCCTCGAGCGCTTGAGGATGAGAGACGGAAGGGAAAACAGACGCAGGGCGGCATCCCAAGGCGAGCGACGAGCGGTGGAGGGAGCGGGCGTGCGCGCACTTGAGGATGAGAGACGGAAGGGGAAGGGGGAAGAGACGGATTCCTCGTATCTCAAATCTTGCTCTCATCTCAAAGCAAAATATCACTCACTCGGTGGCTCGTATCTCAAAAAACTCGTATGTTGGGGCACTCGTATGTTGAGGTACCACTGTATTTTAATCCAGATTCAGGACCGAGTGCACATTCTGGCTATCCCCATTTGCCTGAGGATAACACTGGCTGAATTTGAATGCTGCAGTTCCCACTCGCCACACAAATCCCCAGCAATCGGACAATCCCAAAAACAGACTGGATTTAATCTTACATGGGAATGTACCCTTTGAGGAGGATAGTTCCCAAACTATAAAGACTCATAATAAATCTTATTTAAATACCTTAGAAGCAAGAAGCTAGACAGGGAAGCTGTTGGTCCTTTGGCTGATAAGGATTATTACAAGAAAACTAGGTTTAAGGAAAAGAGACAATATTTTGATTTATCTTTAAATCGGATCTTTGAGTACATCTGCTTAGCCCAAGGAGCAGTTACTGATAATAAAAGCCCCCAGTAGTTCTGGATCATGCCTCTTAATTTGGATCCACGTACACCTTATACAAAGGGAGCCAGATAGGATGGTGTGTGTGTGTATTAATGTATGAATTAACGCATTAATGCATTAATGTATGAATGAAGAGGGCCAGAATCTGGACCAAAGCCCCTTGATCCAGATCCGGAAGTAAGTTCAGACAGGGCCAAGGATCCAGACAAAAGCCAGAAGAAAGGACGGATTATCTCTCCTTTAAAAGCAGGAGTATAAGCACCCAGACGTTTCCCCTTATCAGCATCTAAGAACAACACTCTGTTCCCCTCATAGTCCAGGAACACACCAATTGCCTCAGGAGTGTCCCATATTGGATTGTTTTTTCCAGTCACGTAAGTGCCAAAATAGTTTGTTCTTACATCCCAAATGCCTTCTTTTGGTAAACTAACAGTCTCTTTTCTGTTTATTGATTCCCTGGCCACCCCCACAGCCCACTCTCCTTTTTTCTTTACTTTTACTTCCCAGTAATGTCTTCCTGAACTGAATCCTTGACAGGCCAACACACAGGGAGAAGTAAAACGCTGGGGATAATCAGCCAAACCCTTATTATCTCCTTTCCAGAGGCTGTTTCCAGATCTTTCTACCGTTTTCTTATCAGGAGATATTTTGAGCTCAGAATTAGCCGTGTCTGGGTCCAAAGTTACATTTGCTGTGGAGAAAAAACAGCAAGAGAGAAAACTGCGTCAAAGGAGAGAACATGCTGAATTCTGTTCCACTTTGCTCAGCACTTCAGCGTGCATCCCGTTGTATTCCTGGCATAGTCCAGCCTTTCTGCAGATTGGATTTTATCCACTTGTAGTGTCTTTCTTCCCAGTTCATCCACCTTGCCAGAAGAACAGGAGCCTGAATTACCTGTGTCTGAATTCTCAGAGAAGGGAAGGTGGTTTCCCTGTGTTTCACTTTAGGCTGGGAATGCTCCATGGGGACTATTTTCTGGGGCAATTTTGCATTTCCCTTCCCATCCGCTGGGCGAGAAAGGAGTGCAATTAACCAATGGTGAGTAGCACTCACACTTGGAGCGCTAGTCAACTTTAGCCATCCCCCACTCCCCCCGTGATCAAATACTTACCCGATTCGATTGCAGGGCTGGTCCTCTTCAGAGCGCTGCCATTTTGGCTGTGGCGCCCTCCGTGACTATGCTTGCGTCAGTGCTGTTGCCATGACAGTGCTGACACTCTGCACACAAACACTCAGGTCTATGGTTGTCCGAGGTGCCAGAGCACTTGTGCTGCACCACTGACAACTCCGGAGCGCTGGAAGAGGCACAAATGGCTGCTGCCTGGGTGCTCCAGGTAAGCTGAGGGTTAAGGTTAGTTAAGGTGTGGAGCACGATTTCATGCTCCAAACCTAATCAACAATTAGCGAACTTCTACGAAGGCAGGACATGCTCGGGGGCTGAAACAGCCTACTCCAAGTGTGGGTATTCTTCCCCAAGACGTTCACTAATTGTTGACTACCAGCCACAGTGTGAAAAGGCCTCTTGTCCTGTCTCTCCCCGGGCTTCTGTCCTCAACCTCTTGCAAGTAAAGTCTTCTGCTTAAAAAAACTGACTGGAATTGGGCCTGCTGCATGTGTCTAAGAAACATTTTGTCAAGGTTTTGCATTTAAAAGTACTGCATTTTATATTCTACATACTGTATTATACTTAATCATTTCTTAATAGACCTTAAATATAAAGCAAGGTGGAAATATACTCATATTTTCCGGTGTATAAGACAACTGGGTGTATAAGACGACCCCCAACTTTCCAGTTAAAATATAGTTTGGGATATACTCGCCGTATAAGAAGACAAACCCTGGCGTATAAGACGACCCCTTACTTTTGGGAAGATTTTCCTGGGTTAAAAAGTAGTCTTATAAGCCAGAAAATACAGTAAATAATTTTTTTTAAAAAATTAATTGTTTCTGAAATGCCTTGGGTGTACTACACATGTTTGAAGGAATGGTTGGTCATTCAGCAATTGGTTCATATGCACTAAAGGGACCTTAAGGGACTCAACCCTTTTTCTTCAGACTGTAATTTTGTTTATTTGCTTCAGTGCTTACTCATTTCTTCACCACTACCAGCAAGCTAGCTCTTAAACCTAATGAAAAGTGTTTTTTTTTAATATGACCACAACACAAACCACTTTGCCAGCCCCTAGGTCAAATTTTCTGTTGCCTTGTGACAGAGTCTGTAGAATGGCGGGCAGGTACATGGGCGTGGCAAAAACCCTCATGCCAAGTTAAGGGATTTGGGCTGTGTCCAGACATGTTTATAACTGTGCAGCAGAATGCCCAGTTCTGATCAAGGTGTCACACACGATGAGTGATGGATGGTTGTGGTATTGCATTATCAGATTGGGACTGCGCAGTTACCTTAATGCTGGAAGGGGAACAACTGCTGCGCAGTATAAACAAAATCCAAAGTTTCCCTCAGTGAAGGCAGAATAGCGAGAAGATTAAGACAAGAGCAGGAAGGGCAGCTCAAATCTGATTGGCTGCTTCAACCCATGTGACTGCATGTACCAACTCAGCTCTCACAGCTCCGATGGGGAAGCTATGGAGCTGCCTTTTGAGTTGGGATGGCCGGTCGTCACTGCGCAGCAAATATTCTGTGCTTTTACATTTAACTGTGGAATTTCTCTGCAAGTTCCCCTTTGCCCTAATGTCACATGAAGGCAGATTTGGAAAAAAATAACCCAAACCCTAAATAAATCAGCCAAGGTTTCTGCTGCTTCTCAGGGCCACAGGTGAGTGCACCCAGCTGCCTGGCAGCCAAAATATCCCCACCACTGCCTCCTATATTGTTCGAGGAACTTGTGGTTCTTTAGCAGCTTCTCTACACTAACCCTATTAGAGAAGATCCAGGGCAGCTTTGGCCTCTTCCTCAACTACCTGAAGAGGTAAGATAAGACTGTAGAAAACCTCCCTGGGGGCAGGGACTTGGGGAGTAAGCCATACACATTGCCTGCCACAACCGCCATCAATGCTCTCTACCCTCCTGCCTCACTTTTGCTCATCTTCCTACGGGGATTTCTTTATAGGTTCTATTTTCCTAATCCCAAGGCCAAAAAGAGAGCCTTTTTTGGTTTCAGACAGGTCTAGGGGAGAAACCTGGCACACCTATCAATTAACAGTGCACAGATTCGATGGGAATACATGTGCCAGTGTGTTGGACTATCCAGGCCACCTTCAACACTCAAGAAAATACTTTGTCATCCGGATACTGAGCACCTGATACACATAAAACGTTTTGTTTCCGAATAGCAACAAAAAGGAATGCACACTGCTTCTGATTTAAAGTACTTCCTCAACTTTTCCATGTCCATAAGCCCAAAGAGCAGCACCCTCACTGAGATCTAAACAATCCAAATGGTTGTGTGTGGCCATCCATTGGACAAACACGCATGCAAAGTTATTTTTGCTCCAACTTGACAGTAATCACAAAGGCTGTGTCCAGCACAGCTTTCTTCTTCCTGCAGCAGCGGCACAGCATCCGACTGAAGGGTATGAAGTAAAAAGATGCTGATTAATCGACATCTTTTTACTTCGCTTCTTTGGGGACGTGCTGCACCCCTGCTGCGGGCAATGGTGCGTCCTGTCTGATGGACAGAGAGCCACCTCGAAGCGACAGCAAAGCTTCTGATCGCCCTGTCAGGATGACCAGAACCAACTGCACTGTCCCTGCATGACTTTCAATCATTGGGAAGTGGTGCCGATGGATCTGTGCTGTACAGTGGTACCTCGACATACAAGTGCCCTGACATACAAGTGTTTTGAGATACAAGCCGCCGAGCGAGTGATATTTTGCTTTGAGATGAGAGCAAGATTTGAGATACGAGTATGTAAATACAGTACAGTACATAACAAAAACAACTGAGGTGGTGTTTTGGGAGCTGGAATGGATTAATGGGGAAATTGCTTTGAGATACGAGCGATTTGGCATAAGAGCAAGGTTACGGAACGAATTAAACTCGTATGTCAAGGTACCACTGTATCAGGTAAGTCTGGACACAGCCACAGTGGCTGCATTCACACCTAAGCTTTAATCCAGCTTCAGTCCACCATCAGAGGGAGAGGACGCATCAGGAAAGTGACTCCTGATTTCCTTTCCACATTATCTAACCCAAAGGTAGATTTTCTGAGTTGGATAAAGCCAAAAGCAACAAGGTCACGCTTGCTCTGAAAGTGGATTGAAGCTGGATTAAAATCTGGTGTTAAATACAGTCTGAAGTTGGTTTGCAGAGATGGGAATCCAAGAATTTTACCTTTGCACTTGAGCTCTGTGAATCCCACCACGAAATTAGGGGAAATGTTTTTATCCCTAGATCTCAGCCTTGACAGCAAGATCAAGGGACAGAACAACAACAGCTATGAAGCTTATAACTTGAACAGATGTTTCTTCATGGATGGTTACCCCTCCTACTATTCTTCACAATCGTCCCTGGAGACTTACCCCATTTCACTTCCAGCTGTTTTGATACGAAATCTATAGAAAATCAAGAGAGAAAGAAAAGGGCATTATCTTGTATGTTGAGCAATACTGTACTGTACTTTCAGAATAGAAAGGACCAGTTAATGCGTATGTTAGAGTCCACGAACCTATGTTCACCTTATCAAAACAATTAGGCTATAGAATAAATGAATGTTAATGTGTTCATTAAAATTTCCGAGGCTGACCCCAGATGTAGCCTAAATATTGAACTAACAAGTGATATTCTGGAGATAATGAGGCTGGTGCTGTGGTGCTGTCTGTGCATTATATAGTGACACACACATCCAGGCATTTGTATGTTACAAAAACTCTAGAAGTAGGGATGTACATGAATGGGTTTTTTTGTGTGTGCACTTGATTTGTATAACATTGAAAGTAAGAAAATTCATATTCATTCAAATAGATCCCCTTTGAATGTGGTAGGATTCTATTATTATTTATTTATTTATTATTTACATTTCTATCCCGCCACATACCCGAAGGTCT
>MTQE01001141.1:1195048-1218519 GCA_014337955.1 Aspidoscelis marmoratus | reverse complement strand
GTGAATTCAATTGGGAGGAAAGGGCAAGTTCTCAAAACAATTAACTGCCAAAAGTGGCCTCAGCTTGTATATTGCTTATTGGCTTGTGTGTGTCATGTGATTTAGCCAGAAAGGTGAATATAGTGGGAATGTATTCTATCCAAAGGGTCTTCTTTGTTTGGTATTATCTTTGATCTGACTTTTCCTTATGCCTTATTTGTTACTGAACTCTGTACATGCTCGTGCTCCTTGAACTGTATTTTGCTATGCTACCAGAAGGCAAGTAGATGCTTGGATGCTTTTGTAACTAAGGCTATGCCTCATGCAAATGCATGAAGAAGCTTTTATTTTGCTGAAGACTTTTTATGCTGGGTACCTGCTCAATCTTTTGAACTTTTCCTTATTTTTAAAATAAACCACAAAAACTCCACAAAGGTCTCGTGTGACATCGCTCGGTCCATACCAGCAGGGAGGCAAGGTTTGGGGGCGCGAGGCACGCTCGGAACGCTGGTTCCTGTTACAGAGTTTATTCTACAAGAAGCAGGAAGTACAATTGCTGGATTTGACTCATTTTATATCGAAAAGGACAGCCAAAAGAAGGAAAGATTACTGATGTGAAGCATTAAAGAAAAGACACCAAATGAAGACTCAGAAGAATGGAGGAGATTATTTATAGTCAACAACTGATTGATGTAACTTACATGTATGAGAGATTCCATTTTGAGTGTTAGACATTTTATAAAACAATAAAAATGAATTTAAAAAATTACTATCACATTCGGCTCTGCCAATGGGCTGCTTCTTAGATTAGAGATCAGCCTCCAATAGTTGAAGGAAAGGATAAAATTCCCCCAAAGTAGATGCTATGTATGACCGTCTTATCACAAGATTCACCCTCCATGCTGGCTGTCATCATCTCTACTTTCTGATCACAAATGGACTTTTAATTTCGCTCACTGCCACTTCCCACCCTTTGGCCTATTAGATTGCTGCTTCAGTCCAAAGCAGCCCCACAAGGTGGACTTTTTAGGACTTTATTCCAGTCCTACCCTTGAAGCAGAGAGCTCTTATCTGGATCTGCAGTCTCAGTCTCTCACGTCTACAATACTGGATAGTTTACGGGAACTGGAGACTCTTCAGGGCAGAGACTTCACTCTCAGGACCACATTGCCACGGAGGATGAGATTTCCAGTTTGATCTCTCAATAGATCAGGATCCTTTGTTAGCAGGGTAGATTTCATTCCCTTTAGCCCTTCCTGCAAGCTGTTCTAGTGCCACCTATCAAAACTGTCCTTAATTGACCTTTTCATTCCCAAAACCATGTCTGGCTATGTGCTTTTTGCCTTTGCTAAGCAGCTGTGATCTCTACAGCTCTATTGCTTTCATGTTTTTGAGACTTTGGGGTGGGGGTTGATATTGTTATTGAAGAATCTTTTGTTCTCAATGTGTTTTCTTACTGTTCATTTATTACTTTGTATTGCACTCTGGTTAACCCTCCATTTTTAAAACTAAAGCCTAGTTTCACCAAAAAGGCAATTTTTCCCAGTTCAACCCCCCTCTTATCAGACACTTATTCTGAATTTCTGCATACAGACACACTCCTGCACAGCTCCACCTTTTAACATAGTGGTTGGGGAACTGTAGAATGGAACACAGTTATACAACAAAAATGTAAGACTCTAAGCCCCTTTCAGCACTGGGCCCTGTTCTGGATTATATCCCAAATTGAGGACCTGGCATCTGTATGCTGTTGCAGACTATAACAGGCCTAGATATGGAACAGAATTTTTATTAAATGATGAGAAAAATATATGAAAATAATTATACAAAAATAAGAGTAAACTGCATAAGATCTAGAAAAAATAAGAAGAGAACATGGGATAAAACCGGGATGCCTTATCTCCAATGTTGTTTGAATTGGTCATTGAAGTTCTTACCATACAGATTAGGAATAATATGAAATTGAGGCAATACAAAGTAGGAAAGAAAGAGATCAAATGAAATTTGTTTCTTGATGATACTTTAGCAGTCTTGATTATACAGAATAGAGCATTTGTTTAAAGAAAATGGGGCCTCCAAATCATTAGAAAACCTGGAAAAATCTAGGAGAGGCATTTCAGTTAGAGATTAAGGGAATCTCCAGTTTTGTGAATAAGGAGGAAATAAAGTTATTGTTTTAAAATCTGGATATCCTATTTGTGAAAGTAATCGAGCAAAATTGAGAAGAGAAAGGAAATGGGGGAAACTAGATAAAATTCTGAATGGAGTAAGAAACAAAATAGAAAAGATTTATGCATGGCGTGGAAGGAAGATTTGAAAGTGGGAATAGAAGATAAGGAAAGAGATTAAAAATTTCCCCCCAAAACCCAAAACAAAACAGAGCAAAAGAATTAAGTAAGAAAATAATATATAACTGGTATAGGGCACTCATACATGTATATATAACTCATTGCTGGCATGGGTGTCCAGAAAAAAGAATGTGTATGCATTTACTATAGGACTGCAAGCAGATGAATGAGTTTGAAGTGTTACAGAGGGAACGAATAAAATACTACAGAAAAATATCTGTTTAACAAAGGAAATGTGTATACTAATATGTATATGAAGAATTGGAAAAGTAAAGAAGAAAAATTGGGGGAGCACCAGTGGGGATTGTATATTTGTGGAAAGACCATTCAAAATTGACAAAACAGGATTGCTGCAATTATACATTAAATCAAATGAAGTTTCCCATAATGGCTGAGATTAAAGCTAAAGGAAAGATGGAAAAAGTAAAGTTATACTGGCAATGAATTTTTTGCATTGAAACAAAAGCTACACAAAATATTCCACTTGTGAGAAACTGTGATGAATTGATTCACTTGAAAGGCGGACGGGAGGGGAGAAAAGGAGGAGGAGAGTAAATTGAATGCTTGCACTGTATGTAATGAATATGGAATGTAATCAATAAAATGAAATTAATACTGTGGAAAAAAGTGGCACAACAAGGGCCCTGGTCACACAAGTCTAATACAGGATGGCCTATTCATTAATGTAAAGTGAGATCGTACCAGTGCTGGTCATACATAGGTCATCCTCAGGCCGTCCCACCTTGGGCTGCATCGCTCACACCTTTCTACGCAACCGACCTGAACCTCCTCCACAGAACTCTTGGCTCTCCACCACTTTTGCTACATCAAATCTACCTCCTTTCTTATTGGATGCTGTCCTATCACTCAAGGGAGGGGAGGGAGTGTATTTGTGGTTCTTTTTAAAGCTTGCTCCCCCACCTACTTTCCCCCCTTCCTTTTTTATGTGCCTCTCTTCTCTGTATGATTAATTTTTAAAATAATAATACATTTGTGTAAAAATGCTAGACAGAGGAATCATATACATAAACTGAGGAGGGAAGGCGAGGGGCCTCGCCAGCTCCCCAAGTGCCAACTGGCCAAAGGAAAGACTGGACCCCAACCACCACAGCTTTAGCCCATACCCCTGCTCACACTTGAGGAAGCAAAGGTGGCCTGGCATGCCAGGATGGGCTGAGTCCTTGTCAATCCTGTAAAAAGGAGGACTACAGTTGAGACGATCTAACAGAGGTAGGCCAGCTTGGAAAATGAATTAAATTAAAATAATGCGAGTAACATGACCTGAAGATCTGCGGTCATCCTAAACTACTTGTGTGACCAGGGCTGAAAAGAACAGAAGCAATCGATTCTGCCCCACTCCACTTCTTTACATGATCCTCCTACTTAGCGTTATAAAGTGTCAGAAACAGAGGCCCATGACATGCAAATTAAGAAAGAAACAATAAGAAAATGTGTGCCACTTGAGATCCCACCTGCAGAAATTGATTCGGTGGTTGCTGACTCTTCTCTTCCATCTCACGGATGAGGGTGTCTCCAAAGTAGACATTGTTAGATAGTTTGGTGACAAATATTTGCCCCTTCTTTACAATGTCTTCCAACTGGTCAAGTAGCTTGTTCTGCTGCTGCTTCAAAGATTCCTCTCCTTCCTTGAATTTTGATATTATCTTCTGTTTTTCAGCACCTACCTTTTCCTGTTGAGTGAAGGTCAAAGGCAACTCAGATATACGAAACAAGCGCAGAGATTTTTAAAAAACCCACCCATGGACTTCTGTGAGTAGAAATCTCTAACCCTTGTAACATTATATTAAACCATCACTCACTAAAAACTCCTTGTATCTCTTCTCTTCCTCTGCATGAAAGCTGATGTTCTTCTCTTGATTTTCCTTCCAAGTCTGCATCTGGATCTCCAGTTTTTCCTGGAGGAAATAGAAATATTATGGTGCAATTAAGAATCACATGTTCCAACTTCACCTTGGGAAGCATGATGCACCCCTGACATCCTTGTGAAGCTCATCTTCTCACTAGGTGCAAAGGACGAGGCGGAAGCTACCATGGATGTGTTGGAGCTGAGGCCTCACAACATCCATCCGGCCAAATAAAGTACAAGGGTATGAAAGCCTCTCCCTAAAGAAATTCCTAAAGGCACAGTACAAAAATCTGCTTTTATCCCCTTCCTAACGGATGGGAAATTAGGGCCCTATTCACACTTAGGCCTCTGGTGGCTCTATGCCACTGTTCAGAGCTGTCCTAATTGCTTACCAGAGGCCTAAGTGCAAACAGGCCCCCAACTTGACAGGAGGAAAGGTATAGAGACCTTCAAGCATAGGGAGGGATAGAAATACAAATAATACACAAAATAAATAAATATACCGAGCACTGCTTACATAAGACAGCTGAGAGTTTGTAGCCTTTGCTAGACCTGTAGTTAAGGAAGACTGAAGGGGCGAAGACAGCAGTCTGTGCCATAGGAAGAAAGGTCTTTTTCCACATGATAAATTTTGGTTGCTTTTAACTTTTTACTGCAATATCCCACTTCTATCCACACAGCAACCCCAACGTTATAAGAAACTCTCTGGATTCCTCACCTTGTATTCCCGGGCAGCAGTCTGGGCTGGCACCACGCCATGCTTTGCATGGTCCTTGGATTCCACGCACTTTGGGCACAACAGCTCTTGGTCATCTTTGCAGAAGAATTTCAGGGGCTTCTGGTGAAAGTCGCACGTCGTTTCTCTTGCTGCATTGGCATTTCTGGACTTCATCCGCTTGGCGATTTGTACAATGTTCCTCAGTTCCTGATTTGGCCTGAAGTTTCTCTCCAGGCATCTTTCCCCACACTGAGGGCAGCAGGAGGAACCGCTCTCCCAATGCTGTGAGATACAGTTTTGGCAGAAACTGTGCCCACATTCTATGGAAACTGGATCGCTGAAATATCTGTGGCAGAGGAAGCACGAAACTTCATCTTGAAGCCTTTTGCCTGAGACCGAGTCAGCCATCTCATCTACTGAAGCAGCCGCCGCCCAGAGGTTTCACTTTCCTCTTCCCCACCAGCTGTTCCCCACAGAGAGGGCGGTTTAAAAACATTGTCCCTCCCACTGTGTGGCCATCACTGCAGCAGCAGTAGGGATGTTATCATTGACTTCCGTGAGGGTCTATAAAGAGAAGAAACGGCTGATGCTGAAGGGCAGGAGGGAGGATGCTGCCCAAGGGAACACAGGCGGATGCGAACGCTGCAGCTTTCTGGCTCTGTGAATGAGATGCGGGTAGGGCTGGTCTAGGGCAGGAGGATCCCCAAGCAGGAAGAGTTGGGTTTTCTACCCGGCTTTTCTCACCCATTTAAGGGGACCCAGAGCGGCTGACAAAGCTTTCTATTCTTCTGTCTACAACAGGGGCTGAGAGCTCAGAACTGTGACTAGCCCAAGGTCACCCAGCTGGCTTCACAGTGGAGTGCGGGATCCAACCCGGTATTCCCAGGTATGAGTCCGACTCCTGAACCACCAGACCAAACTGGCAAGAATGGTCAAGAGCTCTTGTTGAATGGGCCAAGCAGGTTCTTCTATTTCTCCCTTTCTTCAGGGGTTGATGGCAAATGGTTGTTCCCTCCAGAGGTCACAATGCCTTTTTTAAAAAAAGCTGTGTTCACACCTACTTTTAAATCCAGATTTTGCCTTCACCTTATTCAGAAAATCTGTCTTCAAGTTATATAACATGGAAGGAAAATGACAAGTCACTATGCTGATGTGATCATCCATTCTGAGAGTGGACTGGAGCTGGATTAAAACGTTGGTATGAATGCGGCATTAGTGTCCTGCTGATAGTCAGTTGCCCACTTTTGTGGAACTCAGCTGGATAAGTGTTCAGAACTGCCCAGAGAATAAAGTTTCACCTTGACCAGGCTCCAGACGCGTAGGGTGTTGTGTAATATTATCAGATTGCCAGACCCATAGTGCTCTGAGGCCCCATTGCCACACAGCAAGTCCCTGATAACCTTGTCCACCATTAATTTGTCCAACCCTGCCTTAAAGCTATCCAGACTGGTAGCTGTCACCACCTCCTCTGGTAGTAAATTCCATAGACTAATGATCAGATGCTGGATAGTTGTGACACACTATTCATTGATGTTTCAAATAATGAATATTTCTAGCTAAGCAATGTGCAGCAGTCCTGGAACAGAATCAAATTTCTAACAGAAAGTTACATGCCCAAATAACACAGTTCTGCTTCCCCTCTCTGCTTACAGTTAGCCAGGAGGTGCCATAATTGGGGACCCCACAGAATTCCAACAATATCAAGTGGTGAGGAAATCAAATGTAAGCAGAAGCCTCGAGTCACTTCAAGCTTCCTTGAAATGTGCCGTCAATAAACACACTCAATTTGGGAGTCGGTCTTTGGCTTACTTTTCAGACTCAAACCATCTCAACTCCCAGTATGGCATATTTATATATCCTTACTCATGGCTTGAGGAAAAATATACAGACACTTGGAGAATGAGAGGCCTTGCTTGCAGAGACAGTGGTGGGATCAATTTGTGAGAATTAGGCATTGCTTATTAGGGGAAGAGTGGGATGATTACGAGGTTTTACTGGAACAAGCCTAACAAACATTGTTTGGGCTCCATTTGCAGAGAATCAATAGCAGGTGATGGTTTTGCCCTTGTCTTCTACTTGAGATGCCCAGAAGTTCCAGTACGGTCACTGTGTAAGACAGGATGCTAAACTAGGTGGGCCCAGACCTGATCCGGGAGGCCTCCTCTTATGATCTTATGTGCTTGTGCAGTAGCACTTTCTCAAACTTTTATTTTCAGAATTCAAAGACACAGCCATCTTAATCTGGATTAGTATTAAAAACAGGGGTCTAGTAGCATCTTAAAGACTAACAGAGAGAAGTTGTAGCATAGGCTTCCATAGAGTAAGTAGCCATCAAGCTACTAGACCCCCTTTAAGAAAAAAGAATATTTCTGCTGTTTGTGCTTGCAACTGGATGGCCATTGGTATACAACTGAGGCTTTCTGAAAATTTAAAGGTGATAACTTGTTTTGGAACTTTCCTTTTTTGCTCAAACCATGAAGAATGGCGGAATCCTACATTAAGAAACAATTAGAAAAATGGAAGACCAGGCCCTCCTAAAGACGGTGACTTTTCTCCCTCCACAAGGCTTCTGCCAAGCGCTTTCTTCAAGGTTCATGTCTGCTGAGAAGGAGCAAAGTCATCCATGGTGCAGAGTAGCAAACATATGATGGTAAAGTTCCAGAGGAAAATTCAGTTTAAACTCATCCTCATACCCGATCTCTTCAATAGGGATAGATAACTGGATGAGTGGGCAGGCACAGCTATCCAGGGCTTACCCAGAAGTTAAGAACCTCTGCTGTATACACTCCTCAATTTTGATGAATCTGATTTACTAGCTACGTATATCACACATATATCTTTCAGAGATTTTAACTGCTATAGAAGTTTGCATGCTTTATTGTTAAACATCATACTATTGTCTCTTGCCATCCTGGGAGCATTACTATGTCACCATTGTAGGATATAGCAGTGGATGGTTGTGGTTCTTCCAGCAAACCATAAGCAACTGCAAACAAACATTTCTTTTTCCCTTCTAGTCTTCTCTGGTTTGCTGAAGGGAATCGATGATAGGTTTGCAAAAGGAAAAGCACTGCCTCTAGCCTGCAGGATCTGACCACCAAACCCTACAATAGCTAATGTAAAAACTGTGGGATGAGTTCCCACAATCAATACAGATTAACTACTATAGATCTGACTGAATAAAATTACCTTTCCAATATGAGGCAAACAGAGCCCTATTTTGTTTTGTTTAAAGCAACCAACAAGCCCCCAGGGTACTCTTTCAGTGCTGAGAGGGCTATATTTCAAATATGTTTTAGTGCTTGCAGTTTTATCACAGGCTGAGACCGGCCTTGGGACCTTCAACCTAAGTGTAGAATACAAATAGAATGAAATAAGTAATGTGGCACATTCATAAAAGGAAAAAAAAGCATGAAAAGACAAGCCATTTGAAAAGTAGAGTGAAATGTATTGAAGAACATTATGGTATCATCTCTTCTTACATCAACTATCACTCTAGTGGTCCTCACACAAACTTTAGAAACTACATTTAATTTGCCTTCAGGAGAATCAAAACTTCAGTTTCATATTAGGGTACAGAAGTCTCATGCCAAAGTAGAAAACCACAAAAGTGACATTGAGCTCCAGGCTGAACCAGCCTTGAAGAATGGAATTGTACTCAAGAGTGAAGAATATCACAGACTGAACTGCAGTGTCCATAATGTCCAAGGATAAGTAAGAGAACTGCCTTTTATGGTTGGAATGTCCACAGGCTAGATATGATATTCAAAAACATCTTCTCCAGAAAGTATTAATTTGGGACCATAAATAAGTTGCTAGATATTAAAGCTAAAATGCATGCCATTGTTTTTTTAAAAAAAATAATAATAAAACCAAAACATGTTAAATGGGAACTGATTGAAAACGAGGATAAAATTTCAAGTTTAATCCTTAAAACTGATTCCTAAATAGAACAAATTTGAGCCTAGTTCTAGAAAGAGGCCATTACAATTCATTCGTGTAAATGATGTCCAAAGTGATACTTATTCTGACCTTCCCTTTAACTTTTGAGTTTTTATGCTCCTCCACAGGGCAATATTGTAAGGCCCAGATGTCAGGAAAATCACTGTATTCCCAGTTAAATCAGGCAGGAGTATTACACACACGTGCACATATAAGCAAGCATCATTGCTCCCAAACAGCTTAGTTCTCTGCTTTGGCTGGTTAAGAGAACTATCATTTCTTACACTGTGTCCCTGGCCAACAGTTAAGATCACGGACTCAATGTGTCCATTTCATCCACCCCGGTTGGATACTTCACCCCCATACGCCTCAGAAACACGGACTGAGCTGGGAACCCCACCACCCACAGAAGAGGATGGGTACGTGTCCCATTAAAGGAGGCAGGTGGGAAAGTAAAGATGGGGCTGTCTGTGTCTGCATCAGTAAAGGTTACACATTCCCCCACATAGTCCAGGGAGACTCGGATTCTCCTCGGATTCTGGCTCAGCGAAAGGGCAGTTACAGGGGAAGTGAGAGCCCAGTATTGGCCTTTCCATAGTCCCACAGCCCAGATGCCTTCCTCTGGGCTGAAGTCCATCATTCCTTTCTTCTTTGAAGGATCACGGGTGACCCCTACTGCCCAGAAGTCTCCATTACCCACTTCCAACTCCCAAAAGTATCTTCCGGAGGTAAATCCGTCACAGCCCAGAACCAAAGCTCTGGAATCCAATTTTTTGGGCACATCTGGGATATACTGTAAGGCAGGCAGCCTGTGCCGGAACTCTTCACATTCAGTGCTTCTTTGGTCCAATGTCTGAAGAGCACTTGGTGCATCTGGATCAAGAACCGGATCTGAGTCAGGAACAAAAGAAAAAAAAAAGTATATTAAATCTGAAGGATCCAACACCCCCATTTAAGATTATCTCAGATGGCAGGTCTGGGAAAGACCATTGCCCAAGAACCTGGAGAGACTCTTAGAGCAGCCCCCATAGACATGTAGCCTTTAAACCAGTGGTTCTCAACCTGGGGGTCAGGACCCCTTTGGGGGTCGAACTACCCTTTCAAAGGGGTCGCGACGAGTCTCCCGCTGCCCTTCCCTCCCACCTACCAGCTGCCCCGCCCCCATGACTGGGGGTCTCCACAACAGGAGGAACTCCATTAAGGGGTCGCGGCATTAGGAAGGTTGAGAACCGCTGCTTTAAACTGTAACCCTAAACATCTAAACCCAAGGTATGTGTCAAGACCCAATGGTAGATTGTGGAGAAACTTTGGTGAGCCGTGGTAAGAGAGGTGGCAAAATATTTAATATTACAGTGGTGATTAGGAAGGTTCAAGAGCAAGTAGTTCTGCCTGCAAAGAACTGCACAGCCACCTCCAAGCCCAGCTGGCACATGAAGGCACAAAGTGGGTAGTAGGACTGCCCTTGATGCTAGATGGGTCATGAATCACCAAAAGTTAAGAAACCCAGATATAGAGAACGCAGGAAACAAAAAACAATGCTACTTTTGTGAGACAAGACAAAAAGACTAAGGGCCTATTTGCACTTGGCTTTATTCTGGTATATATTCTGGAATAGGGACCCGCTGTCCACATACCAGTTCAGGGTACAGCAGGGCCCAGGTGAGGTCTGCCAGAGCCTGCATTAGCATGCAGACAACAGACTATCATGAAATATAACCCAAAATATGACCCAGTGTGATCAGACACCAAGACTCTGGGTTTTTTTTCCACTAGCACTAGAAGTACCCATTAAGGGTCTTTAATGGATATTCTAGTGCTAGTGGAAAAACCCCCTCTGACTCCATAAGGCAACTCTGTGTAATCAGTACTAGAAAGAACAAGTAGCACTGAAGTAAAACTTTACTACAGTAGAGGATTCTGGAGAAACAGATTTTAAAACACCAAACCATAATTCACACTCAAAAGATACTGAAATATATGGTGTAAATCAAATGCACAACTTACAAAATCACACAATACTTATGACTACAGAAGAATTGGCCAAAGGCCCTTTTTACACTCACCCACTCCCAGCTGGGATCAGCGGGTCTGGACAGAAAGGTCCACTGATCCCAACCACAGGAAGGCCTGGGCGGCATCAATGCCATATGCTCCGACCCAGATCAGCCCACAACATACCTTCAGAGCATTCACGAGCTTCAGGTCTCTGAAAACTAGGTACAAATGTTGCTAGCCTTGAGGCCTCAGGGGTGGGTGGTGGTGGTACATTTCGGCAGTGTCCTATGGAATACTGCTGCCCTCCAGTAGACCTAACACTGGAGACATGCCTTCAGCACACTTCCCAAATTCTGAATCAGCGCCATTGCTTCACTGTTAGACCCAACTGATCCATTGATCCAGATTAAAGGCCTGCCTAATCTGGATCAGGCTCCATCTAAAGAAGATGGAGTCATACCAGCGGGGAGCAGGACCTCCTAGATCCACATTAACAAGCAGATTTGTACTACACAGACCCTTAATCTGAATTATGGGTCCCTGCAGAAAGGGCTTAAGCTTATTTTTTCTGCACTGCTGATTTTAAACAAAACATGTTATGTGTTTCCTTTATAACCCTAGCTATCACTAATTCTCTGACAATATGCTATACTTTTAGTATCCTCAGATATAAATTTACAGTGCTTGTATTATCCTACTCGGCAGTGATATCAAAAAGCAAAAGGAAGTAACTGGTTCATGAAGCAGCAGGTCCAAGATTTTCAACTTGCTCATAAACCTCCACAAACAAGGTGTGAATGTAACACAGAGATGCTTTATAAAATTAGGCAATCCACACTGCAAACTTACCTTTGTAGTTTAGGGTCTTCACAATCTCTCCTCTCTCCACTGCAGATACTATGTTATCTAAAGAAGCAGATTAGGGGATTTTAGCAAGACTAATATCATTAAAAAAGTATCTTCCCAACGTCTTCAAAGGGATTGTCCAAAGGCCACCAAATGAACTTCTTGAGTTAGTATTTTAAGGTGGATGTCTCAATTCAAAACTTGCATCTCATGACTTCACAGCTTTGGGCTACAAAAGTGGCCCTTAACCAAGTCTCAGCAAAATGAACCAATTCTAATAAATTTACTCTCCTATTCATTGAAATTCTACCCTTAAAAGCCAGCTGAAATAAGAAATAACTCATACAACGTCTGGAACATACTTGATTTCTGCTGAGACAAGGCATAAGGGACACAAGCATTCTCAGACATCACCCATCCTGCATTGAGCAAGCAGTTGGACTCAATGAGCCTTGAGGTCCCTTTTATGATTCTATGAAACTAGAAGCGTGACTGGAAGAGGTACATTTCTTACTCTCTCATCCTTGTTTTTAATACCTTGGAATCTATCCAGAGTTTCTTTCAGAGCTGCTCTTTTCCGAGAGAGGTCATCCAGCCTCTCTTCAAGCTTCGGAGAGCCTTCTTCAGGTGGCTGATACTGCCCTGCTGAACATCTGCATGGCAAGGAAAGCCAAAGGGGGGGAAAAAGTAGAGTTCTGAAGGTCAAGTATCATCAAGCACTATGTATATTTACTACTATTTATGACAGCCTTCTATACCTTGGTGTTTTCTATAAATTTTGGGTTCTAATATCTGCAAGCCCCAGGCAGTGTGACCAATGATGGATGAATGAAACTATAATCCAGCAACAAGCTGGGTATGACTTTCTTAACCTGAACCAAGCTTTTAATATTAACACAGAACATAACACTCGTTTAGTCTGGAAAGCTTTTGAAGGACTAGGAGCCTTTTTGCACTTGCCTCCAGGGGAACTGCAGGGGTCATCCACACTTCCTGGAACAATTACAATTCAGGGAGCAGTTGCATGCTAACTGCTCTACTTCTACATTTCCTGCCACCCAGCACATCTCCTTCCACACTTCTCCCTGTTGGAAGAAGTTTGAAGGAAGTCTGGAAGGGGCAGCACAAGCATGGTTAGTGCCCCATCGCCAAAACGCTGGCGAGGTTAGGGAGAGATTTGGTTTCCAAAAGGTGGGCACCAGAACCATCCCTAGTCTTCACTTCCCATATAGGATTGCCCCAGGAAGCCAAGATGTGAATTTGCCCGAAGAGAACAAAGATGTTAACTACTCTGGAATCAAGCTTAATGTGAAATTTTATACTTTTGGGCAGCTCTCCTAGGTTATGACCTTTTTGAGAACCTAAGGCAGTGATGGCTAACCTTTTGAGCTTGGTGTGTCAAAATTTGCAAGAAAACCTAGCTTAACTCAGGTGCTGTGTCACTAGTAGAAATATCCATAATTTTGTGATATTTGTAGCTCTAGTAAAAAAGTTATATTTGTGATATATGTATTTATTAAGGGCAAAAACGAATAATTCTTTACATTAGTGACTTTTGTTGCTAAATCTTCAATGGAAAGTTGGCATTTCGCACACTTCAAGAACAAGCACTACACATCCAGGTGCCAGGGTGACCATGTGTGTCACCCAAAAGAGCTTGGTGTGTCACCTGTGACACGCGTGACATAGGTTGGCCATCACTGTCCTAAGGCATAATTAATATGCCCCACTTAATCCGATTCCTTAGGCAGCGGAGCAGAAGCCAAACCTCATCCATTAGGTGCAATCCATCAGAACATTCAGACTCAATGAAATGGGCCTAAGCGTGAGCACAGATCTCATTTGCTTCCATCAAACTTCCTGCACAGTAGCCTTTCACCTTGATCTCACCAAGCGAGTTTGCTTCCCCACAAACTGCTCCAGCCTTCCCACATTTTATTTTGCCCTTACAAGCTACACTATGATATTGGGATATCCATTACTTTGGATCATTGGTCACCCTGGCTGAAGTTGATTGGAAGCAGGGTGTCGGGAAAAATTGGAAAAACACGGCACTCCAAACTTATTTTATAGAAGCTTTCATTCTGGGGTTGCTGGAAGCAGAAGAAATGGATGCTGCCCTGGACCTAGGTGCTACTGCTTCAGGTCTCATAGGGCACCAATTCTTCTAGCCTACGGACTGGGAGCAAGTGAAGGAATCTGTCAAATGGTACAAGCGTTTAGGTGGGAAAAAGAAATGCTACATACCTGTCCATGATTTTTTTAATGTCCTAGAGAAAAAAGAAAGAGAAAAAAAAAGAGCTGAGCCCCGCAGTGCTTTGTGCCAGAACCATGTCACAGGCTAAAGGGAAACACGCCTCTGCACCCCATTTCAGGCTGCAGAGGACACCGAGAGCGCGATCAAAGGCGTGAGAACGGAAGCTTTTTTCTAGCCTCTGGTGTTTAGAAGGCAGGGGTAAGTATCTTGCCCCCCAGTCACCCTCAGGCTCTTACCTGTGATCCTAGAGGTGGAACATCTGGTGTTTGCTCCAAGACAAGAGGTGGGGGACGCTCCGGTTACACACGGGAGCCTTCGGGCCACGTTGGGTCTCCCTGGTGCTGCAACTGTTTCTCTGGAGGAGAAGGGCTGCCCTGGTTCTTTTAGCAGCCTTCTCCTCCCCGAACTGTCCTCCCACCCTTCCTGCCGGTGAACAGGCTGGACTTTCACCCCCTCCGGGGCCTGCTCACCGGCCATGTCTTGCCTGGAGCCACCAGCTCCTTCCCTCAACGGTGCCACCCCATGTGACCAAGTGTGCTGTCCAGTAGGCACACCGCTTCACAGCCGAAGCGGGAGAGGTGCACCTTCCTTTAGCCCAAGAGACGCAACTGTGAGTCGCTCTCAAGAGCTCAGGCTCGGAAGGGGAGACCCCGAGCGGACGCCTCCCCCCCATAATCCCCCGTCCCGTGATCACTGTGTTGCACTCTTCACCGTCACTTGCAGTGACTCTCTGCATGCCACAGGTTACCTAAAATCTTGTCCTTGTTGCTTGTGGTCAGAGAGCTGGTTGCAAAATAATTAAAAAAACAAAACAAAACAAAAAAAACACAAAGATTCTGTGCCAAGAGATCATGTGCGCAGGAGGTGCTGTTCGCTTTTTAAAAACTAACCAGCCTCACATCCTTGGAATAGCTACAAAGGTGTTCACCACGGAGTGGAACGCAGGAAGACCCTAAGGAGATCCCAGAAAACGCAGGCTTTTTTGTAGGCACGCACACACACACACACATCCCACAACCCTCTTGGGTCTTTTTCCAAATATTTTTTTTAAAAAAAATCCCCTTTGTTCACTTAAAGTGCCAGTTAGTTCCCTCCCCCATATCCTCCACAGCATGCACTCGGCTTTACTCCAAATACTGAACGTCAAAAGAGGGACATCCTGTAGCGTCCCACGGCCACGAGAGCACACCCCAAATACCCAAGCACCCTTACCAGAGAACCCGTATGGATACGACTGTACGTACTAGAGGTCTGCATGGCAGCCATACCCGATGTGTCTTGACATGAACCTGAAGGAATGGGTCATCCAGGCCAGCTTCTCAACAGCCTTCAGGTCAGGCTGAAGGACCTGGAAGTACATCTGCCAACAGCAGAGTGCTATGATGTCATAGCATTCCACAATGGAAGAAGCTATCGCGTTCCACATGCCCTCTGCCAACGGGGTTGGGCTCTCTACAAAAAGAGCGGCTCATATCTCAAGCAACATCCCGCCCCCATTTTCACGGGGAATGTCAGTTTCACAGTGTACCGTGCAGGTGGAGAATGAAGCCCCACTGCACAGGACCGGCATGAGCTTCCAGTGAAAAGCGTTGCTACTTGTAGGGGCCCCGTGTCTGCGCCTGAGCAGGACAGACAGCCCACAGAGGTAAGTCAGATAGAGCACATGCCCAACGATCCCTGCCAGCATCCTCTAGGCAAATAATATATCTATATATCTATATATTTGCTTTGCAGTTCCAGCTAGAAGTCTAAGCTCAGTCATGAGCAGTCGCCTGTGCTGGCAAGTAGCAGGTTCCATAATAAAATAAGTGGGTTCCCCAGTGCTCCAGCGCCTAGGACCTCCAATGCTTGAGGCCCTTAACCTGTTGCCGGGCTCAGCTCCAGGCCAGACAGAGGAAAAAAAGAGAGAGGCTGTCACTGATAGCAAAGACTCACCTGCAGGAACTCACTTGCCGGTTGCTTACATTTCACCTCCATCTCAGCGATCACGTCACCAAGACGGGAAAGCTCTTCCGAGAGTTTGGCAATCATTTCATCTTTATGCTTCTCGATCGCCTTATCTAGTTCTTCTAGTTGGCTTAGCAGGCACTGCTCCTGTTCCTTCAGAAACTGATGCAGGTGCTCAAATTCAGCCACAATCTCCTCTCTCTCAGTGTGAATCTTCTCCTGTATCAGAAGGCAAGGTAAAATAGCAAAGACTGCTTCTAAGGAACTATAAATAAAAGTATTATAAGCATAAAACAGAATTTACACAAGATGTCCTTTCTGCAAGGCTATTAAAGTTGAGCCAAACTGGGTTCTAGATTAACTGGTTCTTTGTGAACATCAGGAGTTCATGAGGCTTGCTATCCGGCCAAAAACCACTTTCTTTGTTTAGGATTTGGTCCAATAACAAACTGAACTGCCACTCATTTGCAAAGGACCGATTTGGCATAGTTGGCTCCCTACTTTAAGTGTGCTGAACCTACATATCAGGTTGGGTCATAACTGCTGGGCCACATTGTCCTCTAGAGTGCCAGTCAGCCCGCAGGCAAGTGCTTCAGGTTTGCCTGGGCCTTCTGATATCAGAGGACTACATAACCTTCCATAAGGCCAAGCATATGGACATGCACATCTTTACTTTCCGTTAGGCCCTGAACTAGGCCTTCCAGAAAGTGTTGCTGTGCACATTCTTGTACTTGGGTCTTCTGGAAGGAATTGCAGTCCCCTAATATCAAAAGGCCCAGGTAAGTACAAAGTGCCTGTCTACAGGCCAACTAGAGCTCTGAAGAGCAACGTGGCCAGTGGTAGGAGACTGGTCAATCCTGTATCGTCTACATCAGCAGGTAAGATGGGGGTGGCTGCAGGGAACTCATCACACACCCCTAACCAGCCATCCAGTTCTATGAAGTGAGTTAATGGTCAGCTAGAGGCTTGGTTCAGGTTTGTTACAAATCAAATTGACCCAGGCCCGTGCTGTACTGGGTCTTGTTCTGGATTATACCCCAGAAAAAGGTATAGAAAAAGAAACTGTTAGCCACATGCTTGTGCAGACTATGGCAGGCCCCATTGGAGGCCTACCACAGTCTATACCAGCATGCACACGGCAGGCCCCTATTCTAGAATATCATTTCAAGTAAGGCCCAGTGCAAAAAGGAATATCTAGCAACATCATTAACAGTTGCAGGCAGATTGTGAGCAAGACAAGTTATTTGTGCTCATGCCCTGTCAATGCATTTCCAGATGTTATTGATTAGCTGTTGCAATGAAAACAGGTTTCTGAGCTAAGTGGACCACCGGTGGATGCAGCAGAACATTCCCTGAGCTTTTACATTCCTATGTCAAAAAAGCAAATGCATTGCTTAAGAAATTGTATAGAATAAACATATTCTCCAAACTTAAGAGCTGTCAAGAGTCTGTTCCTGCCACAAATAGGAACATAAGAGTAGCCCTGCGGGTCAGGCCAGTCCATCTAGTCCAGCATCCTGCGTCACACAGGAGTCCACCAACTACTTATGGGCATCTTGAGCTGAAGATGAGGGTAAAACCTTCACTTACTCTCGAATCCCAGTGAATGACCTCAGGGGCATCCTGCCTGTCCCCCTAGCCTGGAAAATGTGTCTAGGCATCCATTCTATTAGCCATTGATACATCTGTCACCCATAAATTCATCTAACCCTTCCTTAAAGCCATCTAGGCTGGTTGTTGTTACCACCTCTTCTGGCAGCAAATTAAACAGACTGATGACCTTCTGGGTGAAGAAATACAACCCCTTGTCTGATCTGACTCTCCCACCTTCTAGCCTTATCCTTGCTTTCACAGCTTCCCTCTCCTTATAGGTGAACAAGGAAGTATATTTTGCTGCATCCCAGCTTCTTCAATGCCCAGATCTGTCATAATAGCTGGAAAGTTACAAGTGCAGAAGAAGAAACAGAAGCCTCAGTGCCAGGGATGATGGGGGCTGAAGTCTAAAACACATCACTTACCACATAATCTTGGATCTTCTTTTCACTAGTGAGCTTCTGACCCCAAAGCACAATCTTCTCCTGCTTCAGTACTTCTAGCTGTGACTGAACTCGCTCCTGAGAAAACAAAAATGGCTTTGTGATGGACCAGAGAGAGAAGGTCTGCTTGACGTAAAAGCATCGCTGCAAAAGAGGCAGCGACTTTTATTTTGAAAAGAACAAAATGTATTCTGGCCAAGGGTGTAAAGAATAAAGTGTGTTATGCCTATTCTGAGATATTATCTGGAATAAGGCCCAGTGAAAAAAGGAACAGAAACTAATCATAATGAAAAATATTCTGTAGTTTTTGTCAGTTTCAGTACATCAATACATGTACGTGTTTTTGGTGCTACAGACTTAAGGATATATCTGAAATCTGTCCTTAGGAAGAAAATTTATAACCAAAAACATAGTGTACATCTCTCACAAATGCTTTTGCACATTCTTCATTTGCCAAAGGATTTAAGTAATGATTAGTCTTCCAGTTTGGTCTAGTGGTTAGGGAGCCAAACTCTTATCTGGGAATACCGGGTTTGATTTGGTTATCCTCCAGGAAGCCAGTTGCGTGACCTTGGGCTAGTCACAGCTCTCTTCTGAGCTTTCACAGACCCACCTACCTCACAAAGTGTCTGTTGTGAGAAGAATAGAAAGCTTTGTCAGCCATTCTGAATCTCCTTAAATGGATGAGAAAAGGGGTAGAAAAGCCAACTCTTCTTCTTACATCTTTTTTTCTGTGATGGTCCCTATCTTTTAGAATGCTCTTCATTTTAACATCTGTGGGGTGTCTACACTGGCACTTTTTCTTACTCAGATCTTCTGAGTTTGAATTATTCTCTCTCACTTTAAAAAAAACCATGTTTTATTTAAAACAAAAGAAAACCAGTATAAGTGTACTCTCACTCAATGTTTTGAACTGTATTTAACTAAATTAATTGGCTTAGGGGTTTGGCAGCCAAAGGCTGGAATCCCAAGATGTATTTATTTATTTAATATTTGTATTCCTATCCCACCCTATACCTAGAAGTCCCAGGGCAGGTAACAACATTTAAAATCAACATATTAAAACAATAACAGTATATATTAGAACAACAGTGCCTGCAAGCTATCTATCTATCTCGGGTTAATATCCATGTGAGCATACTGAAAAAGTATGCATGAGTCAAACAGATTCTAGTCTCCTACATGCATCATTTTACAGACGTGCCTTAACGTTAAAAACAAATAGAGGTATTCCTATATTTCAAAGCATCCAGTGACACTTCAAGTTCGCACTTTACCTTCTGAAGATAATTATTTCATTAATATTGTTATAGGATTTCACCAATTTGTTGTCCTTGCATGCTACAGATAATGGAAATTATAAGAGAAGAAATCAAGAGGGCATTAGGCTGGTGAAAGCCAGTGTATATTTACTATCAAAACACACTTTTCTCACAACAAAGAACATTACATCAGATAAGATGACAAACAAAAATAAAAAAAAACATAATAAAAATTTACAAAGTGATCCACATCCACTGGCTGAGACAAGTTTGAATACAGTGGGACTTACCTTCTCAGGCTGGTACAATTTATACTGGGCTAATCCTGGAAAAAGAGGATACAGAGGGCAGGTAGGGAGAGGAGCAAGAGAGAATGACATGCATCTCCTTTTTTTGCTCCCACTCACTGACTCATTTACTGCCCCCTTTTCCTTTCCTGTCCAAATTCCCCCCTGGTATTAGATTCTCTGCCTCAAGGCAGGAAGTCATCTTATATTAATGACTGCTATGAGATTAAAAGCAAGACAAAAATACAATAAAAGAACCAAAAAAAGAGCAATGCAACTCCAGTATCACCAATGTGGGAGCAAAGGCCACAAGCAGTGAACATTCTCACTCCAATCATTCTAAGATGGCAAATCCTTCAGCAACAAAAAAATAAACATACTGGATGAGCCTATTGTTTTATTTGAAAATCATTGCCTTAATCACTTCCAACATCTAACAGACTGTTTAACTGCTTAAGCTAGATCTGCTTCAATGATACTGAATCTAATTGATGTTTTCATGGAAAAGCAATGGTGCTTTTGTCAATGGGTTTCTCTCTTTATATTAACTGAGGGTTGACAGCTCCTTGGGTGAATGAACCATCTAAAGAGGTAGCTGTTCCTCAGTGTATTTCAAGATTCCAGACAGGTCAACAGACCCAATCAAGTTCACAGCTCCTGGCATAACTTAATGATATTTCACCAAGAAAAAATAATCTTCAGTAACTTCTTCCTTCTTCACTCCCACTTGGCACCAATGAAAATAGAGGAGAGGTTGCTATTTTGAAGCAACAAAGACATTTGCAATTGGAGGACAACTCACAACCAGCACTCTTTATAATCACTTCCCTGTGGCAGACTGCAAAGCAATACAGTGGCAGCAATACAATCTTAGAAGACAGGGCTTGCCAGTCTTGACATACAGTTTAAACTACACAGTTAAAACTTAAGAACTATGAGGAAGCAACGCTGGATCATGCCACAGCCCATCTGGTACAGTGGTCCACCAGTTGTTCATGGGCATCTTAAGCAGAAGACAAAGGCAACCCCCTCACCTGCACTCTACTCCAAGCAAGTGGCAGTTAAGAGGCATCCTGCATGTCTCTCCAACCTGAAGCCAGTACTTAAGCATCAATTCTAAATAAGAGCTGGGTCAGGCCACAGACCATCTGCCCCACCATCCTGTCTCACACAGTGGCCCACCACTTCCTTCTAGGCTTCTCAAGCAGGAGGCAAAGGCAAAACATCCACCTGCTCTCCACTCCCTGCATGCTGGTCCTTGGAGGAATCCTGCCTGTCGCTCCAACCCGGAGTTGGTACCTAGGCATCCATTCTAAGGAACTGGCTACCCGCCCTTTGGATGCTCTTTTGAGATCAGTCTGTTTTGTCAGTTCCTATGAGAAAGACTCACATCAAGCTGCACAACCAGAGGGCTCATCCCCTTCCTCACCCTGTAGTCCCGCGCGGCCCTCTCCACGTGGAAGATGGTGTGAGCGCGGTGCTCCTGGGAGCGATCGCAGTGGGCGCAGATGGGCGTCTGGTCCTCCTCGCAGAAGAACTGCAGCACGTCGCGGTGCTTCTCACACAGGTTCTCCCCGCTGCCGGCGTCGCCCGCGCCCCCTCCTCCTCCTCCTCCCGAGGCCGAGATCCTCCTCGGGGCAGCAGTAGCAGGTGCAGCCAGGAGGGTTGGGGAGGTGACGGGGCTCGGCGACAGCGGCGCGGAGGGCGGCGTCGGTGTCAGCGACAACAGCGACGGCGGGGCAGGCGGCGGCGGCGCGGATGCTGCCGCTGCCGGAGCCGCTGCCGGAGCCGCTGCCGGCGTGGGCGTCGATGTGGCTGCCGGGGACCCCATCGATGGCGGTGTGGCCGCCGCCGCCGCCGCCGCGGGAGGCGGTGCGGCGGGCGCGGGCGTGGCGGGCGCGGCGTCCAGCCTCGGCCGCTTGGGCCTGTCGGCGCCTAGGCTGACCAGCAGCGGCGGCGGCGGCTTGAAGGGCCGGATGAGGAGGTTCCTCTTGCGGGCGGTGGCGCCGCACTCCAGGCAGGAGATGTTCATCTTGGGCTCGCCGAGGCGCTGCCCGATGCAGGCCGTGCAGAAATTGTGCCCGCACGGGAGGCACACGGGCTCCGGGCAGTAGACGCGGCACAGCGAACACCACGTCTCGCTGGGGCCGCGCGGCCCGGCGGGGATCTCGGCGGGGGTCGTTCCGGGCGGCGGCGAGTCTGGCGGCGACGGCGGCGAGAGCGGCGTGGGCGGCTGCGTCTGCGGCAGCAGCGGCGCGGGCGGAGGGCCCAGGCCCGGGTGCTGCGAGCTCCGCAGGCGGCTGCGGAGGAGCCTCTGCTGTAGCTGCTGCTCGGCCGTCAGGCCGCCGAAGGCCCCGCCGCCACCGCCGCTCAGGCTCATGGCGCCGGCCTAGGCCGCGAGGACGGTTGAAACGCGAAGCGGTAACCAAGGCGCCGTTGCCGAGGCAGCCCCGTCCGACTGGCCTCTCTCGCGGCGCGCGCGTGCTGCTCGCTCGCTCGCTCGCTCGGAGCGGGAAGGGGTGGGGAGGAGAGAGTCCCCGGCTCGGCTCTGCGTCCGTCTGCGCTTGCGGCTACGCTACGCAACGGGCGAGCGGGACGGCGGCGGAAGTGAGAGGGCGTGGCTAATGCCCTTGGCACGCCGGGTCGCACGCAGAGGACGGAAGCGGGGGGCGGAGACTCGAGCAAGCAGGGACTGCTGGGGCTGGAGAAGAATCTAACGGCCTGAGAGGCGACCCTGTAACCTATCTCGTTCCATTTTGCGTTCGGACTCCCGTCAGCCTGCACTTGGGCGCTCGGGCATGTGGGAGTTGTAGTCCAATCTGTAGTCGAGATTGAAGCCTCGCTCGCACGCGCTCTTTAGTCCACCCCTTCTGCGCCTGCGCGAGGACACAACACACGCGCGCACTTTAGGGAATATTTTTGAGCCGAAAGGGAAATATGCTGTAGCCTGTATTACGCATGCTGTGTCTACACGCACAAACAGCGGACTCGGGGGACAGTATACTGGCAGTCCACGGGCAAACTACATTTAATGGACCCGCTTGTATGCTGCTCTGCAGCCTAGTCCAATGTAGATAGCCAGCCCGCTTTACGGGGTGGCAGCTTTCAGTATCACAGTTCACCGTGCTGCCCCTTCATTCTGTGAAGCTTTCAGCACTGTCCTTATTCTGCATTACATTCCAGATCCAGAACTGCCGCCTGCCATCCGCATGCTGGTGCAGATGATGGCAGGCGGGCGGCAGGCTACTCTTCTGGAATGTAATCTGGAATAATATTTAGTGCAGAAGGGGGCCAAGGAATGAGAGGGACTAGAGTCCAGAGGCCTCTTCGCACTACAGCTAAAATGCTGTAGAGTGCTTCAGCCCGAACGCGTCTAACACAGTTTTCCATCCGCACAGGCAGTTAATGTGTTGCGAACCCATCTTACCTACCTATGTGTGGATGGAAAACTGTCAGACACTTTCAGGCTGAAAGGCCCTCCTGGGACACACAAGTCCTGCCCCTGCCCTCCCCCCATTGGCTCCCTTGGAGCCAGGGGTGGACAGCCCTAGCGCCTCCCTTCCCTGGGTTTGTGCTTGCTTCAGGGGCCCAGATTGGGCCCCTGCAGTTAGCAGGACCACCACCCCCTGAACCACCCACCATCCTCCCAGGGGCGTGCTCACGCGCCCAGTCCTTAGCTGGCGCGCCCCTCCTTAGCTCTGAACCCTGGCCTTTAATTGAGGGAACAGCATCTCCTCCCACTGGAGATACTGCCACCATTTTAACTCACTTTTTCTTTCTGCTTTTGTACTAATTTTATTAGTACAATTTTATTGTGATCTTCAATATACTTGAGGCCTTCAAGTATAGGGGTGCAATAGGTAAAGGCTTGCTTGCCTGGTGCCTGATAGTCTTTCAGCACAAGACCAAAGGATGATCCTTCTCCAGAATGATCAAGGGGCTGAAACAACTTTCTTGTGAAACCAGGGCCCTTTCTGCACTAGACCT
>MTQE01001141.1:1184540-1195038 GCA_014337955.1 Aspidoscelis marmoratus | reverse complement strand
GCCGTAGTGCAGAAAGAGCCCAGGTTGCAATGTCTAGGCCTTTCCAGCCTTGAAATGCAGCCTTGAAATTGAAGGATATAAAATCATGCGTGGTATGGGGAAAAGTTTATATCGTCCAATGTAAGCCTATCCTGCTAGTTGCTAAGATGTTTGCTTTTGTACTTGCTTCAATGTTCTTTTGTGTTTGTTTGTTCTTGTTTTAACTTTTATTAAACTTACCAACTAAATAGTTCCCTGACGTCCTGCCTGAGAGTCTGTTCAGGGGACGTGAAGGGAGGGTTTTTCCCCCTGACAAGCATGGGTCTTGCCCTGGCCAGAGGCTCAATACATTCACACGCTACCAAATAGTGAATAAAGAGTTAACTGCCTTGGGCCTGGGGCTCAAGGCCCCGTGACAAATAGATTCAGATGTATTCAAATTGAATCGAATGTGAATACATTCAAATTTTAAACATTCAAATCTTCAGATATTCAATTTGAATCAAATCAAATCCCGAAAAGTGCATTTGTGCACACCCCTAAGTCTAACTAGCCCCAGCCAGCTAAGGACATCTGCTGGCAGCCCAGAGATTTGCCAATGTCTGCTTACAGGCTTCCCTTCCCTTCCCTTGGGCAAATGGTTAATCTCTATGAAAACAGGCTGTTGGATTAGCTGGGCCATTTGGTCTGATCCAACAGGCTAGTTCTTGGGCTGGACAATAGGCTTGGGTTTTCCATTTCTATTTTTGATTGTGTCCCTAGGATCCTTTATGAATGAAGAATAAGGGTAAATTTAGAAAATGGATCAGTTTGGAAGGAAATGGACTCTCAGAGTTAAAAACCAACACTTCTTTAGTCCCAAGCAACGACAAAGGAAAAACATTACACATATATGAGAACCTCTCAAATTTTCAAAAGAGATTTTAATAAAATATCATAAACTTTTAGTGGATCAAAATATTTGCAGATCTGCTAACCCTCCATAAATGTCTTTCCTCTTCTTCCAAAAACTGTAGATGTTTTGATAAAAGAGCCATTTAATCTTCGTCCTATTTTCTGTATGCCGTAAACTGCCTTGAGCATTTTTTTTCAATGATCGTATACAAATAAAATGGAAATGAAACAAAAAAAATCTACTGATAACAAATTAAGAAGACTAGACTTGGTCATATGTCTAGAGACAGATGAGTTAACCTAGCAACATTATTTCCTATTTTGTCCTGTTAAAGAGGCTAAAAACAAGAAAAATTAGTTGCTGATGGGACGGAAGGCTTGGCAGCCAAAAGGAAACAGGACCAAGTAAAGAACGAATAGAGCAAAATTGGAAGAATTGTCCTCTAAGATATCAAGCCATACTCGGTAAAGACCCACTGAATTTTGCTTAGTATGGCAATACTGGTTTGCTACTTATTGTTTTAAAAAATGGGAGAGAATCATGATGGTCACATGGGGTTGGACGGTTAGTCTTTTAAACAAAATTACTGCATACTGTCTAATGGCTGAAACAGAAATCAGTACTGGGCAGTGTATTTACTCAGATCAGGTTCTACCAAGCCAAACTGGATTTATTCACAAGGAAACACATGCTAGATTCTAGCCTTAATTACTCCCCTTCTCCACCTAGCTCTGAATATTTTGGGTCCCCAAATATACTGATGTACAGAAGCAGTAAGGCATTGCCACGTTTAAAAGAACCATGGAGTTACTGAACAGTTGTAGAACATATAAAAAGAACTGAGAAAAATAAATTGCTGTATTACCAACCTTCCCACTTCCTTCTCACCTAGGTAAGAGACAAACTAAAACTGATAGAACTATCAAAACTTCCCTTTCATCTGAGATTTCTTTACGTGCAGGAATATCCAAGGTATACCAAGAATATTAGATGCAGAGTTCTTGAAAGACTGTTTTCTTTTTGTATTTTTATGGTGGAGTGGTATGGATAAAATAAATTGACACCTCACAGCCTGTATCACACACATGTACTCAAAAAGCAGAACAGTTATTCTTCATGTTCAAAGACATTACAAAGCAAAGTTAGTTAAGAACAGGGAAACAATTAATTACAAGTAAAATATTACTGATATCATTTTGCTCAAATCACCACAACAGCAAGTCCTGTTGGTGCCAAAGCACATGAATAAACTGAAATACAGTATTTTTTAAAAAATAGATATAAATATAGGGAGGTATATATTGCACAATATCCTCAAGGGCAAATAGGCAGTGAGAGCTCTAAATCATGAAAAATGTGTGCGTTAAGAAGCCTGTGTCTCGGCCCTTCAGCTACAAGTGTGATTCCAGTGTCTGGTGAAATCTCATAATCAACTGAGGGAAAGGGATGGCCAGACAGACGGTGAACTGGAAAAGCTAAGGGTGGTGAGGTAGCATTAGGAGAGGCCTGTTCGGTCAAGCCCAGGTGGGCTTTGATATTCAATGGATCAAACCCTAGTTCAAAGTCACTCACACTGCTGAAATCACCAGCACACCAGCTTAGTTTTACCATCTGTCATTGGCCAGCTGGAAAAGAGAAGAGGGCTTCTGCATCTTTATTAGTTATATTAAAGAGTGAATTCAGTGTGTTGCTCCTTGCGTGCTGCCCCTATGAATTTTTTCATCTTATTCAAGGTGCATAAGCAGTTCTCCCTTTTTAAATGTGTATCCTAAACGTATAGCTTGCACTCATCTGCATTTTTATCCTGCCTGGGATATGCAAAGGAAGACAAACTATACATTTAGCATATACATTTTAAAAAGGAGCTTTTTAAAAGAAAAAGAAAAAAATCCACACAAAGCCTAATTCAAAGACTTTATCATACCAGAATTTGTTTTGTTTTTTAAGGAATCTGCAAGAACAGTGATATATACCTAAGTGGATACCCTAATGCTTAAAGAAAAAGGACTACTTGATTTTCCTTCTATCAGAATGGAAGCACTGAATAAAAATATTGAAATCTGAAAGAGGGCTAGAAATCTGCCAAATACAGCCTACACCATGATTACGGCTGCAGTCCTAACTGTGCATGTTACCAGTACTAAAACTCACTAATACACAGCAATGCTTAAGTAAAAACATGTTAAAAACATCAGCCAATGAAAAATGTACAAGCAGCACATCTAGGGAATTGCACTCTTTTTGGCTGCTTTTCCCCAGTGCCTGCAATTCAGACATGGGATCAACTCTTGGGGACTAGATGGGCCACAGCCTGATCCAGCAGGGCTCCTCTTATGTTCTAACTTTGTAGTTCTTTCCATGGACATCTGGTTGACCACTGTGACAGCGGACTGCTAGATTAGATGAGCTTTTGATCCGATCTGGCACAACTCCTCTGAAGCTTTAGATTGACCATTTACATTAAGGAAAAGTATTTTTCACAACTGCTAGCTGTATAGATTTTGGAAATAAGAAGTTGGATGTGCTTGTTATAAGAATAGGATTGTCAAGATTGAAAGCTGGAGCTTGCTCCTTCTGGCCATTTCCGTGTTCTCTCTTTCTCCTTACCTTCTTTATGTTCTTTAACTCCATGGATCACTTACTGCATTAAAGTGGTGGAGAACCATTCTAGTTCTAATGCATATTTAGGACTATGGCAGTCTTGGGCAAGTTGAGGCCATTGTTCAGCTTTCAACAAAGATTGTGATCAGACATAGCAAAAAAAAAAAAAACTCTGAAACTGCTCATAGAAGGATTGAAGATGGAACACACTAGTCTGCCCCTCTCCCCCCATGAACATGTTGCGCTAGAAATGGTTAATTAGAAAAGGGTTGGGTGTCATACAGTGGCAGTGTTCAGACATAACAAAATGGGTGCCTCCAAGACATCTCAGAGAGACAGTGTGTGGCCCTCATGTTCCCAACCCTTCTCTAATCCACCTTTCCTGGCACAGAATCTTCAGGACAGGGGGGAGGTTCAGATTGGGGTGTAAAGAATCCCACCTTGAAGCCATCTCAGAGGTGCCTCAATTTTTTTTTTTTTGCTATGACTGATCACAGCCATGATGCACCTCTGAGGAACTCCTTTTGTTAAGTCAGAATGAAGCTGAAGTATTCACAATAGTGAAGAATGCCTCCTTAAAATTACAGGTATACAGCTTCCAAAGGCTGATTGGAAAGGGTGGAAACGGAAAGGAATTTAATCCTTTTATCTGTTCTGAATGCTGAAAGTTTCTGTCATGAACCCAAAGTATCCATGTCATGAATCCAACCATAAACATGATTCTCCTTTCAAGGATCTAACCAGTAGACTCCAAGTAACCTTCGGCCTTTTTTTGACAAAAGCAAGTGTCTTGTGCTATTTCTATGGTTCCACACAGTATTTTAAGTGGGACAAAACTGCAGAAATCAAGCAGACCAGCCAACGGAAAACAATGCTTCAGGGACAGAGTCTAAGCTCTGTAGTTAGACCCCACACTTTAAAGAAAGGACAAAGTTTTTCCCCCCCAAAATTTGCTGATCGGAAAATATAAATTAGGGACATATAATCGGCATTAAAAAATGCAACCCAACCTCTTTCATAATGCAAAAATACCTGGATTTTTTCTGGGGCTTCATCTAGAGTCAGGTTCGTATTGGGCAAAGTGAAGGCCTTGTACTCATCTTCACAGAGCCCCAAAGCCCAAATGCCCTCATCAGGGCACGTAACGATAGGCCCCTTCCTCTTCACAGACTCTTTGGCAACGCCAATGGCCCAGTTTTGCCCACTGCCCACTTCTACCTCCCAGTACTGTATCCCTGAGGAAAATTTCTCACAGCCCAGCAGAACAAGCGTGACATCGAATCTCTCAGGGTTGTTGGGCAGTGGTTGAACCATCTCTCCATGTTTCACACTTCGCCTATCTTCACTCACGACGAAGAGAGGATGCGCTGTGTTAGGATCCAGAGTAACGCTTGCTGAGGAGGACAGGAAAAGAACTGAGTCAAAACAATCCAACTACAAGGAAGGCAAAGACAGTGAAAGCAGACCTGAAATATCTCAGAGTTCATTCTCAAAGAAACAAAAAGATGATGATGACAGAAGCAGGCAGTCTGTCAAATCCTTTTTCTTGCCAAGCCACAGATTTTGCCAAATTTGCACTTACCTGTGTGGAATGATCTTTAACGACCATTCTAGGCTGGTTAATGTTATGAACAGCTAGGGCGATCTGCGCACTGGGTGCATGAGCCATGGCAGGTGAGCAAACGGCCACATTCCAGGCATTGCGCCTGGACGCTGGACGCCCTACCCACTCATAGGGGGCTGGCAAGAGATGGTACATACACTGCATAAGGTGGGGCAAGTTGGTTCAGGACGCAACACCTGGACACATCCCATTAGCACTGCTCTCATACTGTTCCCAATGGTACAGGACGGCTTGTGGACTGCTGTTAAGTTGTCCATAGGAGGGGCATTTGTGCACTTCTCTTCCCATCCGCTGGACAGGAAAGAAACACAGTTAACCAATGTTGACTAGTGCTTGCACTTGGAGCACTCGTCAACTTCAGACATTCCCTCCCCCGGTGATCAAATACTTACCTTATTTGATCCCGGGCCCGTCCTCTTCTGGGCACTGCCATTTTGGCTCTGATGCCCTCTGCAACTGCCCATGAATCAGCACCATCACCTTGATGACGCTGATGCTCTGAGCACATGCAGTCATGTCTATGGCCATCCTAAGTGCCAGTGCACATGTGTGGCACCTCAAACAATCCCATGGACAAGAAGAGGTGTGAATGCTCCTGTCCCCCACGCTTCAGGTAAGTAAGTGTCTGATAAACATTGGTTAATGTGTGGAGCATGATTTCATGCTCCACACCTAATCAACAATTAGCGAACTTCTGGTGAAGGCGGGGACCAGAGGTACCCTAATTCTTGACTAGAGGCCATAGTGTGAATAAGCCTCAGGTAAACCTTGGGAACAAGCAGGAGGCCTTGGGAAATGTTCCAGGCAGATTGCAGTGAAGACAATGCATTCCTGTGATCTGCCTAGAACTGTCTCTGGGTTAAATGCAAAAAGGTCCCAAAATGATCCAAGCTGGTTTCAGGTTCTTTATAAGATGCTGGCTAAACCTCAGCATCAACTTGGTGCAGGGAGCTTAGAACAGGGCTGAGAGAACTACTGCCCCTCGTGTTGTATCCATGAACTCTCTCCATTGGACAACTGTAATGATCAAATCAAACCAGAAGAGGCACAACTTTCCCATCCCTGTATAAAAAAATCCCTCCTCGGAACAGTGATCCAAACTTCAGGTACTGAATCACTGGTCAAGAGCAAAGATGGCCTCTGGCTGTGATCACACATAGCAAAAAAATAAGCACCTCTGGGGTATCCTACAGGCAGGTTAGAAGTGGGATTGTTCACATACCAGTCAGGCTCCCACTAATAAACAAGAATGGTGGGTTAGAGAAGGATTGGGAATAGGTGGGTCACATACTACTATCTCAGAGATGCTTCTGAGCTGCCTCTTTTGTGGAGCACTTCAGAGGTGCCTCAGAGGCAGTGTGTGGCCCCTGGGTTCCCAACCCTTCTCTAACCCAAAGTTTTTCTCACAGAATGTTCATGAGAAGGGGAAGGGCAGACCGGTATGTGAACAATCCCACTGCGAAGCCACCTCAGAAACACTTTTTTTGGGCTGTGTCTGATAACAGACCAGAGGCCTTTCTGCACTTAGCCTTACTCTGGATTGTATCCCAGAACACAGACCTGCTGTTTGCAGGTAGGCTATGGCAGGCACCAAGTGGGGCCTACCATAGCCTCCATTAGCATGCGGACAACAGACCCCTATCCCAAGGTATAGTCCAGAATAAGGCCAAGTGCAGAAAGGACCCACGTTTACTCACTGCAGCAATAATACTTAGCCACCATGTTTTAAGGGCAGGGCTCTGCTCAACTTCAGAAAGCCAGAAGGATAAGGAAGGATCCCAGAAGAGCCATGTAATAGGTTTTCAAGGCCCATCCCATTGTCCTCTTCAATTCTTTTCGTAAAGGATGAAATACAGCTACTGTTCCCACAACTATGGCCTCTGTTTATGAAAGAAACAGCTTTCATAAAGGCATCTGTCATTTTTTAGGATACCCTCCCTCCCCAATCTTTAATAAGAAATGGAAACATTTACCTCTTTTAGCAGATGTCTCTATTGATCGTGCTTTGGCTAACTCAGATATCATGGTCTCTAAAGAGAAGAAAGAATTAACTATGAGGAATGCTCTACTCATTTCTGGTGCATATCAACAGAGGTGAAACACTCAAGGGGCTCCCAGATAGCAAATCAGAAGAATGTGAATACAGTGTTAATAAAGGAAGGATTTTATGCCACTTCCCTTGGCAAACTGGGCATGCAGTGAAGGAAATTAAAGATACTGCAGCATTTAAAGATTCCAACATTAAGTACTCTGTTCTGCATCTATTTACCTTTATATTCAGCCCTATACCACATGGTTACAGGGGCTGGTTTCTATTGAATAGGGATATGCACAAATCTTCCCACCCCCTATATTCCCTTCACATCAAAGCAAATGAGACAGAACTTCACATTTGTGCGAATGAATCTTCTAGGTTTCAAATTCAAATCCCTGCAACCACCAGCTGTGCCTCTGAATTCACTCTGAAGCTTCAAATGAAAGTAAAAAGCTTTCACTTCGCAAGTGGTCAGTCTTCAAATATAGCCAATATTCGATTCAAATGTGAAGTTTCGAACTGTTGCAATTCGTATTAATTGTGAAGGTAACGGACATATTTTGCCCATCCTTACTTCTCAAGGAACTGCCAAAGAGATGACTTCTGGTCCATCTACCTGCTTTAGTGCCTTTGGATTTTCTATCAGTTTTAACAATCCCAGCCCTTCCCTTTCTCAAGGCACCCACGAGGCTATTTTACCTATAGCTAGGAAGACTCAGACCATTTCTCCACTTCCTGTTGACCAGGATTAAGATCATGGGCCTCCCCCTTCGTATGTTAATAAGGACCAAAGTGGCCCAGTCCTCCACTGGTCTGGCTTCATCTGCACTGGACAGAGTCAGATCTGTACCTCTTGTAGACTTGTTCAAGTGGGCCCACAAGCAGACCAAAGGCCTTGTTCCAGAATATAGGAGGTGTGCTCAACACCCACACAGCCCAGACTCCAAGGCTAGGAACTTTCATTCCCAGACTTTGGAGGCATAGAGACAGGGGGGCAGCTGCAAAGCTCAGGTGACCTTCACAACTACAGGGAAGCATGGCCAGATCAGCACCATTAGTGTAGATAGCACTGATCCGGCCCATGCTTCCAGAGGATCCAGATCAGTGAGCTCTGTTATTCAAATCTCAGAGAAACGCTGGGACCTACAGTAATCTACACCAGCATGTAGATGGCAGGTCCCTATTCCAGGATCTAATCTGAAATAAGGCTCAGTGTACAAGGGCCCAAGTGGAACTAGCAGAAGTCCTTACACAAAATAGGTGGATTTTCTGCTAATAGGCTGCCAAGATGAAATGGTGCATTCCAGAATAAATAGAAATATTTAGAATGCATGTAGCTGCTAGAATTAAATGTGAGCTAGCTGTGGGGAAAAGTTTTTAACTGCCTAAAAATAGGAGGTACCCTTGTTAAGTATATCATAAGAAAGCAAGGTCTCTTTTGCACTGGGTCTTAATCCAAATTTATCACAGAATAGGGCCCTGCTTGTTGGCAAAGACTGCAGTAACAGGCAGTAGGCCCCTATTCTAGAATATATTTCAGTATAAGATTCACTGCAAAAAGGTCCCAAATGTAGAGACTGTAGTGGTAAGAAGCATGAAGAGCAGCAATCAAAACTAGTGCTCTGTAGCTCCTTCAACAAAGGGTCTTTCTGTACTTACTTGTGTAGATTTGGATCTGTAGATCTGGATCAGATAGGGGCTGGCCTTCATTTGTTTTGGACCAGCTCTCACACCAGCCACGAAACTCACATAAGCTTGAGAGCGGTCCTGATGGAAAGGAACAGAAGTTCCTCATCTTGGAACCCACAGGGGACCCATTTCAGTGGCACAACTAAGGCACTGCTGAAATGGGTCCCCCATGGCTCTAGTATGCCGGTAGACCTTATTACTGAGCCTAGAAGCAGACCAGGAGGCCATTTCGGGCCTCCTGATCCAGAATACATTCCATCTTGTGCAAACAAATATCAGTGATGGGCACAAGGGCAGGAATCCTCTAGGCCACACCAACATGCAGGCAAGAAATCCAGAAAACAGAAGTGTGGTAAGGATACAAAGGCCTTGTGGCTCTGTACAGCCTTACCTCTTTGCTGTTTTTTGCTCTTTCCCCACAGACACAGAACAAAAATATTTTGCTGTGTGCTATTCCAATAATTCTTTGGTCTAGTGGTTAGGGAGCTGGACTCTTATCTGGGAATACCAGGTTTGATTCTTCTCTCATTCGTGGGCTTGTCATAGCTCCACCTACCTCATAGGGAGAAGAATAGAAAGCTCTATCAGCTGCTTTGAGTCCCCTTAAATGGGTGAGAAAAGTGGGGTAGAAAAGCCAACTCTTCTATTATTTTCAGTAAATCTACAGAAAAAAACAACCCTGAGCTACTAGGCCCAGGCTCAAGTATATTTGCGCTCCACTGCCATGCAAGTATTCTCATACATGCCTTCTTTCATTTCCCAAAACAAAGTAAAGTGAGGGAGCTCATCTCTGACCCTCTTTGTACCTCGACATTTCTCCAGTGCCTCCTTGATTACAAAATTTTTCAGGCTAAAATGCCCAAGTTTTTTTTCCAGGTCCGTTGGAGAGGAAGATCCTTCTACCACCTGTGGCAACTGACCTTCTTTACACCTAAAATTAACACAAATAATCATGATGTAGCTTCAGCACTTTACAGGTGATTACCGTAATAACATCAGTTACCCTAAACCCCCACTTCTCAAACCATGGGCAGAGAATATCCATAAACATTAAAATTCTCACTGGCACAGACCCATTGTGGGAAGACAGAATGTTTTAGAATTGTGCATAGATTTTGCAGAAACAGCATGGCATTGGTGGCATTGAGAAGAACACCAAAAAGGCAACGGGGAGCCCGGGTTTCATTAAAGCAAATTGAAGATAAACCTCATTTTTTCCTTTTACAGTACAGTGATTATCTCTGCAACGTGCTACCTACCTGCTCAAAATGTTCCTGATATCCTATAGAAAGGAGAAAAAGAAATCAGTCTCACATTTGTGCGCCAAAAGTACACATATCCCTTTTGTAACATAGTATCACTTTTACACAGCTGGAAAAATGTGACTTTTCCTGTAGAACACCTTTAATGGTGTTTTGTTTTTACTTGTTTGGTGAAATATGACTTCCCTTGTTTAAAGCAATCCCAGAAATGTTCAAATTGGCCTGTGGGGCAACTTCCACGAGCACATTAGAGACACATGCTGTGAAAATTGTGCCTGGCCCTGAGAAAGCATTCTAGGCCAAGAAGGCAGCAGGTGGGGACGGGTGGTCCAACTGCCGACCATTTGATGCCTCACCTGGCTTCCCTTTGAAGAAGAAGAAGAGTTGGCTTTTCTACCCCACTTTTCTCACCC
>MTQE01001141.1:1169411-1180365 GCA_014337955.1 Aspidoscelis marmoratus | reverse complement strand
TTTTCACCCAGAGAGTCATTGGTCTATGGAATTTACTACCAGAAGAGGTGGTGACAGCAACTAGCCTGGATGGCTTTTAAAAAGGATCAGATGAATTTATGGAGGAGAGGTTATCAATGGCTATGAGGACAGATGCCTAAATACTTCCTCCAGGCTGAAGAGACATCCAAGAGGCCTCTCAAGGCCATTTGCAGGATTCGAGAGCAGGTGAAGGTTTTGCCTTTGTCTTCTGCGTGAGAAGCTCAGAAGCAACTGGTGGGAGACTGCGAGGCAGGAAGTTGGACTAGATAAGGTGAAGCTTGATTCTGCAGGGCTCCTCATAGGTTCTTATAGAAGGCTCTCTTTGCATGCTGGTGCAGTCTAAGGAAGGTTCCTAGTACGTTTGCTGGTCCAGTATACTGGCCAGTGCAGAATTACCCAAAGATCTTTCCTCAACCAGCAATAGAAGAAGTCACCATTCCTCCATTTAGGTTCTTTCCTGGCAGTGGCCATGAAATTGTACCTGATTAGCTTGGCTTCTGCATTCCAAGTCGTCCTTTGATTCTTTCAGCTTCTCCCTCCTTTCCTTCAGAGCTTTCACATGTGTGGCAACTTGCGCCTGCCAAAAAATGAGAGGGATTTAAGAACCTCTTCAAGGGCAGTTGCTACTTGGAGAACTTGAAGCTTAATCCAACACAAGATCCCTTGACAGGGGCCCTTTCTGCATTGGGTCTTATTTCAGATTATATTCTGGGATGGGGACCTGCCATCCACATGCAAACTATGGCAAGCCCCACTAGGAGAGAGCCATAGTCTGCACCATCATGTGGATGGCAGGTCCCTATTTCAGCTTATAATCTGGAATAAGAACCAGTGCAGAAAGGGCCAGAATCTCTACTAAAATCCATCAACCCTTAAGTTCTCTGAAGTGTGCAGAACACAAAAGATTTAGCTTCTCAGCATCAGACATGGATAATTCTACCCATCTCCATTTAATGAAAATTATGATATGTAAATAAAGGTACTACAACTTATGCAAGAGAATGTACATATGATCGCTCCCTGCTGTCACCAATGTACTCCAGATTCTGTTCACAATTCAGATTTATAATCAAATTACTCTGCACTGCTGTCTCTCCAGCTCACAAACAGTAAGTAAGAACAACAACTAACAACTTTTTTAAAAGTTCTGATCCATTCTATAGACCTGTGGACTACTATCTGAGTTGTTACAGTAGGCCTACCAGTACCCAGCAGACTAGCAGAACAGGCTATGCTGCTTCCCATGTAGATGCAGTGTGCTAGGAGCGGGAGGGACCTAGCCTTAAGCCATGCAGAAGAGAGGTCTCTGGAACCTTTTCTGGAAACGCTTAAAGGTAAATGTGCCAAGGCCTCTAGACTCAGAATGCATTCAGAAGGAAGCTGTTCTTTAGAAGAAGAGTTGGCTTTTCTGCCCAAAGTGGCTGACAAACTTTCTGTTCTTCTCCCCACAACAGAACACCCTGTGAGGTAGGTGGGGCTGTGGGAGCTCAAAAGAGATCTGTGACTAGCCCAAGGTCACCTAGTTGGGTTTGTGGAGGAAGTCAGAATCAAATCCAGTATTCCGAGATAAGAGTCCGGCTCCCTAACCACTAGACCAAATTTAAGCTTTTCCAGACTTACAGGAAGCTAGCTTTATTCAATCAATAAAGGGTTGTTCTCAGAAAGGCCTATGAACATGGGGTTTGACATGGGGCCTTTCTGCACTTGGCCTTATTCTGGAATATATCCCAGAACAGGGACCTGCTGTCTACATGCCAGTGTAGTCTATGGAAGGCCCCAGGTGAGCCAAGCCATAGCCTGCATTAGCTCGTGTCCAGCAGACCACTACTCCGAGACACATTCCAGAATAAGGCCAAGTGCAGAAAGGGCCATGGTGAAAATCCTTCTGCATTTCATCTCTATAGGGGTTGGCAATCTCCATTATATCCCTACCATTTTGAAACTCAGGTTAATACTTAATGCCTTTGGACTCCTAATTTACAGAATAATCAATTACCATCTAATTGCTTAAGACTCAATTGTTTTCCCTTGCCACAGGCTACTCAGCCCTTTGCTCAACCTGCCTCCAGCCAAGATTGCCTGAATTTTAAGAGAGTGGGAAGGACAGGAATGGACTCCAAAAGAGAGATTTGACAAGCCTAAACTTTGTCCACTTGTGATCCAGACATCAGTTACTTATTCCACTGTATTTGGATATTATAGATTAAACTGCAGATGTTCCAGAATACCCATGATTTATTCCAGAATAGCAGTATAACTAGCTGATCCCCGGACACAGCCTTGGTGACTGAGCAGAGGCATATTCCCCCAATACACACTTTTGCTGCATTCGCTCCTAAGTTTTAATTCAGCTTGAGTCCACTTTTGGAGTGAGGGAACACATTAGCAAAAAGACCAGCTGTTTTCTTGGGACACTGTCAGAAAAGCCACTTTCTGTCACTCTGAAGGTGGGCTGAAGCCAGATTACAATTTAGGTATGAACCCAGCAGCCTATCCTTTGTCTCACACGGGGAGGGGGGTTAGAACTGGTTGCTTCTGCTTCACTTTTTCCAGGCAATTCGGGGCGAAGCCTCTGTTCACTGTTGACATCTCTGCAGGGCTCCTCAGGAGGACTCAAGAGTGCCCTGCAGATGTTGTGGACTACAACTCCCATCAACCAACATCTGCAGTAACTTAACCCCAGGCGGGTGGGGGGGGGAAGCGAAAGGAGAAGGGGGGGCGCTTCTTGCCTTGTAGTCCTGCGCGGCCTCCTCAATGGGCAGCATGGGGTGGGCTTTGTGCGCCCGCGATTCCCTGCAGATCACGCACACGGGCACCTCGTCCTGCTCGCAGAAAAGTTTCAGGGGCTCCTGGTGCTTGTCGCACAGGCGCTGCCCGCCCAGCCTGCCGGTGGCCTCCAGCCGCAGCCGCTTGGCCACTTCCACCACGTTGCCCAGCTCCCGGTTGGGCCTGAAGCTGCGCTTGCGGGACCAGCGGCGGCACTGCGGGCACGACGTGTTCTCGACGTCCGAGCGGCCCCAGCACTGCGTGATGCACGCCTGGCAGAAGTTGTGGCCGCACTCGATGGACACGGGCTCCTTGAAGTAGCTCAGGCAGATGGAGCAGGTGATCTCCCTCTGCAGAGTTTCCAGCGGGCTCTCGGTGGCCATGGCGGGCGAGGGAGGGAGGGAGGGAGGACAGGAGGAGAAAAAAGGATCGATCGCGCTGTGTACGCGTCTCTTCCCCACCACCACCACCACCACCCGGAGACTGTGTGTTGCAAAGCGCTCTCGCCTCGCTCCTGACTCCACGTAGCTTCCTGCCTGAGCTGGATTGGCTGGACGGCGGGGAGACGGGAACGCGCGCTCGTCTTTACGCAAACGACACAGCGCACGATGCGCGCCAGGGCTGCAGATAATGCGCTCTATCGGCGCTGCCTGTTGCTCTGGATCTTGCAAAAGAGACGGGGAGGGGGGGTCCTTCCGAAGGTAGAGATCGTTGGACTCCAGCTCGTGTTAAGTTTGGATTTTAGACCCATATTGGCTGAATTCACCCCTAAATCCAGCTTCAGTCTGCTTTGAGAGTGAGAAAGCAGCACAGTGGCAAGCTGGGTTTTTTTTTTAATCCTCTTACTTGATTCTGAAAATCTACTTTGGCGTTAGATAACGTGGAACAAAAATGTAAGCTTTGTCGATGTGGTCTGAAATGTGATTAAAACTTTGGCTCGAATGCAGGCAGAATCAATGAGGTCTAGTAGAGGGAGATTGTGTTAGTTCTTAAAAATTGTTTTGTAGTTTGTAACATATGTTTGTAGGACATACGTGTAGACTTGTTAGATTGTGCCTATTGTGCAAAATTGTAATTTAAAAAAACTTGCTAGAAGGCTAGTCTGGAAGTGAAATCCTTCACTTGCAAAGTACACCCTTTAGTTCATGATGTAGACTTTAAAAAGCAGCTTCGATTTTTAACATGGTGGTCCTGTTTTGACAAACCTGGTGATCTCTCAGGGTAAGAGTACAGTTTTGGTCTAGTGGTTAGAGAGCCAGGCTCTTATGTAGGAATGCCGGGTTTGATTCTGCACTCCCCCATGAAGCCAAATGGGTGACCTTGGGCGAGTCACAGCTCTCTTCTGAGCTCTCACAGCCTCACCCACCTCCCAGGGTATTGTTGTGAAGGGAAGAACAGAAGTTTTGTCAGCCGCTTTGAGTCCCCTTAAATGGGTGAGAAAAGCAGGTTAATAAAACCAACTCTTCTTCTACTGCAGACACCATACCTAGAAGGCACTGGGATGGAAGCAGCTGGCTTTGGAAATCTGATTCAGTTTGGGACAACAAATATTTTTGGAGTGGCTTAGAGATAGTGGCAGGTAGACAGACAATAGCGTTCTAATGCCATCTCCAATTAAAGGTCATTTTGGAAGTGCCTTTTCTGGACTTTGAATTAAAGAACTACCATGTGGACATTACATCTAAGCTACTGTTGACCCACTTTTAAAGAAACCCTGTGTGGATGCAAGAGCAGAAATGCGGCTTTAAAGACCAATTGAGTGATACAGTTTAATGATATTTCTAGAATCCACTTCATGAGACATTTGAAAAGCCTCTGGCCATGAACTACCATCGGCAGAGATCTTCTTTTGGGTGTGCCATTCATGACAAAGAGATCTTTCTTGGTATGTCCTAAAAGTGCAGACTCTTTTGCTTAGAAAACTGACTCCAACATTCAGGCTCCACTGGGGTGTAGCAAAGGTAGCATGCATCTCTAGGAAACAAAACTCAGGACGAGCCCTGCTGGATCAGGCCAGAGCCCATCTAGTCCAGCATCCTGTCTCACACAGTGATCCATCGATTGCTCCTGGGCATCTCAAGCAGAAGGCAAAGAGAAAATCACCTGCTCTCAACTTTCTTGAGAGGCATCCTGCCTGTATCTCCAACCTGGAGGCAGTACATAGGCATCCATCTATTTATTTATTTATTTATTTATTTATTTATTTGTATTTCTATCCCGCCCTATACCCGAAGGTCTCAGGGCGGGTTACAATATTATATTAATCTTAGACAGGTCCCTGCCCTCAGGCTTACAATCTAAAGAGACAAGATACAAAAGGAAAATGGTGTGGGAGGGAACAGGGGTGCTCTGGCGGCAGCAGAGTCCTTGCAAAGGTAAAAACTTTTATTTTATTTTCCTCCTCCATTCCCCACAGGCAAGATGGTTCCTTCATGGCCCGTCTGGAAGCAGTTGGGAGGGAGGGGCCAATGCTGGGAGCTTGATGGAAGGTGCTCACCCAGCTTCCTTCTCTCTTCCTCTCCCAAGGCAAGATGGTTCCTTCATGGCCCGTCTGGTGGCAGTTGGGAGGGAGGGGCCAATGCTGGGAGCTTGATGGAAGGTGCTCAACCAGCTTCCTTCTCTCTTCCTCTCCCAAGGCAAGGTGGTTCCTTCATGGCCCGTCTGGTGGCAGTTGGGAGGTAGTTGGCAGTCTAGTAGCCGTGGATATATCTGACCTCCTCTCACACTTGCCATTTTCCAGTTCATTGTGCAAGCTTTGGGACATTACTGAAAGGTCTAAGAACATCTGTGACATGTGTGTCTAGGGTCCACCTAGCGGTGTTTGTGCATCCCTTAGATTGGCACAGTTTGCATGCTAAGGGAGGGAGGATGCGGCACGGGTGGGCTGACATCAATCCGGCTTCCAATGGGGAGAGAGGGAACGGAGAGGAGGTGGCGCTGCTCCCCTGTACCAGGCTTCGGCACGGTTTGCATGGGGATGCTACCATCTACGCCCAACACGTACCTGTCCCGGGAATGTAATGGGGACGCCCGAGATGTGTTCCCATTCCCGTGCCCGGCCCATGCGTGCCCAAACAGCACCCAAAGTGTGCCAAATGGCTTGCATGGGGACAAAGCCAGGGGTGGGGGAGGGAGACTATTCCTTAGCCTAGGGGCCATCACTGAGAAGGCTCTCTCCCGGGTGCCCACCCTTTTTACTACTGAAGGTGGTGGTACAACAAGAAGGGCCTCTCCTCCAGATCTTAAGGCACAGGCAGGTCAGTATGGAAGAAGGCATTTTCTTTAGATATTTGGGGATACTGACATGCTGGAAAGGCAGAATAAAATAATATAAGTAAAAAAATAGGACAAATGTCTCAAGTTTATTGGTCTGCTCTTGACCAGATGTGGTGTTTTATTCATGTTCAAAGCCTGCAGATTTTGTCAAAACAAGCCCCTGAAAAAAGAACAAGCATTCCTCCAGTTTTACACATTCACACCAGACATTCACAGCCTGCTTCTGGAAGGCAAAATAAGGTGTGCTTTGCAGTAGGAAGAGGAACTCATTCTTCTTGTTTCTCTCTTCCACAATGCTAAGTGGGCAATTAATACTGGGAGTAGACTTAATGAAACATCTATTTGTTTACTACAGCTTGACAATTGCATCCCATCCTTTTAGGCAGTGGCCACCCAAAGTGGCTTGTAACATTAAACATGCATGCACAGTACACACAAAACAGATTATCTGGGGTGGGGGGTGGGGATGAATACAGCAGTCAATGAAAACAGCTAAGAATTTTCCACAGCGTTTAGCTGGTTGTCAATAAACAAGAAAATATTCAGGTGGTGAATATAGTAACAAGTTACACGATTGTTACACGTTCCTCCCTATCCTAGCAGACTGTGGCCCTGTAAAGGGAATACAGCACCGTTATGGTGCCACTATGGTGGAGCTGCCATACACATCTGTGGTAACCCCACCACAGTGCCACTATTTCCCCCTTAAAATGAGTGAAAAAACAATTGCTGGAAAACCTAGTGCTGGGTTTTCCAGCGACAGTACGTTTATCTACCTTAGATGGAGCCACCAGCACTACTCTATCCATCACACATCTGTGGAAGCCAAAACACTTGGCTAAATACCCAGATGTGTCACAAAAATGTTAAAAACAGCGCCAGCCAGAGCCCTCTCAGACTAGCAAGAGATAATGCCAGAGGAACAGTACTCTGCATTGTCCTTCGCTAGCGGGATATTCAGCCACCTTCTGGAAGTGGCCTGTTATTTGATCAAGAGTGCGGAATCTACAATATCGGAATGCAGAGTTCAGATCCTTGCTGGGCCCCTGGGCTACTGCCTTCCAGCTTAACCTATCTTACAGAATTAGCTTCCTCAAAAACAAAAAGGGCAGTATGGAAGTGATGAAGTAAATCAGGTAGATTTGCAGTATTGGCACCATCCATATCTAATGATACATGCATAAGAAAATCCACCCTCATTCTCCACTTTATTAAATGTGGAGTAAGTACTCCCCCTTGCAATGCTTTTCTATCTGCACGTTGATTAACTCTTCCTCACCCACTCGCTTATCCGCAAGGGGTTTGAGCCTCCTCCCTTTCCCCTCTTCTGGTCCCAGTATTGCTGGCTTAAGGAGTGTTAAGCTGGAACTAAACTGCTCCAAGTGACCAGGAATCAGAATCTTTCAGCCATCAAGGGTTAGCTGTGCAAGCAGCACCTTGAAGAAAGGAAAAATTCTCTCCCCACAGAAGGAGGCGGAAAGAAAAGCAAAGACAGCATCCTTTGTGTCAGCATTAAAAAACTCCACCCGCCCTCTTTCATAGTCTAGAAACACTCGGATCCTCCTAGGAGTACAAACAAGGGACAGAGGTGTCACAGGGTTGGTGAGAGCTTGATATTGACCAAAGTCTCCTTGCAAGGCCCAAATCCCTTCCTCCGGGGTGAGTTTGAGCTCAATCTTTCTCCTGACAGACCCTCTGGCTACCCCCAAAGCCCAGATGCCTCCATCTTCCACATTGACTTCCCAGTAATGTCTTCCGGAAGTGAAACCCTCAGAGCCCAGCACGCAGCAGGAAGACTTAAAGCGTTTGGGGTTGTGAGGCAGATCTGTCCTGGTGACGTCCCATCTTGCAGTCTTGCGGTCCTCAGAGATGATGATTTGGGGATTCGCCGTGTCCGTGTCAAGGGTTATATTGACTGCAGAGGGGAAAGTAAAGAAAATGTTTGGGAGAAAGGGCCTCTAGACATTGCTCAGGAGCAGCAGCAGTGAGGCTAAACTAAAGGGCCCTTGGGTAACCACTGTAGGTAAAGGTAACTCATCTGTCTCTTAGGCTCCATGTGATGGGAATATAGTGCCATTATGGCGCAACTATGGAGGGGTAGTCTCAGGTATCATAGGCAACGTCACCATAGCCCCATTTTGCACTTTTTACTATAACTGGAAAATCCAGCACTGGTCAACATCCCCTGTTATCTCTCGCTAGACGGTTTTTGAGCCGCCATCCAGAGTCAGTCTTACAACTGAACCAGAAAAGGCTAGGGGCTGTAGGAGCAGTGCTTATAGGCTGTAGTTAACCAAATGACAGCCCACGATTGACAGCTCAATTCTGGTAAAGTGGAGGTTCTTTGGATGGACATTTTCTTGAATTCAGGAGCTGGCTTTAATCTTGGTGCTTGCTGGGGCAACACTCTGTGTATGGAACTAGGTTCGGACTCCATCTGTGCTTCTAGACTCCAGTGACTAAGAGCACATTTACATATATGTGATTTAAAACAGTTTTTTGGTTTTAAAGCAAGTTCTCTCCTTCCAGTGCCTTTTGTCCAGCCCATATACTTGGGGACAACTCAGGCTGGGTCCAGATTAGTGCATTAAATCTGCAGTTATAACAAAATACGCAGTTTACTCGGCTGCGAAGTCACGACGAGCCTTCTGGACTCCAGAAGGCTCCCTGCAGCCATGGCGCTCATCATGTGGGATGGAGCAGCTGTTCTCGCCGGACTGGCAGGAAACTTCAACTTTACCTGATACTGCGGAGTGAGAGCTCATCGTTCCGCAGTAGGTAAATTCGCAGTAGTGGCAGCATAATGCGCCGTTGCTACGAAGTATCAGGCATCAGGTATGATGCCCACACTCCAACTGCACATTAGAATGTGCAGTATCCCCGTCTGAACGCACTCTCACATTAAATGGGGCTAAAGTTCTGCCACCCAAGTTCTCCTAATTGAAAATTAGGATTTCTTGGGCAACAGGTTCCAGCCATGTGATTGACTTATTTCTTTGTATTTTTATTCCACACTATACCCCAAGGTCTCAGGGTGGGTTACAACCTTAAAAACCAACTGTAAAACGAACATACTAAAACAATAAAAGTGAAAGTGAGGAGGAAAAGCCAATAGCCAAGGCAAATAGGTAATCTTCACTATGAATGGCTAATGGAGCTGTTTACTTTGGTCATGTGATTGTCTGATTAGTTTACTTCACTCACAAACAATTTTTGCATTTTCCATCAGTCTGCACAATCATTCCCTCCGTAAAAATCTGTGTACCTAGATATCCAAATCTATGCTAACGCAGATAAGCACTCCAGCATAAAATGCCTGCCTAACATATCTGGAAGGTTTGTTGAACTTTAAGGTTGTTTTCACATGCGTATAAGCAGTGGGAAGGATTCAGGTTTTTGGGGTGGTGACCACAAGTTTGTGTGTGAAATTTAAAGCTGTTCTGGATTTTAGGGACAATAATTTGGACCTCAAATAAATAGTCTGGGGATCATCAAATACAGAGCTTTTCTATAGCATGCATTTGATTCAGCATGTGGACTGCAGACTGGATCTTCTGAAGGAATGAGCAGAGTCTGCCTTTTTTTAAAGGAAAGTGAGGCAGTGCTTATCCTCCATTTTGGGGGTCTTATCTTCTCATGGCCATGGGAGCTAGGGACATTGGTGAGAGCAATGGGCATCTAGCTATCCTGACGGAATCATATGTGTGAGGAGAGACAAAAGACATCTCTTTTCATTAAAAAAAAAAATCACTTGAGCATTGCTTCTTATTCTGGAACACATTACAGAGTATGAGGCAACATGTCCACTCACTATTGTCCACACTTTGGACAAAGTGTGGACTGGGCTAGGATGATGAAAATTACACCCTAATCTAATATTGTTGAGGTCAACAACTGTCTCAGCACTGGTATACCGAACCATGGAGGAATGCAGGCAGTGATTCAATATACTATAGGGCACCCTTTTTACTGGTGCTCCAGGAAATGCAGTCAGAAATTGGTCTGCCACAAAACTGGTGTGCTCGTGGACAACTCATGAGCATCTATGTAAATTGTCCCTGAGCTCTACATGTTTAGGCTTCTTAAGGAAGATTAGAAAGGGTCGTTTTGCCCTGGAATGCTACCCTTGCCCTAGTAAGCTTTACTTCTGCTGAAATGGGCAAGAATGCACCCCCACAGCAGGCCATCCAAATGCAAATGGCCTTGGTCCAATCCAGTGGAAACCTATTCCAGCTTGAGGCGGGTTGTTTGTCCCAGAACAATGCACACAAGTGCAGAAAAGCCCTACAAGAACAGACGCTTGGACTGAATGGGCCAAAGGATCCTATTAAGAAGTTAGTGAGGTACTTCTTATGCTCTTATGTACACAACCAAATTGGCACACGGTAACTCTCCCTATCTATCCTCAATAAAACGTTTTTGGTAGATACTTACCCCATTCTGTTCCCAGCTCCGATGGCAGAGTATCTAAAGGAAAACAAGGGGAAACACATGTGATTTTTATTTTGGTCAGTGTCTAAAAGAGTGAGGTAGAAGACTTAAGTGCACCCACAGGCCATTTAGTGGTATCAGTTGAGGGAGACTTCGAGCTGCCAAAAGGAACAGAAGACTCTCCAACCCCAGCAAGGTTGGCATATTATATCTTGCGGTAAAGCAACATAAAATATACTGTGAAATCAGTTAAAGGGGGTGACAGAAGAGCTTAATTCTCATACTACCTAAATGTGCTACTGAAATAACTTCTAAACAAGGACAATTTCACCAATCTTAAGCTGCATCTCCCTGCCAGTGGGATGGAGTGTGTGTTGTTGAAATGGAAAAACCGAACAAAAGGGTTCTGTCAAAAAATGTTGATAAACAGGGTAAAATATGTCCCACTTCCAAATATAAA
>MTQE01001141.1:1157476-1169363 GCA_014337955.1 Aspidoscelis marmoratus | reverse complement strand
GGTAAAATATGTCCCACTTCCAAATATAAATAATAAAAAGGCAAATATATAAATTATTATTACCTTTGAATTGAACACAGGCACATTGTGTGAGCTGAGGATTTCATATATTTTTTATTATTTTGAATACTTACAGGCCACTGAAGAAGACTGTAGTCGAAACGCGGCTGGCCTTGTGTTTTGAAATTTTTACTACTATTATATTATTTGATTTTGATTATTTTCAGTAGTTGTACACTTCTTAGTGGGGTATTGCTACCCTTTTAGAAATTATACTGGCTTTTCTGCTCCAGAGTTCAGTTATTTCTTCATATATTTGCCTTTTTATTATTTATATTTGGAAGTGGGATATATTTTACCCTGTTTATCAACACTTTTTGGCAGAACCCTTTTGCTTGGTTTTTTATCTTGGGTTTTTTGGCTGTAGGGACTTGCATTGGTTTGTTGTTGAAATAGCCCACACTTCACAGCTCAATGGGTGCCTCCAGACACCGTCAAAGTTCACGCAGGGGCTCCTCTTTACCACACAGCGGCTTCTGGTCCACCAAACCAGATTCCAGACTGCCAAATCTTTTTAATATGAGGAGGGGTTTAAATATTCCACCACTAGTGCAGGGGATGAAAGCAGGGAAGTCCCTTCCCTGCTTTCACCCTGTCTGGAGGCACCCAATGTCTTCAGAGTTAACAACTCAGCTCCTGAAACTAACAATGCTTCTAGACAGCGGCAAACAACTTGGCAGCCGCTGCTGATCTGGCAGTCACGTGATTGGTCACATGACCATCAATCAGCAGTGGCTGCACAGCAGCAGCAGGGAAAGTATGTTGTTAAAAGCTGCTGTTTTATCAGCGGCTTTTAACTTTGAACTCTCCCCTCACCTGGAGAGAAGAAAGTGTGCAGTAGTAAGCATCCTTTCTGGATGTCAGGGCATGGCCCTGCAGGAGTTCCAACCTCCCTACGGAGCTTTCCTTCATTCCGTTGGGACAATGGAAAGTGGCTCTGCAGAGAATTTGAAGTTTTAAAGGACAAAATCAAGGCCTCTTTGAACCAAGCTCAGCTCTTGATAACCACATGGATGTATGCAGCAGTAGCCTATGGATCATGAAAAGGATGCGCTGGTGATAACGTGAAGGCGAGATAGAACTCTCATTCTTATCTCCCTAACCAAAAGTTGGATAAAGATTTTTCAAGGAGATGAAAGCAAAGTTACCCATCAGAGCATCCATGCCTTTTTTTCAGCAACAATAGGGAAGTTGGTCATCATTACGTTTTTCTCAGATATTTCTCAACGTCCCAAACTAGACTGTAGTGCAGGTATTTCCTGGTAGTCTCCCATCCAAGCACTAACCAGAATTGATTCTGCTTATCAGTGAAAAACCAGCTAAGATTGTGTGGAGTGGCCCAGAGGAAAGTGGTTTCAGAAAGAGAAGAAAGCTTTGGGGAGTTAGGGCAGGAGCATCATGAAATCCAAAGAGGTCAGTGACAACTGAGTATGTTCAGTGTCTGTTGAGGGGAAAAAAATGAAATAACAACGAATAGGAAAGAAGAGTTCAGAAATAAAGGGTGGCTGACTACAACCCTGAACAAAAACACATTATTTTGGTGCAAGCCAATACCTTTGAAATTCTTCAGGATTTCTGTAAGCACACTACTTTTCTCAGAAAATTCACCTAGTTTCTTCTCCACCTTGAGTGGAATCTCTTCAGGTGGCTGAAAAGGCTCCTTGGCAAAGCTAGAAAGACAAAGCAATCTTGTCAACACTGACAGTAAAGATTATTTAGCACTGGGTGCATGTCTGCACACATCTGTAGGGATTATGGAAAAATGTGGAAGTGGGGGTTGATGAACACAGAGGGCTGCTGGGATATAATCCAGAACAGGGATATGCACGAAGATTCAAAGGTATTCGAAATTCAATCGAATTTGTCCGAATTTCAACATTCAAATTCGAATCAAATGTCCATAAATTCAAATTTAAACATCTGAACGAATTTCAAATCTATTAGTTCGAGTTATCCGGACATTTCTATTTGTACGCGTTTGTACACTCTGCATACTTGCACGTACGCATCTTTCCCACATCTGTATGCATTTGTATGGATCCATACAGGATAAAAACCTCAGGGGAGTGGCTGTTGCTCAGTGGTAGAGCAAACTGCCTGGAAAGCACAGATTTAATAATAATAAAATAATAACATCTATAGTGCCCCTTCCACCAAGGGGCGGTACAGAATTAAAATTATAAAGTACAAAATTACAAAATAATAACATAGTAAGATTTGTCAGTTCAATCCCCAGCCTCTTACTGGAAGTAGGCAGGAAAACCACTTCTGTACTCTGCCATAAAAACTGCATGGAGGTGCCCATGCAGTCTATCAGGTGATACCCAGCAGCCACAATGTTTGGAAAGCTACATGCTAGATGAATCAGAGGTTTAAATAGAAACATGACAGTTTGGGATTCTGTCTACATCTGCTCTGATTTTGGGGTGTGAACAGCACATACCTGCCCAAAGTGCTTCTGATATCCTATAAGACAGAGAAAAAGAGAAGAGAAGGATAGCTGAGGGAAGAAATACAGGGACTTGATATTACAGTCTAATGAAAGTAGTTTCTCATAATAACCACAGAAAATACCATGGCTGCATTTAACCACTTTGGAGCTTTAGACCTCCGTGGGGAGAAGACCCACTAAAGGAAAAATGAATACAACTTAAAGCAAGTGAAAGAAAAACATAGTTTGAGCAGGTGACGAGGAAACATACTGTTATTGTTTTAATAATGTTTGTTTTTAAATGTTGATACCCACCCAGAGACACACACACCCCACCGGTTTAGGGCAGGATAAAAATGTAAATAAACATACTCAGAAAAAGGCATTCAGAAAAAAAAGGCATTCAGTTATTACCATTTGTGCAGTACTTCAACTCTCACAAAGAGTTTATAGTATACGTTATACATCAATCACCTCTGAAGCCCATCATATGAACAAGAAAATATTTGTCAGTTCAAAGCACTGAGAGGACTTTCACTAGCACTAGACAGGCCATATCCCAAAGCATCCATTTTTTGTGCAGACTAACAAGGGACTAACAATGGCTATATCTGCATACAATTAAAAAATGGATTGAAAACAGCTCAGAAACACTTTTAATTCACATTAAACCTCAGAAAATGCATTTTTACAGATCTTTAATATGGATCAGAGGTAGAATAAGAGTTGGCTGCCTTGGGGGCCCAACTAAATAAGCAGCCTCACGGCAGTTATTATCAGGGATGGTGGCTGCTGTTCACACTGCAAGCACCAACCTATCCCGGACTTCACTCAGACTTATCTGAGTCTTGGCGAAGTGTGGATAGTCACGTCCAGGACCATCCATCACACCAAAGCAACAGCCATGTGTGCCAGGCTGTTGCTATGGCAACTGGTGATATGGAATATCACTGCACAGCCACCCTGCCCTACCCTGCCTCCATTCAATGTTCACACAGGAAGTAATGCAATATTATGTCCCTAGGCGCTCTCAATTAAGCTCTGGAGCAGTTTTTACTGCTTAACCTCAAGTGGCTGGTCTCACCTGCAAGAATTCGCTGTCCGGCTGTTGACACTTCTCTTCAATATCACAAATCAGGGCACTGAGGGAGTCAAGTTCAGTCGAAAACACCACACTGCTTTGCTTCTGATGTTTCACAATTTCCTTCTCCAGGTCATTCAACTGAGATAGCAGGATTTTCTCTTGCTCCTCCAAAAAGCGATGCACTTGCTCAAATTCGGACACAACCTTCTGCTTCTCTTCTTCTGCCTGCCTCTGCAAATACAGAAGCAAAAAATGAGAGAAAGAAGGAACATTGGGAAGATCATCTGGAGGTAGACGCGATACTGCAAAGTACTGTAAAACCAATGGATCTGAAGTTCCTATTCCAGAACTCGAAAACCAAAATGTCCTGAAGTTTGTTGTTGTTCTTTCATGAAATGGGCCACTTATTTTAATGTCCCAATGGCCTTCAACATCTGACTTTTAAATATGGTCATCCTTTCTGGGCCTTTCTGCACTTACTGTTCCTTGTTCCAGGTCAGTGGGTCTGGACCAGCAAGGTCTGCTGGACCAAATTGAGGCAAAGCATTGTCTGGAACAATGCCACCTCCACAACCGCGCTGGTTCACACAAGCAATTGGTGGGCCACTGTGTGAGACAGGGTGCTGGACTGTTTGGGCTGTAACCTGATCCAGCAGAGCTCCTCTTAGGTTCTTATGTTCAGGGCCAGCCTCAAGATAGATACTGTTATTGTTTAATTCATTTTAAATGTTTTTACCTACCCAGAGACCTCTGGGTATAGGGCGGGATAAAAAGTAAACAAACAAAAACGAGAGGATTACAGGAACTGTGGGATTCATATATGCTGCTGAATGGATGCATTCAAGATCCATGAGATAAATATTAGACATTTGTTTCAGCTTAGCTGCCTTCCAATCATTCATTTATTCTGCTCCCAAGGGATACCCTGTGCTGAAGGAGGAAGAGAGGTCTTGCAGTAATTTACTGTTTGGTTGCATCAGCGATGGCGAACCTTTTGAGCTCGGTGTGTCAAAATTTGCAAGAAAACCTAGCTTAACTCGGGAACTGTGTCACATCTAGAAATATCCATAATTTTGTGATATTTGTAGCTCTAGTAAAAAAGTTATATTTTTGATATATGTATTTTATTAAAAGCAAAAACAAATAATTCTTTACATTAGTGACTTTTGTTGCTTAATCTTCAGTTGAAAGTTGGTATTTCATACACTTCAAGAACAAGCAAGCAGTACACGTCCAGGTGCCAGGGTGACCAGGTGTGTCACCCAAAAGGGCTTGGCGTGTCACCTGTGACACGCGTGTCATAGGTTGGCCATCACCGGGTTGCATCATGCTGCTCTCTCTTTGGCTTGGCACTGTGGGCAATTTGGCTAGCCAGATTTGCAGCTTGGTGCAGTTTGGAGAGCTGCAACGACTGTATTAATAAGGCAACAAAGAACAGGCCTTCCCCTCTCTTTAGAACATCCTGTTCCTGAAAAGCAAAATAATGGGGGCAGTTTCGGGTTAGAGAAGGTCCCCATCCACTCCAGTTTGGTGAATCAGTTTGGTCGAGTGGTTTAGGAGCTGGACTCTTATCTGGGAATACCGGGTTTGATTCTGCCCTCCTCAATGAAGTCAGCTGGGTGACCTTGGGCTAGTCACAGGGTGTCTCTTGTGCGGAGAAGAATAGAAAGCTTTGTCAGCCGCTTTGAGTCCCCTTAAATGGGTGAGAAAAGCAGGGTAGAAAAGCCAACTCTTCTTCTTTCACAGGCCTAGTAAACATACCTTAAGAAGGTATCAAGTCCACATTCCTTACTAGATTAAACACATGGAATCTCTACTCACCAGATACTCCTGACACTTTAGTTCTCCAGCTTGCTTGGTCCCAACAAGTTTTTCTTTCTCTTCCTTCAAGTTCTGCAACCGGCTATGGATTTCTTTCTAAAAAGAGAGAGAGCAATTTTGAAATTAACAGGATTCACATTAATTGAATCATGGAAATAATACACTGATAAACTATGTTTCTTTTAAAACTCTGCATTCAGTTTTGTAATAGACTAGGAATAGGTAAGACAGGGCTCAGTACCAAAGCATCTCCTTTGTAAACCAAAGGTCCCGGGTTTGATCCCCAGGAGGTGGCGATGAGAAACCACTTCCATACTACTTCCAAAGGAAATGAATGAGTGCACTTGGAAGGAGTGAAGTTCACATCAGGGGCATCTTTATTCCAAAGCTGGGAAGAGTAAACACACCTTCAAAAGCAGGAAAGAATGAAAACCAAATGTAGATAACTACTATCCTCCCATAAGAAATATTTTGAAGTCTGACTTTTAAAGGGGAGTAGGGATTTTCTTCTTTGAAGTGCAACCTGTTCATTTATGTTAATATGGAATATCACCTGGTGTTGGGCCTGCAGGGATATATAGCCTTAGCTCCTGTCAGAACAAGAAGGAACAGAGGCCTAGGTACCACTTCCAAGGGTGTTTTTCCACTGTCACTAGAAGTACTCATTAATGAGTACAAAAATGCCATTACGTACCCATTAATGGGTACTTAATGGGTACTTTTAGTGACAGTGGAAAAACACCCCAAGTTGGAGGGGCAGTCAGGATGCTTAAAGGCCATTTTTGTAGAGAGTCAAGAGCAAGTGAAGGTTTTGCCCTTGTCTTCTGCTTGAGACACCCAGACGCAATTGGTGGGCCACTGGGTGATACCAGATGTTTCAGTTTAGCTGATCCAGCAGGGCTCCTCTTGGGTTCTTAGCTACAGAAGAAGAGTTGGCTTTTCTACGCCGCTTTTCTCACCCACTTAAGGGGACTCAAAGTGGCTGACAAACCTTCTGTTCTTCTTCCCACAACAGTCACCCTGTGAGGTGGGTGGGGCTGTGAGAGCTCAGAAGAGAGCAGTGACTAGCCCAAGGTCACCCAGCTGGCTTCGTGGGGGAGGGCGGAATCAAACCCAGAATTCCCCAGATAGGAGTCGGGCTCCCTAACCACTAAACCAAAGATCTTCGAAGTCCTTCTCCAAGGGTCAATCAATGGAAAACAGGGACAGATCTAGGAGTAACCCTGGTCTTGAGGAGGAAGGCGCGACTGGCGGAATAGAAAGGGAGCTGCTGCTGCTGCCCATCCCGTTTCCACCCGCCGTCAAACCGGATGCAACAACCAGGACCGTCCGAGGTGCATTTGTCGGTCACCTTATAATCCTGGGCGGCTTCTTCAATGGGAAACACCGCGTGGCTTCTGTGCGCTCGGGATTCCCGGCAGATGCAACAGATCAGGTCTTCCTCCTCACTACAGAACAGCTTCAGCGCCTCCTGGTGCCTCTCGCACAGCTTCTCCCCTTCGGCCGCGGCGGCGCCCGCTTGCAACGCGCGAGCGTCCAGACGCTTGGCGATCTCCACCACGTTCCCCAGCTCCCGGTTGGGCCTGAAGTTCCTCTGCAAGGCCGTCTCGCGGCACTGCGGGCAGGAGAAATTGGAACTGCGCTCCTTCCAGCACTGGGTGATGCAGCCTCTGCAAAAGCTGTGCCCGCAGGGGATGGAAACCGGGTCTCGGAAGTATTCCAGGCAGATGGAGCAGGTAGCTTCTTTGTGCAGGCTTTCCACAGGGTTCTCCATGGCAGCGGCGCCCTGGATCCATTTTTGTTTCGTAGCTTAGGCTGATTGGTTAAATCGGGGAGAGAGAGGATTACGACGGAGTGGGCTATACCAGAGGAAGACAGTAACCCTCTGTGTGCTGAGGAGGTGTTTAAAGCGCCTTTTCTCCACTTTTCGGTAGATGCAGCAAACTGCCTGCAAAGCAAAGCGTTGCCGGTTCTATCCCCCGGCTTCTCCCCATAAGTAGGGAATGGTAAACCACTTCTGTGTCTCTGACAATAAAGCTGCGTAGAGGTGACCATGCAGTCACACTTAAGGTTTACATCCAACTTCAGAGTGAGAGAATACATCAGCAAAGTGACAAGCTGTTTTCTTTCAGTGATAAATAACTCAGAAAATTCACCTGTGGGATAGATAATGTGGAAAGAAAATTACCGGTCACCTTGCTAATGTGTTCTCTCACTCTGAAAGTGGACTGAAGCCGGACTAAACCTCAGGGGTGACCACAGCCATGGAGTGGCCATAGTGCAATGAGAGCAAACTGCCTGGCATGGAAAGCAGAGGATCACCTGTTCATTCCTCAGCCTTGCCCTGGAAGTAAACAGCAGCAGGAATCACCATTGTATCTCTATCAAGGAGACGGCAGTTAGCCAGGGATTGACCACAACTCAGTAGTACCCAACAATGGTGCACAAGTGTACTCAAACATATACAGTCGGACCCCCACATCCACTAATTCGGTAACCACGGTTTCAGTGAACCAGAGTTACCGGATCAGCCCACCCTCTGTGGGCACTATAAGGGAAAAGCACCCAGAACCAGAAGGCCTATTTCGGTCTCTGTAGAACATTGGAATAGACTCATGACACCACCAAAGCCCATCCCAAAATGTAAGGAGGCCCTTCAGAGACAGAGGACATCCAGTGGCATTCATGATTATCCACGGTTTCAGGTAACCATGGTAGGAGCTGGAACGTATCCCCAGCAGGTACGGGGGTTCGACTTGTATTTGGAAGCACAGATGTACTTGGGGTCCTCGCAGCAAGGGAAGTGATTATAGAATTGCAACCTATTTTTAAAAATTGCCTCTCCCAATTTATTTATTCAGTATTTAATGACCTCTTTTCTTTCTGTCTGTCTAACAGATGTGGGAAAAGGTCATAATTTTCCTTTGAGGACACCTTTAACTTTGCATGTTACTGTGGCAAATGTTGCCAGTAGTTACCCATTTTACTAGTAGAAAGAATTGTGACTTTAGACTGGCAGAGGTGAGGTAGCAGCTGAAATCCTTGTTTCATCTGTCCCAGACACATCCCAGTAGTATTCAGAAGATCAAAGCTACATTCACAACTAAGTATTAATCCAGCTTCAGTCTACCTTCAGAGTGGCCTGTCATTTTTTCCATGTTATCTAACCCAAAGGTGGATTTTCTGAGATAGTCAAGAGAAAGAGGGGACCTTTTATTTATATATTGTAAATATAAATACAGTATTAATTTCACTTTATCAACTCAAACAATTCAAACAAAAGAATAGGAACAATAAGCAATGAACTGCAGAAAGTAAGGAGTACAATAAGACAATTTCAATAATATTAACAATTAGCAAGAGGGGACCTTATTGAACTGTATAAAATCATGCAGGGTGTAGAAAAGGTGGATAGAGAAAAAATATTTTCTCTATTACACAGCACTAGACCCAGGGGGCACTCTCTGAATCTGATGGGTAGGAGAGTCAGATCAGACAAGGGGAAGTATTGAGGGTCATTCGTCTATGGAATTTGCTGCTGGAAGAGGTGGTAACAGCTATCAGCCTAGACGGCTTCAAGGAAGGGGTAGACAAATTTATGGAAGACAGATGTATCAATGGCTACTAGAATGGATGCCTAAGTACATCTTTCAGGTTGGGGGGGGACGACGACGACGACAACCAGGATGCCTCTAAGGTCATTTGCTGGGGTTTGAGGGCTGGTGAGGTTTGGGTTCTAATTCCAGTTTTTGATACAATAAAAGGACTCAGGAATGATGCCAGTCTAGGATGCATCCATGTTTATAAACTACAGTGTCATGGTTAGATATGAGATTGGCAGACTCAGGTCCCAGCCACACATATGAAGGTTTCCTTGCATAGTCTGCACCAAGAATTTACACAATGTTAGCCACATTGTTTGCACAAGGGTGATGAGGTTTGCACAGTGATTGCTCTAATTGTGCTGGTACCTACTTATCACGAAATCCTGAAAACCCTCAAAAGTGTTGATCATTTTGCAATATTTGACCATGTTCCACCACACACATACACTGACTGGATACATTTGGACTTCAAAACACATGATCCAAGGGAAACATACAGAGAGAAGGGGAAGTAAGGAAATATGAATATCCATCATAAACTAATCTGGGGTGGAAAAAGAAATCTATCACGTAAACGTTCATCTGTGCTAATTAAGAGATTATCAGCTCTTCTCTCCTCTTGGGGCCTGTTTGCACTAAGGCAATCAGAATAGCCCAGTGCGCTCTGGGACAGAGCATATACACCTTGCAGTGCTACATTTGCCCCAGAGTGGCCAACAAATGCCTGATTATCATGACGGGGGGAAAGGGCAGGCTGGCCTGTGAATGAACTGTGCTACAAACTGGCTGTAAGTTGCCTTAGAGATGCTTTTTAATTGCATGTGAACACAGCTTCTTTTACATATATTATGTTGATTTCTAACTCTAGTTATAAAGGATTGGGAAAGGCCATCAGTCATCAGCAAAATACAGTGTTTGCATGCAGAGATTTTTGGGGTTGGTTCTTATGATCTCCAGTTAAAAAGGATCAAACTGCAGCTAGGAAAGATTTCTTGTGCAATAGGTGAACTAAGGGCTGAATAGTAACTTTATCCAACCTGGCACCATCACAGATTACAAACTACAGTTCCCATCAGTCACTGCAGTGATAAGTGAGACTGCTGGGACTGGTAGTCCAAAACATCTGGAGGGCACTAGTTTGGGGAATGTGGCCGTATAAGATCTGGGTAGGATAAGAAGGAATGAGATTGGAGCTGCGCTTGCTGCTTTGACGTATGCTTTCCACCCACACAAAACCTTGAGGTTTTTCATACCAAGTCCTAAGAGATCTTTATTAAAACTTTGAAAACTGGTTCAAAAGCCTTGCTCCAGCTAGAATTTGCCTTCAGAGTCTTCAGTCCAACTTCCTCATTACAGCCTGTGGGAATTTACTTTACTGCCTCAAAAAACACAGGCTGATGTCATGTCAGCCAATGAGAGGGAGAGAGTGGGAAAGTTACTGACGCACACAGGCACGGAGGTGGAGGGAGAAGAAAGTGAAACGCAATTTCTCGCTGGAGAATTATGGAGGCAAATCACCTCTTGGGGAACTTGAGCACGGAAGCTTCATGCTCCCTCTGCCTGGAGTATTTCAAAGACCCCGTCTCCATAGAGTGTGGACACAATTTCTGCCAGGCCTGCATCAATCAGTGCTGGGGAGAGCTAGAGACAAATGTGTTCTGCCCCCAGTGTGGACAGAGCAGTCTGCGGAACAGCTGCATCAAGAATCAGCAGCTGGAAAGAATTGTAGAAATAGTGAAGTCCCTGAACCTCGAAGCAGGCAAAGGGCTGGAAGATTGGACGATGTGTGAACAACATGCCGAACTCCTGAAAGTCTTCTGCCGGGATGAAAAAATCCCAATTTGCCTGGTGTGTAGCATTTCAAAGGAGCATCGACATCACGCCGTGATGCCTGCGGAAGAAGCTGTTCAGGATTACAAGGTAACATACAAGTTTCTATTTTATTTTATTCTATCCTGCCCTATACCTGAAGCTCTCAATAATCTTAAAAGACAGATGAAATAAATTACCTAAAACAATAACCATGACCACATGAGGAGGAGATACTATTCCCTCAGCCAAAAGTGCATCTTCCCCCATCATCTGAATACGTGCAATAATGAGGGTGCTGCCTGACACACATCAGAGGGGAGATTATTCCATTGCCAGGGGCCATCACCAAGCAGGCCCTGCCACACATTCCCACCCCCTTCAATCCTGAAGGGGGTGGCATCTCCAAGAGGGCACTGTCGCCAATAGTTTTTAGGATATGAACAGGTCTGCGGCAGGAGGCGTTCCTATAGAAATTTGGGGCCAACCCCGTTAGGGCCGTATAAGTTAATGTTAAGACATTGAACTGGTAGCAAGTAGGCAGCCAATGCAGTCATTTTAGGACTGAAATGAGGTGTGTGTCCAGCCAGCAGTCTAGCTGCTGCATTCTCTCACAATGATGTCCTTACTTTCATTGACATAGACAAGCAGTCGTGGTGATGAGATGACCAATGGTTATTATGTGATATAAGGTACTTCACACACAAACTTTTAATTTTTGGGATGTTACTATAAGCCTGAGATGATCTGAAATGACCAGTTGTAAACTGATGTGTTGATGAGTTTCTTCTTGAAGCTTCTTTTGTAACTGATAGAAAAATGCTGAATCCTCCCAAGAGGGGAATCTGTTCTCCTTATAAGACTTTCCTTTTTTTTGTGCAAAGAATAAAATGATTCTCTGAATCTCCACCTCAGTGTGTTTAACTAGGTTTATTGCACACCTAAGGTCTATTCCAGCTTCAGTCCACTTTCAGAGTGAGAGAACACATCAGCAAAGTGACCAGTAATTTTCTTTCCACGTTGTCTGTCCCAAAGATGAGTTTTCTGAGTTATTTAACACTGAAAGAAAGCAGCTTG
>MTQE01001141.1:1139380-1157353 GCA_014337955.1 Aspidoscelis marmoratus | reverse complement strand
AAAGTGGACTGAAGCTGGATTAAACCTTAAGTGTGACCACAGCCTAGGTAAATGAACCCATTTGGGAACAATAATGGGACCCAAGGCATTGTATCTACACATTTCTGGGGGAACCCATCCAAACAGTAACCACACCCAGCCTACTTAGTTTCATCAACATTTGCACTTCATCATTGGCTTTCAGACCCTACATTTATAAGAGGAAACACCAATGCCCAAGACTAGAAACCTGCCCAAACCCTGACTAGAGTACAGGCCTCAAACTTCCTCAAGAGACTGTTGGATGGCAGACAAGACTTAGGGGGCGTCCCTATGCTGAAAAATTTCTGAGTCCGCCTCAGGAGCATCTCCATGCAATGCCCTAATATGGGCTAAATGCGAGATAATACGTATCAAAAAGACCCCACTTTGCAAGTGTACTCATTGCGAAATAAGGGAGCTAGCACGCATTGTTCTGGGGTCATGCGGATGCTCCCAGGTTGTTTGGGGCGGAGCTTGGCAGCTGCAGTATTAGTGGGCAGGGTTTTGCCTCTGCTCCCTGACCCTGCCATGTGCCTCTGCTCCCTGTTCAGCAGCCGCTTGGGGATTTATTTAAATAAACGGCTACAGTTATTACACCCCCCTTCCCTGATAACAAGTCTGGGACCTGAATTGGGAGAAAATTTTGAGCCAGTTGGGAGTGGGGGGGTGCCCACTGTCATGCGGATGTGCGCACCTCCGCTAACCTGTGGAATGATCTGCTTTTAGTTATGCTTTTAACTAACTTTTGGTTATGCTTTTAACTGTGGTGGCCAAGGAAAGGAATGATCTTTGTGTTTGTGGAGGTGCAACTGAGGTGTTTGCCTGTCATTCCTGCAGCTGTTTGCCTGTCCTTGCTGAGGCGGGTGGGACAGGTTATGGTGACGTCAACCTGGCTTCCTATCAGGGGAGTGGGTGGGTGGGGAGAAAAAGATGCGGGTTCACGCTGCAGCTTGCATGGGGAAAGGCACATACGATTTGAATCCGCATTGCCCCAAAGCACATGGGGACGCTTTATTGTGAGTTACAATGTGGATTTTTATGACACATGTCACAAGTGAAGCAACCAGCTTCTATGGGGACGCGGCCTAAGGCAGTGAACAAACCGCAGTTCAAATCACTTCTCAGAATGTTTAGGCTGATGATACGTGTCAAAGGATCACAGGGAGAGAGAGAGATGAAATTATGATCACCCCACCAATTTCCTGTTCTTGTTTTGCAATAGCAGCCAGTCAATAGAGGTTGCTCAGGCATTTTCGCATTTCCCTTCCTGTCCGCTGGACAGGAAAGGAGAATGATTAACCAATGTTGAATAGTGTTCGTATTTGGAGTGCTAGTCAACTTTTGTCGTCCGTCCGTCCGTCCCCCCCAATCCCCCTCTGGGCTGTGGTGGCACCCTCTGCAGCTCTGCAACTCTGCTTAAATCAGCACCATCACCCTGATGACACACTGACACTGTGTGCACACACAGTTGTTATGTTCATCTTCTCAAGCAACCCCGGAGTACTGGAAGAAGAGCAAATGCTCCTGCCCCAGATGCTTCAGGTAAGCGTCTGGTAAACATTGGTTAATGTGTGGAGCACGATTTCATGCTCCGCACCTAATCAATGAGTAGTGAACTTCTGGTGAGGGTAGGCATGCTTGGAGGCTGTAACAGCCTCCAACACATGCGGGTGCTCTTCACTAGAGGCCATAGTGCAAATAGGCCTTTCAACAGGCTGCTTTGGGTTGACTTGGGGAAAATCCTATTTTATCTATTCTGGTGATTTTGACTGCTGTATTATTTTATTTTGTTCCTTCAGTTTTATTTACTCTACTTTGCTCTGAGGCGATAATTTGAAAAAATAATAGATGCCCTCAGTAAATAAAGATATCATATCCTGACATTTCCTTTTCTTAAAAGGAGCAATTTCAGAGGGAAATGAAGAACTGGAAACAAAAGAGAGACCAACTCCAGAGGCTGAAAGTGGCAGAAGAGAAAAGATGTTGGGAATATCTTGTAAGTCAGCACTTCCTAAAGGACAGAATTTGCAAAGGCTTCCTGGTTTTAAGAGTCTCTGGGCCTTCCTACACAGACCCTTAATACAGATCAAGGCTGCGTCCCCATACAAGTGATTTGGTGCGATTTGGGCTCGTTTTTGACTGGGTGTGGGTCTGAAACCGAATCTTGCATGTCCCCATGCCATTGCTGCTAATGTGGGCTGTATATGCATACAGCTGTCCCCATGCGGTTGAGCTGTTTTGTGCACCTCCACTTTACCCGGAAACCACAAGAACACCTGGCAAGCTGAAAAGGGTGAAAAAGCAAGCTATTGCCCTGCCTGCCTTGGCAATCATGAATGGTGGGGGGGATTGCTTGCCATGAAAAAGAGAAAAAATCAAGCCATTTCCCTGCCTGCCTTGGCGATCATGAACGAGGGAGGATTGCTTGCTGTGAAAAAGGGAGAAAAATCAAGCCAATCTCCTCCCCAAATAGCCCGGAACCATCCCCATGTGCAGGCTCAGCTCCCAAAGCAATGTGTGCCAAGCCACCAAACCATGGCGAGAACAGTTTTTTCCAGGATCAAATTTGGTCCAAGAAAATCAGCCCAAATCAAAAATGCATGGGGATGGCCCCCTCGAATCCGATTTCGATTTGGGGCAAAATGTGCACGGGGACACGCCCAGAGACCTTCAGGTATGGGGTGGGTTAGAAATGGAAATAAATAAAATAATAAATAAATTAAATTCCTAGGTCTATATGTTAATGAGGCCACACCCTTTGCTGATATGCTGATACAATACAGAGTGTGATCCAGATTAAGAGAGGTCTTAGGCCATGGTTACACCTTACCATTTAAATCTGCCTCAGGAAGGCAGCCGTATCCAAGCCATTTACATGTTCCTGCTGGTTACATGTTCCTGCTGCTGTAACTGGTAATCCTCAGCTGTGAGCGGGTGGGGGAAATACCGTGCTTGATGGCCAGGCATTCTGGGAGGCGAAAGGGGGGGGGCAAGCTGACAGGTGGTGAAAAGAGGGAGACCAAGTGACGCAGCAGTGATGGGTTGAGGAGAGAAAGTCAGAGCAAGGGGGGAGGGAGATTGGGGCAGGGAGAGGGATATCATTGATTGCAACAACAGGGAAAGGAAATTAAGGCAAGGGGCACATGGAGAGCGAGATCCAGCGACAGAGAAAGGAAGTCCCAGCAAGAGGGAGGGAGATTGTGACAACAGGGCAGAGGAAGGCTTGTCAAGGGAGGGGGAAGGGCAAGATTCAGAGCAGAAGCTTGCATAGGTGGGGCAACCTGAGACCAGAGGTGGAAAGGCAAGCATCGATGTGCCATGGGGCAGGACTTCCGCAGAAAGCCAGAGGAAGAATGAATGCTCTCACCACCAGACACTTCATGTAAGTCTGGGGGATAGGTTGGGATAGGCGTGGAGCACGATTTTGTAGCAGTCTAGTGTGCATGCATACGATCTGTACCAGAGCTGTCCTGATTGCATACCAGAGGCCACGGTGTGAAAAGGCCTCAGCTCTGAAGGTAGACTGAAGCTGGATTAAACCTTAGGTGTGACCACACAGCCCAATTTGCTTGTTACAGGAGCAGTTAAACAATGAAAGGGAAAAGATTGGGTCTGAATTCGATCAACTCCATCAGTTTCTAGAGAAGCAAGAAGAATGTTTGCTGACCAGGTTGGAACAGCTGGAGAAGGAAGTGATGAAGGAAGAAAAGACAATCACTTCTAAGCTGTCCCAGGAGATCTCCAGCCTGAGTGACCTCCTCAGTGAGCTAGAAGAGAAATGCAAGCAATCTGTAGCTGAATTCCTGCCGGTAAGGAACTGTCTGTTGCTTTTGTTGTCATTCAGAGTAATGTGTTTCTGAGGGGCCCCTGGAAGTTGGAGTCAAAAACATCTGGACAGCTCTGAATCAGGGAAAGGAGCAGACACCAGAGCTTACAGGGTGTTAGGTAGATGTCCTCCAAATGCCTATTTTGGTAGACTCAGAGAATGACTATGGCTTGCAGGTCAGATCTAACTCAGTTCCGTATGAGGGCGATTCTGCACTAGCTGGCATACTGGATTATTTATTTATTTATTTATTTATTTATTTATTTATTTATTTATTTATTTATTTATTTATTTATTTATTTATTTATTTATTTATTATTTACATTTCTATCCCGCCCCATACCCGAAGGTCTCTGGGCGGGTAACAGCAGATTAGAATAAAATACACATTAAAAGACATTCAATAAATATAAAGCAGTACACAATATGTTTAAAATGATAGTGTTTGTACTGTGGGGAGGAACATAAGCAGCTCAGCCAAAGGCCAGGGCAAAGAGGTGCATCTTCACTGCCCTCCTAAATATGTATAGGGAAGGGGCATGACGCACCTCGAGGGGGAGGCTATTCCATAGTCTGGGGGCCATCACAGAAAAGGCTCTATCCCGGGTGCCCACCAACCTCACTGTTGAAGGTGGTGGGACAACCAGGAGGGCCTCACCGCTAGATCTTAAGGCACGGGCAGGTCGATATTGGAGAAGGCGTTCCTTTAGATATTTGGGGTCCAAGTCATTTAGGGCCTTATAAGTCAAAGTCAAAACCTTGAATTGGGCTCGGTAGTGAATTGGCAGCCAGTGCAGTTCTTTTAAGACCGGCGTGATGTGCATCCGGCTAGATGTTCTGGTCAGCATTCTAGCCACTGCATTTTGCACTAGCTGCAACTTCCAAACCGTCTTCAAGGGCAGCCCCATGTAGAGTGCATTACAGTAGTCCAATCTAGAAGTTACCAGCAAGTGCATTACAGTAGTCCAATCTAGAAGTTACTTCCGCATTCTGGTGTGGTCTAAGGGTGGATTCAGCTGAGGCTTCCCCCGAGTGCTGTTCAGCCAGGGAGGGAGGGAAGGTTATATTTTAAATATGTTTTAGGAATAGTTTTAGGAAGGGCAGGATCTAGATTATTAAATTAAATAAATAAATCTTTGGCCTTTGCGACCATAGGCCATATGGTCACATGGCCACCTATACAGCCACCAGTGGTCACATTGAGAAGCGGAACGTTCCATTCTCCTGTCAGGATGCCATGCTCATTGTCTTGGGGTAGGATCCGGGGTCTTAAGAGGATTTTTCTCCATTTCTCCACCCATCTGGGGCAATTCAGATCAAAAGCAGCATTTTCTTCCATGCATTATGGTCTGATACTGCAGTTTCTCATGCTCACGCCATAGGCCTATTCGCACTTAGGCCTCTGCTATGCAATTAGGACAACTCTGGTACAGAGCACCTGTACCAGAGCTGTCCTAATTGCATACCAGAGGCCTAAGTGCGAATGTGTCTCGTGTCTGGGCAGAAAACTGTCAAGGTGCTGGGATACCTTGACAGTATCATACCAGTATTGCTGCATCAATAGGAGCACGAACGGCCCATAACTTTGATTAGAATAGTCTCATTTTCTGTTTTTTTCTTTCCCATGTCTAGGACCTCAAAAACACCATAAGCAGGTATGTAATTTCCCTGTGGCTTTTACATAGCAAACCTAAAGGGGACAGCTTCTGTGTAAGGACTCCAGTTGACATGAACATGTTGTACATTTGTTTATAGAGCTAGGAACCAACCTAAGTACTATTTTCCTGCTCTGATACTCTTTGGAATCACATATCCTTTTATCCCACCATCATAGCCCCACCAGCCACAAACGTGTGGAGGCCGAAGCTGGAGTCCACCCATGTGTGGAGGTACCAATGAGCACATCTGGGCATTCAGGACACCTGAAAGCCTGGGATAGTAAAATGTATGAAGACAGCATTGTCAGTGTTGTCCAGCTAGGAGGCAGTAATAGTAGAAGGAGGATTTCTGGCGTTATCGCCTTCTAGCAGGACATCTGGTCGCTATCTTACTGACCACCTATCTGTGTTAGTTGCTTTCTGTACTCGATGATTTATTGTTAAAATTGCCTCCTGTGGTCTTCTCCAGATGTGAAGATCTGAAGAACCTTCAGGGAGTTAGACATTCTCCTCACCTAGAGAAGAATTTGAGCAATTTTTTTGAAAAAACCGTGGGCTTCAAAGGGATCCTAGAAAAATTCAAAGGTATCACGGCAGAATTCTCTTTTGAGGTGGGGAAGGAATTGAGAGTAACTTGAACACCATAAGTTCCCAGAGGATGAGCTAAGAGGAAGTGTTTTGGCAGGCTTTGGTCTTCAGATGTCATAGAGCTACAGCTCTCAAGAGCTACAACCAGCTGATCTATCCCTTAGAAAAGAATGATGAGATCCACACTGTCTACCTAGATACTGTCTACACACAAAAAAAAAAAAAAAAAAAAAAAAAAGATACTGTCTCTACACACATTGATGGCAGCTCTCCAGTGGTTCGGACCAAATAATTTCCAGCTAGGGAGGACAGAGCGGAGAGGGTGGGATTCCTACATCTCATTACTTGTGTTATGGACTGTTATAACAACAGATCAGTCCTATCTGAAGACGTGGGGAATCAGCCTTAAAACCTTCTGCATCTAAAGGAGGTTTTCTACCACTGAGATACAACCACACCCCCTTAATAATGCTGATAAGACTGCAGCATAATAGTCTCTTTTGTATGCAAAGTGAGCTGCTGCTGCTGCTTAAGTAAAGAAGAGCAAATCTGTTGCTAGGAATTAATGTGTTTGTGAGCCTTTTTGCACTTGGCTTCCTGGCTCTGGGAAGCTTTGGGTGAAATGGCCCAGAATGCACTCAGCATCTACACTTGCATTCGAGCCCTCCCCAGACCCTTCCGAAAACTTACCTCCAGTGTGGCTGGCTACCAGACGGCAGCCATGTTTAGATCCTGGTGCTGGAATCGTCACCAGGGCAACTGCATGACGTGCCACATTAGTGCACATCCACATCCCGTCACATGGGTGCGCATCACATCACGTATGTGTGTACCATGTCACATGTGCGGTCACATCATGTGATGTATCAGTGCGGATGCAAGGTGTGTCACATGCCCCTCCGCATACCAGGAAGTGGAGATGGGGTGTCCGGAACTTTACTAACTCCAGACATAGTACAGGGTTAGTGCATATGTGGTGGACTTCATGCAGCCAATGCTACATGTAGCCACGCATGGTGAGCTGCTGGATGGAGGGAGTCGTTTCTGGTAAAGAAACAGCTCCTTCATGTGCAAACGCTCCTTCACATCTGGGAGCTAACCACGCGTTGTCTACCAGGCCAAGTGTGAATTGGCCCTATGTCAGAACTTAAACCTGGGTTGCATCTAGCTCCTGTCCTGTGCTGTCTAGCCAACGAGCAATAATTCCAAAGAGTTAAACGCTGGAATATTGTTTGTTAGTGATATATTTGGCCGGTATCTGAATAAGGCTTTGGTCATTTCTTTGGTCCTGGATGTGAATTTTCCCCCTCACATCTGTGCAGCTGGTTGGCCACTGTGAAAACATGCTCCTGGACTAGATGGGCCATGAATTCAACCCAGCAGGGCAATTATTATAGTCTTCTTTTATAAGTTGTGGTAGAGTGGGCTTTCTGAACAACTGAAAGTTTTCCAAGACGTGTAACTTCTAAGGAAAATGGTGGACATTTTCTTACATTCTACAATATTCTGTGATGGCAGTCTTGCAGCTGAAGGGATTCAATACTGAAAATCATGCATAACCTAATTCCCATTTTTCCTCCTTTCTTTCTTGAGTTGCTGCGTCGGCGGAATTAGAAAGTACATCTTTGTCCAATGAAGAAGTTGAAACTTGGAAAGGCAGGATAAGATTGTTTGCATGGCCTCATTCAGATGTGAAAAAAAGAGGTAGAAGAGGTTAGTAGCTGTTCTCCATACACTGGGCAAGTGTCTGGCACAAGAAACCAAATTGGTGAAAGATCTATAAATTTATGTTGAGGCCACATTTCTAATATTGGCTGCGTTTCGATTGGGAATTTAGTTTGGCTTGAATTCAGCTCAAGACCTCCCCGCCCCCCCCCCCCCCCCCCCGTCCTGGCACGTTGCAAGGGATCCCCCATTTCGGCAGACTAAAGGCCCAAAAATCCAGGGAATCCCTGTTCAGATTACAACAGGACTTGCTGCTGAATCCATTTATCAATGGGAATGCACATGGGTTTGGGGGGCGGCGGAACTGTGCTTTTAGGGGTGTTCGCTTCAGTTCGGCCTGAGTCAATCATAAGCCGTGCTCATGCTGAGCTGCAGTCACGGTGCAGCGCAGTTCTTGGCTCCCCCAGTAAAAGTGTCCCCACCCCACCCCGGCCTCAGCAGCATATCGCCTCTTCCTCTGCCTCCTCCTCTTCTTCAGTGAGGGAAGCAGGATCGTGACAGCCTGTGGGCGGGAGCCGGCTGGGGCAGATTTCCCCTCAGGTTTCTCCTCCCTCCCTCCTCTTTCCCTTCTTCCTTCCCCAGGGGCCACAGGAAAAACCACAGGAATACAGCTGTGGCGGCACCATCCTCTTCTCCTCACAAAGGAAAGCTTTGATCTGCAGTGGGCACCTTCCTCGCTTTCTCCCTCCCCTTGTCCGCCTGGCCAACCGCCCACCGCCCCTTTCCATCCTGCTCCGCTGCCCTCAGGGCTTCGAAGGGTGGGCCTTGATGGGTGCTGTGGCAGCAGTGGCCCCCAGTGAGGGCAGGAAGCTGAAGAGCAGGACGGAAAGGGGCTGTGGGCAGGCAGGGAGGCGTGCCACAGCCCCTCTGTTCCTATGGTTCTTCCCGCAGCCCCTGGGGAAGGAGGAGGGAGGAGAAATCTGCCCCGGCTGGCGCCCACACGCAGGCTGTCACAATCCTGTTTCCCGCCCTGATCAAGAAGAACCATGCCCATCCCCAATGAAGGCGCGACAGAAGAGAGCGGGAAAGGGGTTTCTCCCATGCAAGCCCACAATATAAGGTGGCAGTCGGGATACCCATAAAACAGACCTTGCTGCTGATTTTAAAAATCCAGATTAAAATATGGCCCTTTGGAATTTGGCCATTGTGTACAATTCTGATCATTGCATCCCAGAAAGGACATGGTAGAACTAAAAAGTGATTAAGGGGGCTGGAAACTTTGCACATAAAATCAGGTTGCAACGTCTAGGCCTCTTCAGCCTCGAAAGACAGTGTTTAAGAGGGGACTTGGTTGAAGTATATAAAATAATGCATGGTATAGAAAGGTACTTACATAAAAAAATATTTTCTCTATTGCACAACACTAGAACCAGGGACCACTCTGTGAAGCTGATGGGCAGAAAAGTTGGGACTGGGAAGGGATGTATTTTTTCATCCAGAGAGTTGTGAGTCTATGGAGTTTTCTATCAGAAATGGTAGTGAAACCAACCGGCCTGGATGACTGAGTTAGAAAGCAAGAATTAGACAAATTCATGGAAGACAGGCTTATCAATGGCTACTAGGATTGATATCTAGATAAGGCCTCTAGGTTGGAAAGACAGGCAGGGTGCCTCTAAGGGAGTCAAGAACAGGTGAGGGTTTTGCCCAGAAGCCAGTGGTGGGCCACTGTGTGAGACAGGATGCTGTGCCCAATCCAACGGGGTTTCTCTTAGGCTCTTATGTTCAGGATGTTCTCTTGCTCATGGCACACACTTATTTGCTGGAGGTCTTTAGTTACTGCATTCAGTATCAATCTCTTGTCTTTCCCCTTTCTTCTTCCCTTCAAGTGAAAGTGACCTTGGATCCAGATACTGCAAACCCCTTCCTCATCCTTTCCAAGGATCAGAGGAGCGTGAGACTGGGAGATGCCTGGCAAGATGTGCAAGACAATCCTGAGAGATTTGACACTTACCCCTGTGTGCTGGGCTGTGAAGGACTGGTGTCAGGAAAATATTACTGGGAGGTTGAAGTGGGTTCTGGGAGCCACTGGGCTGTAGGGTTTGCAAAGGAATCCATAAGGAGGAAAGGAGAACTCATCCCTTGCCCTGAGGAGCAAATCTGGGCTCTGCAACAATTTGGGGATCATCTCGAAGCCCTTACCTACCCTGTGACTGTCCTGTCCCTTTGCAGCTGCCCTAGGAGGATCCAGGTGTTTCTGGACTATGAAGAACATCAAGTGGCCTTTTTTAATGCTGATACTTCAGCTCTGATCCATCTTTTCCCTTCTGCTTCCTTCAACCATGAGAGGATTTTTCCCTGGCTCTGTGTTTGGCCTGGAACTGAGTTGAGACTTTACCAGTGAAATTTGACTCTGATATGGGCAAAACTGTAACAGTGATCTGTGTAGCTTTGAATGCCGGCTAAATTTCTGCTCTCCGTATATTAGATAACTACAACTCCCATCATTCCTTGACCTTGACAGTGACTCGTGGTCAACCGAGCTTTAAAGTTAAACCCTTTCTGCTTAATTTAAATAAGTATTAAGGCCCCATGTATAAGTATGTGGGCTTCATAGATCTTCATGTTAATGCAGATCTGTTAGACTGTACCCTTCTGGAACACTCCATCTGCATTAGACAAAGCATGATCCAGATTAGGGAGGCCTTGTAAGAACAGCAAGGGCTGTTCTTACAAACACAATGAACATCCTCAGAACTGTGTTTGGAAAAGCAGCTTAGTTGTTCATTCAGGGTTCCCCAATCCGTGCTTGGGTCTACTAGGGGATACATTTTGGAACGCGCTCTGGTACGCTACTGAAATGCTTCCCTCAGAAGCCATGAAGCTAGGAACCTTTGTTCCTAGCCCTTGGAAGCATCAGCGCCCGGACTTGAATCTCACGCAAGCTTTGAAGCTGTAGTATGAGTTTGTCTGGGCTAATGCTGTTGTAGTGACAATACAGTGGTACCTTGACATACGAGTTTAATTCATTCCGTAACCTTGCTCTTATGTCAAATCGCTCGTATCTCAAAGCAATTTTCCCATTAATCCATTCCAGCTCCCAAAACACCACCTCAGTTGTTTTTGTTATGTACTGTATTTACATACTCGTATCTCAAATCTTGCTCTCATCTCAAAGCAAAATATCACTCGCTCGGCGGCTTGTATCTCAAAACACTTGTATGTCAGGGCACTTGTATGTCGAGGTACCACTGTACTGATAAAGCCCATATCTCTCTGTGGTTGTGTTACCCCCAAAGATGGGGTCCGCACTTGGTGTGAGCCTGTGCCAGTTCCCCATTCCAAGAACAGGAGACCAGGGTGTTTTCTGTTCTATATATTAACTGATTAGCAAAGCGAAGGACCCTACAACAGTATCCTTGCAACAGCTGCTTGGAATTTTCCATCAAGTTTTTCATGAGAACAATGTCAATTTTGCTCAAGCTGACCACAAACCACAAATTCCTACCAGTCGTTTCACTGTTTCGACCTCTCTCATTTGTTGCAGGTTTTAGGTGGTTATGCCATGTTCCACAGTTCTTCTGTGAACTTGGGCTTTTGGATATAGCTGTGATATCTATATATCTTCGGAGGTGTCTGAAGATGGATATCATAGTTATATCTGAAAGGTTCACTGAAGAACTACGAAACATGGCATAACCCCCCAAAATGTCAGTAAGTAAAGATTGTAGCCACCTGTGAAATCCTATATTCTATCACGCTTTCACCCTGTCGCAAGGTAAGGTACAGAAGCAAACAGCAGGGATTACTCAAAGACAGAAGAGTTCATTTTATAAAATGATGCTGCTTATAAAATGGTGCAGCTTATGCTAAACTAAATATTCGGCCAACCAGGGCAGATGCCCTCTCAGTCAGAATCAGAGGGCCTGGCTGTCTGATCTGACCACTGGGTCTGATGAGGGAATTATGAAGTGCTTTGTTTGCTTTCTGTAAGCTCCACTTCCCCTTCCCTCCTCCCTTTCCTAAAGTTTCATGTTTAAGATAAGTTTCAATTTCCATATTTGGCAAACTGCTTGAAAACTGCAGTTAGACAGAGACTTCTGTGCATGTCTGGTCTTGACCAAGGAATGTATAAGATAAAGGCTTGGGTTTGGTGAAAGAGGAGAGAGGCCGGCAGGAGGGGGGAATTCAGACAGTGTCATGGCAAGCAGAATTAAAAGTTCTGGATTCCTGAAGAACCTGTCTTGGGTCCGTTTGTGCCTCCAGTTTCCCATTTCAGGTCTTTCAGTGCAGAAAGACCCATAGTTTATCCATTGCCAGTCTAGATTATGGGTCACCAAGGCAGTCCATAGATTGACAGAGAGCAGCTAGACTGCTCCCAGACACCAGTGTTCACATCCATTTCCAGGTGAGGCACTGTGAATGGGCATGGTGGCTTGACTGCAGCTACAGTCATACACTGAGTCCAGATTGCCATGGCAATGTCCATGCATGTGCTGGATGTTGCTGAAGACGTTGCCATGGTAATCTGGCCTGGCCTGGCCTGGCCATCTGCACTTCTAGCGCTGCTGGTCCAGTATGGGATTTACCCAGCACTCAAAAGTGCAAACTGCCAGGCTGAAAGTGCGGACCGACCCAGTGTACATGTCAAGTATTGTCTTCCCTCCAATTCCCCACAAACTACAGTCAGGGCCTTGAATTCTCCAAACATCCAGTGGTTCCCAAGCAGAATTCTACCAGGTCATGGACAGATTAATTGGAATATGGGGAAAACTACATTGGTAATGAAAGTCATCCGTGATGGCTGAGGGTGGGAAAAGGGCAAAGATGACAGTGCACTGTATATACAAGATAAAATGTTACAATGAGTTGCTAACACATATTGCCAAAATGTTTAATAAAATGTATTAAGATAAAAAAAGATAGTAAGTGCTGACAACTACTTTCCTGTCTCCTAAAATGCTGACTGCTTGGGGTTTCCCCTCACTGTGCAAGAGAGCAGAAGAAAATGACTGCAACTTCCCTGGCTCTTTAGTTTTGTTTTCCTTCTGGTTTAACTTTAACCAACAGAAAAAAAAAAGGCTGACATGAAGGGCTAGGGTGGTGAAGGATCAGATTGCTTCCTTTCATCTCATTCTCCCCTTCCTTGCTTGTCCACAGCTCACTCTGTTGAGCAAGTATGTGGGTTTGGATGGAGGATCCATCTACATGCAGTAAAAAAAGTGGCTATTATTATTTCAGGATCCAGGTAAAGGTTGGCAGGTCAGAAGAACAAGGAAGAGGTGGTGATGTTTCGTAAAACCACTGGGGTTTTAATCTTGGCAGCCAAGAGCTATAGGCCTGGTTTCTGCAGTGATTTTCCCCTGAATGTGTGTGCTAAAACCATCATGCACATATTGCATAAGAACACCTCCCACACACCTCTACCCTATCACTCAGCTAGGATACCCAGATAGCATTTACTTAACCTATATTATTTAGATAAAAAGGAATAAATCATGGATGATCTGGAGTAAAATGTGCTTTACTCTGGATTACCCAAATAAGGTGAATTAAGCAAGTGTTGTCTCAATGGCCCTGGTCACACCCTCACTTTAAACATTCTTCAATTCATCTTCATCTCTGACTGCTTGCACCTTTTCATTTCTATCCATTTTATTTATGGACTTTCCATTCAGGAGAGTCCAAATTGAGGGTGGAAAGTCCACAAATAAAACGGATAGAAATGAAAAGATGTGAGTCGTCAGAAGAAGGTTTAAAGCAAAGGTGTGACCCCACCCAATGTGGCTAAAGTAATGCCAGCCAAACTAATAAGTGATAAGGAGGTACACTTTGGATTTTAACTCTGTCCTCGGAGCCTAAGAACTCTTCAGATTCTTGCTGATTACTGAATGGCTTACTCCGGAGTAAGCCATATTATGAGCTTCAGGCATTTACAAGGCTTGTTGTAGCCCAACAGCAGCGCATTTTCTTTACATGCAGGAAGATTCGGTTTCAATTCCTGGTGTTTCCAATCAGATCTGGAAGCGATCCCTGCTGAACATTTTGAAGCAGTGCGAGCACTGCTGGGCGAGAGGGAGCCACGACCTGGCTGGATCGAAGCCAAAACTTTCCTGTTTCCTCTCGCCCTCGAGGGACGCGCTTTTCCTAATCATCTCTGGAGCAAGTGTTGCCAGGATCAACGCAGACTTTAACCCGTGCAACGTTTTGTGGCGATACCACCTCGGCGAAGCCTGCTTTATGTTGGAAGCTGCGTGCTCCTGCCTGCCTTTCATCGCCTTGGCGTAACGGGGAAAAACGGCGCTCCTGACGCGTCCATCTGCGACGCTACTCCGGAGATCATGGAAGCAGCCCAGGCCCCTCAGGATGGGGCGCAGGAGGGATGCGGCGACGGGCAAGTCCAGCAGCAGGTCCGAAGGGCAGGGAAAGCGGCTCAGTGTGAGAAACACCAAGAACCGCTCAAGGTTTTCTGCAGGGAGGACCTCGCCTTGCTTTGCTTGGTCTGCAACACGTCCAGGCTTCACAGGAACCACGAAGTCCTTCCTCTGGAGGAGGCAGCCCAAGATTTCAAGGTAGAGAGAAGCTGCGTGCGTGGGTTTCCCGGGTCAAACTTGGGGGCGTTTGCTGCTTGGAAATGGTGGGCTGCACTTTAAAAATGGACAGAGGTTGGAGGTGTTGCAGAGTGGCTGAAGCAGTTTTGTTTACCACTCTCTTGCGATAAAAGAGCCAGGCAGGCGCCTTGTGGCACCACTTCCGGCAACGGTTTGTGTTAAGGGGTGTGGACACACCTAAGGTTTAATCCAACTTCAGTCCAACTTCAGAGGGAGAGAACAGACACATCGGCAAAGTGACCAGCAGTTTTCTTTCCACTTTATCTATCCCGAAGGTGGATTTTCTGAGTTACTTAACACTGAAAAAGAAAACAGCTTGGCACTTTGCCCACGTGTTCTCTCCCTCTGAAAATGGACTGAAGCTGGGTTCAACCTGAAGTGTGACCACAGCCAAGGCTTAGTGGTTTTAAATTGGTGCGATGAAGGTTTTACAGGGGCAGAACTACTTTCCAGTTGCCTGCTTGTCAAATGTTTGGCAAGCAATACAGTGGCTATTAGAAGATGTCCTTTTACAAATTGTTTTATATTGTCCCAGGAGGAAATTCAGATCAAGCTACAGAAACTGCAGAAAGAAGTAACCACCGTGCAGCAACTAATGTTGACACAAAAGCAAGAAACTATGGAGTGTTTGGTTAGTGATGTTTGTACTCTTATCTGGGAATGCTGGGTTTGGTGACCTTGGGCTAGTCACAGGTCTCTCCTGAGCTCTCACAGCCCCACTCACCTCACAGGGTGTTCTGTTGTGGGCAGAACAGAAGCTTTGTCAGCTGCGTTGAGTCCCCTTACATGGGTGAGAAAAGTGGGATAGAAAAACCAACTCTTCTTCTGGAATGTAGCTCAGTAGAGCTTAATTCTATACTTCTTTTAAAAGAAGAATTTACATCCCACCTTATACCCTGAGGGCTCAGGGTGGATCACAGCAATTGAAATACATAAATACAAGTGTTTAATTAAAAACAGCACAGCACCAAAAGTAGGAAAGTAACTGTCTCTTCAATGTAAAGGCATGTATAAAGACATGCATTTTCATCAACTGTACTGGTGCTTAGTGCATTTCAGGGAGACCACTGGAATTAGGCATTCTTGGCCACGATGGCCACCTGCACTTAAATGACAGAAATGAATCTAGGAGCACCCCCAGGTTGTACCCAAACTGTGTAAGAACATATATAATGCCCCACTGATTCAGACCTGTATCCCATTTAATCCAGCAGTCTGCTCTCACAGTAACCAGTTGGGTGCCTTTGCAAACAAACCACCTCATACTGCCATCAGGGCAAATAGCTGTTAGAATATTAGAACATAAAAATGTTAACTTAGAGGAGCCCTGCGGGATCAGGCCACAGCCCAACTAGTCCAGCATCCTGTCTCTCACAGTGGCCCACCAATTGCTTCTGGGCATTGCAAGCAGAAGACAATGGCAAAACCTTCACCTGTTCTTGACTCCCTGCAAATGGCCTTTAGAGGCATCCTGTCTGTCTCTCCAGTCTGGAAGCAGTACCTGGGCATCCATTCTAGTAGGCATGGATAACCTGTGCTCTGTGAATTTATCTAACTCTTAAAGCCGTCCAGGCTGGTTGCTGTCACCACCTCCTCTGGTAGTAATTTCCATAGAATGATGACCCTCTGGGGAAACATGCTTCCCTAGTTGGTCCTAACTCATCTGCCCCTCTGCTTCATAAAGTGCCCCATGTTTATAGTACTTGACAATAGAGAAAATAATTTATCAACTTTTCCACACCATTTTCACTTTCTTTCCACAGTGTTTGACATGTGGCTCTGAACCCCATTTTCTCTAGAGTTCTCTTCTATTCCCCCTTTTTTATCACTTCGCCACAGGAGGACCTTAACCTCAAGAAAAAAGAGATTGTGCAAGAGTTCCAGCAGATCCACCTATTCCTTGAGGAACAAAAAGGACACCTCTTGGATCAGCTGAACAGACTGGAGGAGGAGATTAAAAAACAGCAAGAGAAAAATCTCATCAAGTTGTCTAATAGCGTTTCTGCCCTTGAAGATCTTCTCAAGGACTTGGAGAGGGAGCATCGGAGGCCTGATGGTGAATTCTTGCAGGTGAGAATTTGCACCTGCCTCAGCAATTGCTTCTTTGTATGTAATGTGAGTCATAGGTAGAGGCCTGGAGTTCTGATGAAGAGAAACAGGAGTGGGATTTTCAGATACAGTGGTACCTTGACATACGAGTTTAATTCGTTCCGTAACCTTGCTCTTATGTCAAATCGCTCGTATCTCAAAGCAATTTTCCCATTAATCCATTCCAGCTCCCAAAACACCACCTCAGTTGTTTTTGTTATGTACTGTACTGTATTTACATACTCGTATCTCAAATCTTGCTCTCATCTCAAAGCAAAATATCACTCGCTCGGCGGCTTGTATCTCAAAACACTTGTATGTCAGGGCACTTGTATGTCGAGGTACCACTGTACTTAAGAATTAAGAACATAATAAATGTCCTACTGAGTTGGCCCTTCTAGGCTGTGATCAGACACAACAACAAAAAAGCATCCCTAAGGTGACTTAGAGATGGATTCAAGGTGGAATGGTTCACACACCTCTTCTGAATATTCTGTGCTAGAAAAGGTGGACTAGAGAAGGGTTGGGGACATGAGGGCCAAACACTGTCTCTCTGAGATTACCCTCTTGTTATCATAGAATCATAGAGTTGGAACGGACCTCCAAGGTCGTAGAGCCCAACCCTCTGCTCAGTATAAGATTTCCTAAACCATCCCAGACAGGTGTCTGTCCAGCCTCTGCTTGAAGGTTTCCAGTAAAGGAGAACCCAGTACCTCCTGTGGCAACCTATTCCATTGACCGATTGCCCTTACTGTCAGAAAGTTTTTTCTAATATCTAATCTGTATTGACTTCCTTGAAGTTTCATCCCATTGTTTTTAGTCCTCCCATCTTGTGTAAGTGAGAATACAGATACTTGAAGACAGCCCTATTCCAGCAGGCTGTTGCCACAGTGGCCCACCATCTGCATAGGGAAGCCCACAAGGAGGATCATGAACATGAGCCATTGCACGTTCTTGCCATGTTTTGGGTACTTTGTTGCTTGTTCTCTCATGTTCATAAGATCTATAGGAGAGCAAGCAGCAAAATACCTGAGACACAGCAGGGACATGTAATGGCCCTGACACATCTCATCCCAACAAATGCCCTTTAGATGTTGTGTAAGAAAATGTTAAGTGAATAAAATATCTGATCACAACAACTTGAACCCAGGTTTAACAAGGGCACTTGTGCACTGGACGTCAGTTGCACACCCTGGGATTATCTCACTTGGCTCAGACCTTAGGTTGATAATTCCACATTTTAGTATGTCGTAGGGATATGCACGAATATTCGTAGGCATTTGAAATTTGATTGAATGTGCCAAATTTTGACATTCAAATCAGAGTAGAATGCCCCCAAATTTAAATTTAAACATTTGAATTAAATTTTGAATTTCAGGTCTATTTGTTGGAATTATCCAGACATTCGTATATGTATGGGCTCATACAGGATGCGTACCTGAAGATCCACATCTTTTCCACATCCATATACATTTGTACAGATCTGTACGGGATGAAAACAGGTTGCATACAGGATAAC